>WEKX01017581.1:23989-35203 GCA_013390025.1 Pitta sordida | reverse complement strand
AAGCAAAGTGTCACTGTTGACACACACAAGGGAGTTTGCAGGCAGAAAAAAGGAAAAGATTAAATAGGGGACAAAATGGACATACAAGTATGATCAATAAAAGAAATATGCTGTTTTGTATTTTAAACACACACAAAAGTAGTACAGCACTACTTAAAAGCAAGAAAAAGGCATATGCAGAAATTGTATGGCCCAAAGTTGCCTTTACTTACCATGGCAAGTAGAAGGGAATTGCATAGTGTTTTGCTCAAGTTTATTGGGACTTGGAATTCTTATTCATCTTCAAGAGGAATATTGCATTTACCCATTTATTTTCATATCTGATTTTAATCCCCAGGGTGCTGGCATTCTCAGAAGGCAAAACAAAGATAATAAGGCAATGAATGATTAAAAATAGTCAAAAGTTAGTGAATTTTAACAGGACTCTAAAGCATATGGTTTCTTTTCTTGTGGCTTGCTCATTTAACTAAATCAGTATTTGATCACTACTTCAAAGTAATTCTCACACAAAGAATTTGGGAAACATTGTAAAACTGAAAGCAGCCATCCCATGGGAGAAAAAAGACTGTTGCAAATTCACACAAGAGAAGCTCCCAAAATTGCCTCCGCCTTCTGCCTGAGGAAAGTTTTAATTCTTGGTAGAAGGGGCTAGAGGCAAGAGCCTGAGAAACTGATGCTGCTTTTCAGGGGAGTTTTTATCTGCTCACCACTTAGAAATTCCTAGAGAAAAGAGAACAATGAGACTGAGTTAAGCTGTGCAGGCCAAGCTAGCTCAGGATCCCTTCAACAGTAGCAGATTAAATGGATGCTAAAGGGTAGAATATAGGGTAAGATGTTGTGGTACTTCCTGTTGTACCTTGTGGTTTCGTTTCTTAGCACTTAATGTTTTTTCCCATGTATTTTCATTACAACTTTTTGAACTTGTCTGAAATCTTGGCGTTCACAACATCCTTTAATTGTCACTTTCATAATTAGTTGTGTGAATAAAAATGTCTTTTTGTTTGCTTTAAACCTGCTGCGTATTACTTTAACACCTGTATTTTTTTTTATCGAGAAAATGAATAATAAATGAAGAAACACTGAGGACTTTTTCTCTGGCCGCTGCTGTGCCACTCATGAATTGTCTCTGTCATATTCTCTGCAGTCACATCTGGTCTAGCCTGAAGAGCCATTATCTGCTTTTCTTTTGATACAGAAGCTCTTCTGGACATCTGACCATTCTGTTTGCTTGTTTGTGTGTTTCTAGGTCCAAGAGTAGTCAGTCTTTCTAGTTCTGTCTGCTCCAGGAAATTTCTTAGCATTGATACTGAGCAAAATTTGATTATGGTACTAAAGAATTGATTGGGAAGGGCACTTAGCAATTACTCTGAGATCTATTGTCTATATGATGGTAACTGTTTTTCCACTCCATAGTCATACATGTGCATTCTGTCTGTATGTTACTTTAAGTTAAATCTTTCATGAAGATGTGGTCAAATGGCCTCTAAAGGTTGTTCTAGCTGGAGTTCTCTGATTTTGAATCCTGTTGCTCATGAAATCTTCCTTTGGTCCTTTGCAAGTAGTGTTCTTTATAAGGAAATGATTTTGCATCTTCTGTTAGACTTAATCCCCTCTTACTCCCATTTCAATAATGCTTACTGATTTTTTGAACAAGGAAGGTCCAAGCACAGATTTTTTGCAGTGAGCTTTTTGAACACCACCTTGTATTTGAAAAAATATTATTGTTTCAACTATTTATTTCCTGTCCTATTGCTGTTCATCTGGGGGGGCAGGAGGGGGAGTTTTGCCTCTTATAGCATATGAAGTGGAAGAGAACCTCATGTTGAGTTCTCTTAAAGTTATTAATCTGCATTAAAATATAATCTTGCCTCTTTTGCTCATTGCCTGCTTTGAAGAACTCTAAATAATATCTCTGACTTTCCTTTAAAAAGTATTTGTAGTTTTAATGTTATATATATCCATGTACTTGCAAAGTCTGTGTCTATAGTAGGCATACTAGTCTGCCTTGTACAAATATAATGTATTTGTGTTGGGACATCTACTGGTTATGAGTTGCTTTAAAACATTACCTTCTCACTTAATTACTTATTTCTATGGTGCTGATGCTGTTGTAAGAAATAACTTGCAGATCGTAATTAACAATTCAGCAATGTGATGCTTAAATTTATTTAGTACTTAGTATTTTCAGGTTGTGACAGTATAAAAATTAATCTGATGGACTTTTCAGTAGAATTAGTTCATTCAGCTCAGTCATTTTAACCCTTAGATGTGGTTTATCTGGGAAAAAATGGTGAAGTACCTTTATAAGAGATTCAGAGAAGGCACTTGGAGTTCAGCCCTCATTGCTGCTCTTGCTGACCTGCAAATAACTAGAGGACATGTTCAGTCTTGCACTTATCATAACTTGCATTTCTTAAACTTCAGTGTGTAACAGGGAATTAAAAAGTAACTTTTAATCTAATATCTCGGAAACATGCTTCAGCCCATTAACCTTAGAGGTTATTTTTTAACCAGCCTGTTTGGAATAGGACGTGGGAGAGGGGAGAACGTGAGGCACTTCAGACAAATAAGCAGCATGTTTACTGTTCTTGGACTTTTTCCTTAAATTGGTTTGACAGGAACAACTAGCATGAAATACAATACAACAAAGCCTCCATGTGTGGATCACAGCTTTCCTTCCAGAGAAACATTATACTTGGGCGGGGAGCAGTCCTCCTGCAACTGGCAGTGATTGTTTTAGTATAGTGGAATTCACTTAATGCTAGCACATCCTCTACATGTTTTTTTGGTGAGACCCTACAGATTTCTTTCTGTAAGACCCTGTAATTTCCACCTCTCCTTTTTGCTTGACTGTTCTTATGCATTGTGTGCAGATTTTGTTATTTGTCCATTTGTGGTGGTATGAATTTAAATCCTGTAATTGTATGTTGCTCTGCATATTGTTCAGGCACTTGAGAAACACTGAATAGTCAGCTATGCTCCAAGAGCAGTATTTTGGGAGAAAGAACCACGACTTGTTGCCACAAGATGTGGTGCTTTTTCCCACCCAAGTGTTCCCTCACTGCCTTTCTTTTGACTCAAACGATCCTCTGGTCACAGGCTGAGTAACTTCAATGAGATAATGGCGAACTGGTCATGGGAGGCAGCAGTGGCAGAAGTGATGGGGAAATAAGTGATTTTCCTTCTGATCTGGTTGCTGGAGCAGCTCAGTCCTGAGGCTGCACAGTTAGTGGGGTGTGACTCATCCTGAGTTGTTATATTGGATATCAACCCATGGACTTTATTGTGTTAAGATATGGTTTATGTCTTACTTTTCACACTTCTCTGGAGTATATAATCCACATTTAGACTGGAGACAGAAAATATAAGGAAAACCTTCAGTATTCTGAAGATGAATGTATGAGGGTTTCCCTGACACAAAGGGGAAACAAACAAATGTTTAAGATGGAGCATGATTATTATGGCAGCACTGACATCTTGCCAGGGGACTAAACTCGATTCCCATCTTTATTGCCTATGATAATTTATCAGTAACATCTTGATTTTGCAACAAAGATCAAGTGATCAAGGATGATTTTATTGTATGTTTTCATTTTTGTGTTTAAAACAAGATTCTTTTACTGTTTATTATTTAGTCATCATGTGAGCCATCTTCAAGTTAAGGTCTTACATGTAGATGTAGAAAATTAAACTACTTAAATTTTAAAAATTTGTACTAAAACTTGAAAATATTTTCCTTTGATAAAAAGGAAGTTTGCTGAAACTTCAGCACATCAGAATAGTACATAATTTTTTATATACTAGTAATGATGGAAAATAAAGGATTACTTGTAAATGAAGACGGTGAAAACTGATAGGCAAGATATTGGCATTTTTTTACTCAATGGACATTGAAATGGTAGTCTGAATGCTTTGTCTAGGTACGTTGGCTGATTGTGGCTAAGGATGCTGCAAATTCATGGCAAAGCTGGAGGTATCACAAAATACAATGCGTTTTGCAAAGTATACAGAATAAAAGTGAAATCCCAAGTATATGCTATTTAAGGATAAATAATTTTAACTACATTGTGGTGGTAACAGTGAAATATGTACTGATCCTTTTTTACTTTTATAACACAAATACTTTTCTAATGAAAGCAAGTTATATTTATTTTTCAGGAAGAAAACAAGTTATTTGCTGTAGGCTATAGAGACCAGAAATAAGTAGGCATATTTTATAGAAAGTAAGTTTGATTTAGTTGAAGCATCAGTGTCTTTTCACTGCTTAGCATAATGCCATAATTTGTGACAATGTTTGTCTACTGGTGCTTGCATATAGTGAAGGTCTGTAAGGCCTGAAATATTTTGCATATATGTTAAGAACCATCAGGGTGGAGGCCACAGAAAATAAAAATTGCTTGAAGAATAACATCATGAGAGTGTTTAACTTGAAAAGCTGAAGGATTATCAAAGAGGGTGTGTGCAGGTAGAATTACTTGTCATATACTGGAACCTACATGCTTTGCCAGGCATCAACCACTTCCCCTTTGTGTTATGTAATAATTTAAAACGTCTCTTTTGCCAGAGAATTTAATTGTTGCAAGTAACTGAAATGGAGACTAAGGCCTTTCATCTTAGAGGCAGATGCTATTACTCAATACTGAGCACAAAAGAAATTGCATGAAAGATAATTTAATTTTCTTTTTTGCAATGCTTGATGAATAAAATGTCAGCATGTTTACAGCTATGTGTTTTTAAATATGATACCTCTGAAATGCTGTAGGTGATAGGTATGTATTTTCATGGGTTATTTGCTTTTAAAATTACTCAGTCTCTGAATTCTCAACAACAGGAAAAAATGCTTAGGTCCCATACAAGATTCATGATGTTTCAAAGTATTAAATTCAGTTTCCAAGGTGAGACTCCTCAAGTCTTTTTCCTCTTACTGCTTGTTGCAGGATCATCCCTGGGCAGGCAGAAGTTAATATTAGAAGTATAGCTCAAAATAATTACTTCTGTGGAGCAATGGATTTCTATCTTCCAAGATTTGTCCCTGTTTTTAAAAGCTTTTTGCTACACATAATCTGTTGGGGCACACCTACATGGCTTCTATGGTACCTGCCCCAGTGCAGGTTGTTACCTCCTGAGGGCAGGTACTTGTTGGAACAAACACACATCTTAGAATGCCTGTCTATGGCATCGCACTAAAAATTGTGATAATTGACACTGGTTAATTTTCATACCATGTGCTTTTATAGAAAGCAGCACTGCATGTACCACACTTTTTAATTCACATGCCAAAAGGCCATTTTACTTAATTTTAAAGAAATTAATGAAATAATATGAAGCTTCTTAATAATGAAGCTTCTTAATTCTCAGCCGTGATTTAAAAAATCTATATCCCTTCATTATCCCTTTCATTACTTTTTCAAAACAAAACGGTGGTTTTGAACCTGATTATTTTTAATTTTTTTTCACATGAAACATTTATTGCTCAGCTGTTCCTAATGTTTTTTCAGAGTGCTGAGGCTCTTTTCAATGTAGGCAGTTCCAAAATTCTTTACATAGGATAGCTGTCTATGTCACTGCAAGTAAGGACTAGTTGCCTGAATAAACGTCTTAAGTTACAATTGCACAAGATGTAAGAGCTTGTCCTTAACACTTGTCTGGAGCAAAACATGCTGTGAAAGGGAAGCCCGAATCTGTCACTTAAAGAAAAATAGTTTTCAGTCTTAATCACAAAAAGTATGTGGCTATGACCATGATGAAATCAGTGGCTTTCTTAGATATCTTCCATTTTCTTTCAGTGCAGTCCTGGAGAAAGCCCTCTCTTTTGTGAAAGTTCCTGGGATTGAGTATAAATACTTTAACATAATGTTGGAATTGCACACAGAATTTCTATTTTTTTAAACATACTTTCTTGCATTGGCAATCCACAGTTTTCAATCTGGGCCATGTCCTGGTTTTCTAAGTTAATATGCCAAAGCTTCTGTATCAAATTAAAAAAGTAAAAAATAATAAAAAAACCTGACAAGTAAAGCTGGAGCTAGTGATAAGAGAGTGATTTCTCAGTGGAATGGTCTGCCCAGGGAGGTGGTGGAGGTGTTTAAGAGAAGACTTGATGAGGAGCTCAGTGACGTGGCCTAGATGATGGGAGGCTTGGATGGAAGGAGCGTGCGGTGCTCATGGTTCCACGCTTGTGGGCCTGATCCCTGGGTAGGTGTTCGCTTGGGAGCTGGACTAGATGATTCTGTGGGTCCCTCCCAGCTCAGAATAACCTGTGAACAAGAACATATACTTGATCTTTCTAATACTTGGTACTTCATCTTCCTGAAAATGGCATTCCTTATTATTGCAGTTACATAGGGATCTACAAAAACAAATGTATATTTTATAAAGGAAGACTGATGAGTGTTTGAAAGATGTCTAAGACAGTTTGTGTGAGATTACCTCAGCTGGTTATCAATAATACCAACCTTGTAGGTTCAATCCCTATATTGGCCATTCACCTAAGGGTTGGACTTGAGGATCCTTGTGGGTCCTCTCCAATTTAGAATATTCTGTGATTCTGTGAATATGCTTGCTGTGTGTATGGCCATATGACAAATGGTTATCGGTCATCTAGCTAATGGGTTCATTCCTTCCCCAAAAAGCAGTCCTTATGGCTTTCTGTTCTGAAGTTCAAAAACATGGCTCCTCAGAGGCATTTTTATAGGGCCTGTTTTTTCTTGCATGAGAGGCAAGTTTCCAGATTGCTTAAAATGAGTGTTACAATATGCCCAATGTCCCTGCTTAGGAGTGAAGTAAGAAAATGCCTTCCGTTGGAGTTACTTTTCTAAATAAACAAAATTTAATTCTGAAATTTCAGTTTGGATTCTGATTTTTTTTGGCTAAATGGTGCTGATAGTGCCAGGGTTGTGGGTTTGATCCCTGAAAGGGCCATTCACTTAAGAATTAGGCTTGATGATCCTTGTGAGTCCCTTCCAACTCAGAAAATTCTGTGATAATGTGTGAAATCACTTCTGATAAAACTAAGTGCTAGCTGTATTTATAGGAACACTAAGATGACCTCAACGTGGAAGACCTGAAAAATTAAAGCTGCTACTGAGATGGGATTGTTCACCTCAGTGAATGTCCATGTTCTCATGCTGTTAATTTCATCAATGCTGCTCTTAAACACAGTTCAACTCCTGCTATGATCTGCAATGTAGTTCCAAGTTTGTGTGGATCTTAACTGGAAAATGGAGATGAAGTTACTTGTCAGGAGGCTTTTTGCTAATGATCAGGTCTACAAAACCTGAAGAAGCAAAAGGACTTCCTGGGTTGTGTTCTTCTGTTTGTCATAACAAGTTGTTGATCAGACTGTTAGCAGACAGATTTTTTCCCACCCACGCATCTTCATTTTGGCTAATAGTTGACCATTTTTGCAGAGGTCTCTGCCAAGAATACAGTTTATATATGCAGAGTTAAAGAGAAATGGTGGAAAAATTGAATATTTGAAAAACTAGATTTGGCAGGTAGAAAAAGACTGGTGGAAACCCCAAATGCTGCTTCAGAAAGGAAACAAATATTCCAAGTTTTTGGAATAGTTGAGGGAGGACAGTCGCAAAAGGGAGGACTTGGACAGTGAAAATAGTGTTGGGGTTTTTGGTTTGTTTGTGTTAGACGATGACAATCTTTAAATCTTCCACTTCTGTGGAAGTGGAAGAGAAATGTGAATGTTAATCAGATGTGGTTTGCAGTGCATTACAGATATGTCATCTGAATTATGAGATAGAGAAGATTATCACCATCCTCCACCTCCTTCCCAACAAATGTATATTATGGAAGAAAGCCCTGCCCCTGAAAGAGCTGCTCTCTATAAGGATAAACATCCACAGTTCAGTAAAGGCTCATGATAGCTGTTAAATGCTTTAATAATAAGCCTTTTGTAGTTTTCTGACTTAAAAATTGAGTCAAGTGGCAAACTCCAGAGTTGTGGTCAGTCATATGACAACGAGCGAGACTTAACAATACTCAAGGGTAAAGCAGTTAAAGAGAAGAAAGTGAAATATTCCAAGCTAAGTCTTTGGCACTCTCAGCATTTCAGCCATTTTGCCCTTAAACTGAAGCGGGGGGAAAGTGTAGATTAGATGTTAGGAAGAAGCCCTTTACTGTGAGGCACTGGCATGGGTTGCCCAGACAAGGGGATGCTGCATCCCTGGAAATGTTCAAGGCCAGGTTGAATGGGGCTTTGAGCAAGATGGTCTAGTGAAAGGTGTCCCTGCCCATGGCAGGGGGAATGGAAGTGGGTGACATTTAAAGTTTCTTCCTTCTTGTCCCATTTTATGAATGCAAGGCTTATGTGCATATCTAAAATTAGAACTTTTAATTATGACGACATGCAAAAATAATGACTTAAGACTGGGAGAATTAAAGGTTCAGTTAAAATATCTTCTTTGAGGCATGTCTGTGTACTTATTAATTGTGTTATTTTTGTCCACTTGTAATTATTTAAATCATTGCCACTCTGAACAGTGTACTTAAAAGACTGTGCTGGCATCTTCCATGTGTGTGAGATCTGTAATTTGTGTCGTAAGTACTTGGCGTAAAAGTTAAAACCCCCTCACTGCAACATAGTTTTCTTTGAGGCATTTATAGATGTCCTTAGAAAATGATTTATGTAGTGTTGCTTTTCTCATGTCTCCTTACCAGGTGAGAAGTCCTTCTAGTCAAGTTTTGCCACTGGCAGTAATTGTACAAAGCCATTGACTTCCACTGGCTGTGGAAACAGGAGGAATTGCGAAGCTGCTCTCGTAATAAATGCAGGAGAGGAGAGTCAAGTTTACTGTTAATTGTATAATAAAATGATTAGGAACAGGAATTTTAAACACTGGAGCTAGCAGAGCTGATCTGAAGAAAATACAGAGAATGTCAAAGGACTTTGTTTTCATATAACCCATGCTTAGAGTTTTCCTTTAGTTTTTAGTATTAGTGTTGGACCTGGATGTTGCCAACAAATGTCAAAGCTGATGTTTTTTGTGTCATGGATGCTCCAACTGCTCTTCACACTGCAGTCCTTATCAACTCATCTGTTTTCCTCTTTCTCCTGATATCATGAATCCTTGTTATTTTATTATCTGCAGTGATGCTTTTTGATCTGAAACCTTCTCAGTCTAACTTTACTTACCATGGTCTAAATACTACTTTTGTATTTCTTTGCTTTTATTACAATCCAAGCTCCCCTTTGCCCGTGTCTCATTAGTTTATACTGTCAAAATTGTCCATGACACTGTTCAGACATTTAATCCAATGAGACAAAAAGATACTGCCATGAGTCACTTAACCTTTACTTCCTGCTCTGAGATTGGAGATCCTCTTGGTCTTTACTATGGAAGGTTTATCACTAAATGTCAGCAGAACAGCATTCCCTATTTTTGTACCTACAAAGGTATAAACCAATAAGAGTTAAAGCAAATTCAGAAGTTGAAAACAGACATGCAAAATGTGGGTGAAAATACATTGCCTTTCCTAAGTGAAAGACAAATGTAATTTTCTTCAGATTCTGGAAACATCAAGATGTGGCCTTGTCAGGTAGTCTTAATTTCTGTTTCAGGTTCAAAGCCTCATGAAGTCAGAAGGCTTTATTCCATTGCACTTGTGGTTTTTGGGCCAGGTTATAAATATTTTGTGACTAGGCTACATTTTTCCTAGAGGAAAAAGTCTTCCTTCTTATTAACTAGGAAGGGATGTTTAATGCAGACAAAGCTGTTCTGTGTCTTTGTGCTAATAGTATATAGTATAGCCACAAATTCACTTTTGAGCCCTGCTCTCCTATATGCTGTGTCATTATTTTGTATGTTTAAATGATCCCTGCCCAAAGCGAAAAACACATTCTGCGTTGCTTGGAAATAACAGATGCTGGAATCAATTTTGACAGACAGAGGTCATCATAGGGCATGCATTATGCATGTTGTTAGCAAAAAATAACATTTTTGAATCTCTGCATGAAGCTCTGAGGTTCATTCAGTGCTGCTTATAAATGCAGAGCTGCTGTAAGGATTACAAGTAGTCTCTGTGGGTTTTTTTTTGTTTAATATATAATGGATATTCTAACTTATTATGCACAATATTAATTCTAAAATGTAGCCTCCTTCCTTGACTCATAATTCCGAGATAAAATACTCAAATGCATGGAATGGTTTATAAAAGGTTTTATTTTTCTATAATGTAGCCAAATTGATATGTTGTACATCTTGACTCTATCATGCTTTCTGTTTTTCTCATGAGCTACACCTTATGTTAGTTCTTTGACCCAGAGCTTGAGTCAAGACTCTTCTAGGAATCTGGAGATTTTTTCCTGGTTTTCAAGTGAAGTTAATTTCAACTATTTATTGTTGTAATAATTGGATAAGTTTGCTTTTGGATTTCAAGGTCAGAAACTCTCAGGTTCTTTTGTATCTTTAAATTAGAAAGTTTCCTGTTAAAAACTTTGTCGTGTGAAAATCTGATTTCGTGGAAGCCAATGGAGTTTTTATCATTAATAATAATAATTGATGGATGAAATCCTGACCTTGCACTTTGTGTTGGAGTTTTATCTGCTTTTGAACATGTGAATGAGTAACATTTTTGTACCAGATGTGTTTCCACAAGTTTTCTGCAGTTGTCAGATATTGTCAGTACTGCAACTATTTGTCTTGCAGTGACAATACCTTTAATGCTTATCTTATTTCACATTTTAGTCATTAATGCATAATGGTTCTATACTGTTTCTGTCACAAATAATCCATAATAATACTCTAAGCCCTTTCAGATTTCTGTGCCATACTTTCTCTTGCATGCATTATTGTATTACAGCCAGCACTCAAGATTCTTAATGATTATGTTTGTTGTGAATCCATGTGCCAATTAAAAATGAAATGTCAAGAACAGGCAAGGAAAATATCTTAGACCTTGTCTATCTGAACTGCTGTAAAGCCGTTGGTATACTGCCTCAGAGGAATTGATCTGTTATGNAAATTCATTCATCACTCCCTGGCCAGACAGCTGTTCAGCCATCCCAAGGAAAGCAGGACATCATCATGTGTAACGGTGACTTGAGAAGATAAATGCCATCACTCCAAATGTCTCTCCTTCCTCCCTCCTCGCCCCACTTTCTATACTGAGGATAATGGCATATGATATGCCTTAGCCCTTTGGTCAGTTGGGGCTAGCTGTTCCAACTGTCCCCCCTCCCAGCTTCTTGTGCACTCCCAG
>WEKX01017581.1:7321-23217 GCA_013390025.1 Pitta sordida | reverse complement strand
CTTCCTCCCTCCTCGCCCCACTTTCTATACTGAGGATAATGGCATATGATATGCCTTAGCCCTTTGGTCAGTTGGGGCTAGCTGTTCCAACTGTCCCCCCTCCCAGCTTCTTGTGCACTCCCAGCCTAGTGGCAGAGTGGTACAATTCTACATGCTGGAAGAACAGAGTTCTAAAATGAACAGTAGGAGCAAACAAGTTACTTTTAGGATAAGCTTGCTAGACAAGTAATAGATTGTTTGAGGTGGTTCCTGTGTTAATGATGGATAGGACTTGGTCCCTCGCACCCCACTGTACTTTGTATGTATTAGGTGGTGAACACTGACCAGTTCCTGTCCAATTACATGTACACCAGGTCAATGTGAATCTGCTAAACTCTTCCTGAGCTACTATAATGAAATCTGTAATTTCATGGTGAAAAGGAAGTTGAGTATTCTGTTTAGAGCTCTTGGAGTCTTTACCTCAATTTATTAACTTTTCTGTACCAAATTTATTTCTTCCATACTTAATGGTGATATAAGGGAAGTTGTGTGATAACACCCAAAGAAGATTTAGCTATTCCTGAATCGTATGTGTTTGTTTCTGAGTGATTCATTCAAAGACTTAATTTAGTTTTTTGTTTCTGGGAAAACTGATTTAAAAAAAATTGAGATCATATAACAAAGACAGACCCTTTTGATATTTTCATACAAGAAATAAAGCACATTAGTTGTGCACTCTTGTTATGTTTTTGATCAATACAGGCTGTCTGTTCATGTCTGGTATTGCTAATACTGAAATGAATGTTTTTCTCAGTGACTCAGAAACTCTTGTTGTTAAGAGAATGAATTTATCTTTCAGTTGTTTTTACTTTGATGTATTAAGTGCTTTTCAAAATCTGAGTAAAATCTAATATGTGCTGAGATAATTAGCACCAAAAAATAATTTCCCTTGTTTATACAGTCTTTTTTGATCAGTGGCCTTGAAGCTAGCATGCAGTGTCATTTCGTAAGTGGCTGGTTGAAAGTAATACAGAGCAACATTGCAATATCATTGATCACTGTGATATATCAGGATCCTGGCCATGTATCCCTGTTATTCAGGTTGCTGGTTTACGTAAGTCAGGTGATAGTGCATATGCATTGTTCTAGGGGGAGTGTATTCACAGCCAATGATAGTGCTGAGCACAAAGAACTCCTTAGTAGGCCAAACTCAACAATTGGATAAAATTAGGTAGTAAAATTACAGTAGAAAAATAAGATTTGTAGCTTGCTATAGTAGAGACCAGCTGTAGCAAATAAACATTCTAGTTGTCACAGTTCCTATTGGCATTATGACAAACAAGTCTTAAGAAGGAATCTGAAGCAAGGTAAGAAACTCCGTTAAAACTAAGGCTGTAACCCAAAAGCCTATTTAAACAAATAGGATTATTTCCAGTGATATCGAGGGGTATTAGATCAAATCTTCCTATATTGTATCTGCCAACGTAGTTTTATAATCAGAATTGCTGTCAGATTTTACAGAACTAAGCATATTGAATTATACACAAGTATTCTAGGCATGATATGTTTTAGCAGGATTAATTCTGTTTCTTTTGAATAAAACTGCTAGTTCACACAGCACAATTTTTCCCTATATTCTCTTGACCTGGTTTTCAGAGATGCCAATAAACATGTTTACAAGTGGAACAGAAATAAAAAGTGCTTTTATTCATGTTTATGATTAATAATTTCAGCAGTGTAGTATGCAGGATTTGCATTGAGAAGCACATGAGTATTTATTGAGCATCTTCCGAAAAGATCAATACAAGGGTGGGCTTTTAGGTATTGTTATATCTGCACACTAAAACCTTGCAGAACTATCTTTTGTATTGTGATGAGAGAGTTTTCTTGCAATAGGACAAAGTCATCGGCTTTGACTAAACACTTATGTGCAGCCTTGCCTCTAATTGCCATACAGCGAATGAAGCATTTCTTGATGCTGAGTCAGTATTTGGAAGCATGACAGCCTTCAACTGAGAGGCAAAGCAAAGTCCAGTATTTGCCTAAGTGAAATAATGGCTTACTAATAATTAGGTGCTCATTTTAAGTATGCCAGATAACTTGCAGAAATAGTAAAACTTATGGTGTCATTTGGGTTGAGTAACATAAGAGCTGGTACTACTTTGCTTAATGTTTCATCAGCACTTGGAATTAGTACTTATTCATAAATACAGAAAGTAGTAATTATTGGAGATGATCTCTTTCATGTTTCAAACAATTTAAAGGAGACCATGGATATTTGTGTTTATTGCCTTCTAAATTACAGTAGTGATCTTGCAATAGAAATAGGTCTTTTGTGGACCTGCTGATCTTTTGTTGGCAGAATTAAGTTAATCATGACCCTTCAGCAAGAAACATGTTAAATATGGCAGCCCAGCAGCCTTGACTTTGCATGTTTTCACTCTTACCTGTATTTATTAAAATACATTCTTATAAAAATCTTACCTAACAAAAAACTTTCTGGCTAAGATTTTAAATTGATATGCTCACTTAATGGTAATGATTTTTAACGTCCCATATTCCGTTAAAAAAAGGAAAACTATTATATAAAAGTTTTACTTAAAGATAGAGACAGAGTAAGTAAAAATACTTCTGTTCTGATAAAATGCTTTCCTTTGCAGTAGAAATAGTGCAAAAAATGCTTTTCTAAAAGTCTTTAAATCTTTGATACGTTTGTTTTGGAGTGGGTGGTGTTTCACTTGATTTCAAGTATTAGATTATCACAGCACACTCTTCTAGTGCAAAACACTAGCTATCCATAATGCTTTAAATGTTGTGTTGTTTTGTATTTTTTGTGTTGTTCTTAGTGTTTTTTAAAAATACCATTAAAGTTATGGGAACATATATTTAAAGTATCCACAGTTTTATCTTCTGACTGAAATTCCCCTGGTACCCTCATCCTTACTCTCTTGGACGTGTTCACACCTGCAGTAGGTTTTTGGTAATTCTGACCTACTGATGAGATTTTGGTAATACTGACCTAAAGCTGATGAGATTATTCATATTGGTGTCTTTAATACTAGTTGACTGCAATTTTTGCCTTGATATACAAAGACAGCTTTAGTATTTGAACCTGATGTAGAGCCAGGGGTGCACGTGTAGAGGAAAGAGTGCCCATAGGCTTGAAATCAACTTTACACCAATAAGAAAGGAGGACAAGATAGTTTTCCAAAATAATTATTTTCTCTTGGGTTATGCATGGAATAATACTAAGTAGTCGTAACTTAGTCATGTACCTATTAAGACATAGTGCTTCTTTGCTCGATTGCTTTTTGTGGTCTTCGGTTTTTATAAATTGCCATTAAGTGAAAATAGATTCTGGCTTATGGGGTTTTGTTTGTTTGTTTGTTTGTGTGTGCGTTTGTTCAGGTTTACCAAAAATGCAAGTAATTCGAAACTACAATGGAATACCACAGCCGGCAGCACAAGATGGTCCACCATTGCATATCCAAGTTGGGGACACTATTGAACTACTTAGAGGAGATGCACATAGCTTGTTTTGGCAGGTACTGTATCACTGAGCAAATGGCTCTGTTCTGTAATCCAGATATTAACTTATATCCAGATATATCTGGATATAATATCCAGATATATTACTCTTATAACTTTTCTCTTTTTGAACAACAACAACAACAGAAAAACTTTTTTGGTTTTTCCAAATAATTGTCTAATGTGACCATTTTTACTTATATTTTGCCAGTAGTTCTTATAGGGTGTAAAGCTTCCTTCTTGCAGCTTTAGAGTAAAAGTCACAGTGNTTAATGAATATATTATAAAAACTTCTTTGACTGTTACATATTAGGTATGTAACCTAGTAAGTAAGGTTAGTAACCTAGTAAGTAAGCTAGGGCATACTTTTTCTTGTAAACAATAGAAATGTGAAAGTAATAAACAATAGAATTGCTTTATCTGTTGAAAAATATGTAAATACATGTAACCCATCCACCTCCCCCCTCCCCCCAAAAACTCCAAACCCAGCAAACTCCCCCTCATCCTCCCCTGTCTATTATTTAGCAGACCACTAAAAAAACCCCCACACTCCTTTTCCAATACTGGTTGACAGAGTTTGGCCTTTATAGTTTTGTATGTAGGGCTTGTTTTGCAGGGTCTTGAGCTCTCATCCAGAGAAGCATTTAAGGCTGCTCGTGACTTGGGACTGGCTTAGAAGGTAGTCATCCGACTAATACAATTAGTACAAGCCACGATCATTGGCACCTTGTGAAACTGATTCTATTGCCATGTTTATACACATCTGTCAACTCAATCTACTGGAAATTGTCTTAATTGTTATTTGTGATTATCATTCTAAAGAATTTAGCTAGGATCTCGCTGTGTTTAACTAGCAGAAACCAGAGAAAGTATGTGAGGCTTTTTCCCCAGAAGCCTTAGTAATCAATTTGAGTCCTAATGGAAACTGTCATCTCCATTAGCATCATTCAGGAAAGGTTTTTCCTGTCTTTTCACAGACTGCTTAATACCGATTTTTCTAAGTCTTTTAGTGACAGCTGCCTTTTTAAAAGGCATATTAAGAAAAAAACCTGCAAAATGTAATTTTTATTAAAATCTGAAGTTTATGAAGAGGCCTTTTGGACTAATTTACAGTTGACCTGCAAGACTAATATTGCAATGGATTTTTAAGTTGGCCATTGCTCAGTTTAGAAATTTAAGTGATTGTAATAGATAAGTATGTGTGGCTTAGGTATAATTTTTTCACTCTTTACAACTCATCAAATAAACAACACAGGTTAATAAGTAATGCTTGAGCTGTAGCTTAAGTGCTTTATTCAGTGCCGGGTCTTATGGAGTGTGGTGCCACCTGCTATTCAGGTATGCTTAGTATTGAAAATAAGCCTCACTTAGATGGCAGACTGTGTCAGGGCTCTGCTTAAAAGTTAAGCCTGTACTTCAGAGGGATTTGTGTTTCAAGAGTAAACAGAACATATGAACGCAAAGGGTGACTTGTATTCACACAAGTTCACAGGTTATTCTGCAGATAGTGTCAAAGAGGACAAGGAAGCTTTGCTGAACACAGGCTCGTATCTGTCACTTGTTTGCACATAATTTTTCTTTAAATATCATCACTATAAAGCATATTTAGCTTAAATGCTACCTACCCGCTTTCCTCTCTCCTCTGCATTTCTCTCTGTAATTGGTAAGATGGCAGTTACTGTGTTGAATTGCATACTGATCTCCCTACGAAAATGATGCACTCATTTGTTGTGCTTAGGGTAGCACCAATTAAGGAATGTTTTTATTTTTTCATAAGCCTTTGTTAATTTCTTTACATTCAGCTCCAACCTATTTGAATTTGCTCAATTTTGTTTCATATGGTGGTCTTAGGGTACAATTACACATTTAATGTTACAGAAACAAAATTAACTAAAATCCCAAAGAAATTCCATGTCTGTTTATGAAGATTCCCCTCGCAATTTTTTTATGTTGCAGGTATGCCATCAAAACTGAAAAAGAAACGTAATTTTCAAGATGTTAATGCATGTAAAGTATTCGTGCTTACTCTCATTGCTAAATGCTGAGAGTATATGATGTTTACAGTCAATATATCAAATGTAATAGAGGTTAAGCTTCTTTGTGCTTTTGAAAATGTGTTAAATGAAAACATTTGTTTGCCAAAGTACACATTTTGCTGTATCTGTGTTCAGAAATTTTAGCTCTGTGCTCTGTTCTGCTCTGAAGCATGATCAGCATGGTCACAGCTGAGTATTTACCAAGACTAGAAAGGAGTTTTTATTTTTTTATTCTGTCAGGCTGAGGTGCTCTTCAGGAGAGCTTGTTTGGTGCGTGAGCTGGATCTGTGATGATGAGGTCACTGTTGGCTCTGAGCAGCCTGGAAGTAAATTGGTGGTTCTGCAGCTTTGGGGGGCAGCAGTGGTGTTGCATAAAAAGCTCAGTTTAGGTCATGCCGGATGTATTTCTGGAGCTGATCTTCCAGTTGTGTGGGTGCATCTACAGCATGTTGTGACTGTATAATTGACAGAGAGTTGGTCTTTAATTCTGTTAGTGTTTCATGCCCACCCAATTTCCAATGATTTGCATCACTTAGGGAAACCCTTAACTTGGTGTCAGAATTGGTAGTTGGACTGCTAGCCCTGAAGTCCCACCAGAGCTGGCATGATCTCTCAGGTGCTCCAAGTGCCCCTGCATGGTGGTGTAGTCATTTTGGGCATCTGTAATGTTGCAGAGTGGCAGCTTTCTTTAGATTAGTAACTTGAAAGGAGATAATTAACATTAATGAAGATATCAGACACTGGCAGACATTAATAGAACTGGGAATCACAACCCAGTCTCCAAGCTCCCTTCTTGCCTCTCGTCTCTGAGCTCTCAGGTCTATCAGATGTAATTATTACTTAATTACAGTAAAAACCTCAACAAAATAAGAAAAATCACACAATTGTTGAGCAACAATTTATTAGAACAGCACTTTATTTTCAAGAATCTTGGATTGTCCTAAACCCTTGCACATGTATTATTATTTACTATTAATCCCAATTATTTCTCAAAAATGGATTTTTTTTTTCTAGGGTAGAAATCTGACAACAGGAGAGCTTGGATTCTTCCCAAGTGATGCCGTGAAACCTAGCCCCTGTGTAAGTACAATTTTTTAGTGCTGTTTGCCACTTACAGAAAAACTGCCTAGTTCATTCCATTAAGAAGGATTAATCTTACCTTAAGAAAATAGTATTGTTTCTAGTTCTTTTGTGTTTTCATGGTATGTTCAATATTGGTTAAGACAGAGCACTCTAATACTTTTGGTCATCAGATGTAAATAGGACATGTCAAGAAAACATGGTTTAATAAGCAGGTTTAACTTTTGGGAATATTAATAAATTGAACTGTCTAAAGAGTTTCCAGAGTACAGGTCAAATCCATTTTATGTGGAAGTGCACTTTCTACCCCAGCTGTAAAGTGAGAATGCTGTGGCTCTAATCTATCCCTCAGTCATTTTGAATTAGAGAGAGGGATTACATCACAAGTAGTGAGTTTAAAAATTGTAAAACTCACATAAAACTTTGAATTCTGACTGCTTGATGAATTTTCTTCTCTCTGTAGGTTTTTACCTGCCTTTATTTCACAAAAGAATATTCTCAGTCTAGAAGAGTTTGGGAAAACAATAAGAAAAATAATTTTCTGATATGTGTTTGAGAGTTTGGTGTACGGATGTGATGATACTACTATACGCTTTTTCCTTCTCTGCCCCCTGCAACACTGTGCATCAGATTGCTGTAGGTTCCTTTGTTGAGATTAATTGATGAAAACACATAAACTCGTAATGAATTATATTTCTTACTGTAAGGCAGTTTCCACTTATTTTGATTTGATTCACACCAGTTTAACTTATTACTAGAATTGCTTTTGTTACAGCAATCAAGATGTGCCACTTAAATGGCTTGTAAGTAGGTGGGGTCAGCTGTTAGTAGCTGCATTTTGATGTACCTTTGGGGCTTATATTGTTCCTTAGTTTCCAGAACAAATATACATGAGATCCTAAAGAGTATGAATAGATTAGTGTATCAGGAGACATCTTTAGTACCCTATATTTCCAGAATTTTGTTTGAAGAGGGATGCACAGAATACTCATAGGTACAAGTTGCGTTGGATTGGGTGAGAGAACAAATATGAACATTTTATGTCATTTTATGTGAAATTAGCTTTCATCCCTCCATCCTTTGCTTATTGTTACTGTTCGAGTAAGGGATTTCCTATTCCATGGTGTCACTGTCCTGGACACAGGCAGTACCTGTTAAGCCTTGGGGTGAGGTTCTTGGAGACACCCAGTGAATCATTGTATCAGCAGCGTTTTAGGAATCACCCCTGTACTTTAAAGCAGAGGCGGCAGGATATTCAAAGTTAGGAAAGACATTCTGGGTGTGTTGTGAAAATCACTTTCTAGTGGTAAAGCTTTCTGCTAAATTTAAAAATATACTGCTTTGAGAAGTATTGAAAATAACAGTTTTAGAGGATGAATAAATACTATTTATGAAACGTTACCAACCAGTGTCATGATCAGAACAAAAAGATAAATTGATGCTTCATCACTGTTAACTTGGAAGGATGAAATACAAACATCTTATTATGATAAATGATGCAGTTAAATGTACTGAAACATCAATTGGGTTTTAAAGGTGCTATAACTTTTACTGTTATTATTAAATCTAACAGTCTTTACAACCATCTGATATAAAAATGCCCAGAAACAGCATAAAATCCATATATCAGATGACTTTAGGAATGAATATTGAATGAAAAACTGCTGAGCTCTAGAATATCTGTATTCCAGACTTTTCACAGGTGTACCTATAAATAATTTTTTCCTTTTTACATTAAGTAGCATATGTAAGCAGGCATTTTCTGCACCATATGAGTAATTTCTGGTTCTTCCTGTCTTTTCTCCATTTTTCTAATTGTGTAGAGGCATTGGATACATAGCACAGTATGATCAAGAGCTTACGGAATAATATTTGAATTTACTCTGTTTCATGACAATGAACAACACTTGTTATATATGTATTTTTCCATTCAAAATTTATGAAAAGAATTATTCACCTATCATTTAACTGTTCTGGAGAATGAGCTTCAACCATCTTTAAATTTTTATATCCTTTCCAACTTACTAGGACTCCTCAACAAATTTGGACTATTTAAGAATATCTTGCAGCATGTCACAGCTTTGTTAATGCTTAGTTGGCCTTGAAATGTGTAATTTGGTTGCTTCACTAAAATATTGCTTGTAGGAATTTTTTGTCAGCATATTCATAATCTGTTAACTCTTTATCCAAGGCTCATCACTAGAGGCAGAGATGCCCCAGTAGCGCCATCAGTAGCTGTTAGGGAATGTAAGAGCCACTGCTCTGTCCTTGGTAGTCCCTGGCTGTGTGAGGTCCCCTGCACTTCCAAGACTTGATGAGATCTTGGTTGAAACCTGAGGTTGTCATTGATTGCGGTTTCAATCAATTCGCATTTGTAGGCCTTTACAACATATTCCTGAGTCAACTTGTGCTTGGAAGACTCTGTTGAAGACATTCCCTGTATAATGAATACAAAATTGTGAGAAAAATGTTGCTGTAATGTCCTCCCTATTAGAGTTCAGAAAATAATAAAGCATTGTTTGGTTTTACTGGAAGGAAGAAACAATAATTTGCTTATTTAAGAATGTAGGACCTTAAATCATAAGTCTTACATGTATGATAAGCTTTCACTGAAATGAGTTTTCAGACATTGTTTTAGACGTGTAGATTAGTACTGCGTTATCATACACCAATGGGAGATGGTCAAGATGAAGTGCTGATTTTCATGGGAATTGCTATACTGGGCATCTTGTCTGTGAATAAACATCTATGCATATCTTTGTGTATACATAGAATATCCATTTTGCAAGCTGATTGCAATTTGCTTAATTTTTAAAATTTAATTTGAGAATCAAATTACATGCTTATTAAAATACAGTACAAGAGTTAACCAAATCAAGTAAAAATGGATGGATGATGTCATAAAAGATGTGGATTGTTCTCGGGTCTTTCAGAAGATTATAGACTGTATTTCCCAGCTGACAGACTTTCTAAGGCTGTGCAGTCCTGAATACACAAAATTAGTTTTATATGTTACTGTAAGTCTGTTGCACATTTTAATGATACTTTTCAATAATATATGGCAATTTTGCATGTGTAATTTGAATATAGCCACTCTCAGAAAAGCTTACAGCAGTTCCATGAAGAAAAAAATATCTAAAACAGTCACAGAAGAAAAGATCTAAAAATATTCTGTACTACTTTCAGAATGATATGGAATATTTGTCCTTTATTATATTTTCTTTTGAAGAAAAGTCTTGCTGACTAATTAGATCATGTGTGTCTTTTAAGTTGTTTCATCTGGATATGGACAGTTAAGTAAGTGCTATCTAATTGGTGTTTTTTAGGAAAGAAAAAGGTTGGTTCTTATTGTCTTGTATCTTTTGATATCCTAGGTTCCTAAACCAGTAGATTACTCTTCGCAACTGTGGTGAGTCTCTTTCTTGTCTTACAAAAATCTCTGAAAAAAGCAGAAATAGAAATCAACTGTGCTTACTATAATTTAAATTTTATTGGTTTATCATTTCTAGTCTTAAGAAGAAGGTGTTGTGTAATGGTTTAGGAAAGAAACACCATGCATTAAGCTACACCAGGGGATGTTAGGAAGAGCTTTTTCACAGAGAGAGTGATCTCTCTGTGGAATGGTCTGCCCAGGGAGGTGGTGGAGTCACCATCCCTGGAGGTGTTTAAGAAAAGACTGGATGAGGAACCCAGTGACATGGTCTAGGCGATGGGAGGCTTGGATGGATGGAGTGTGATGCCCATGGCTCCAGGATTGTGGGTTCAATCCCTGGGTGGGCGTTCACTTGGGAGTTGGACAAGATGATCCTTGTGGGTTCCTTCCAACTCAGAATAACCTGTGAACCTGTAAAAGCATTTCTGATGTAATAAAGTGCTTAATGATTTTGACATTTTGTTTACAAGTCTATAGCTGTATAGACTTAGTCCCAGAAGTCTGAAACAGAATAGTACAAGATGAGTATAATATGAAGCATGGAAGTATCTCTTACATGTTAAGTGAATAAAGGAAGGAGTAATGTTCAATACATCTGGTATCATGAATAATTCTGCACTTCCTTTAAAAAAAATTCGCAACTATTATAATGGTAGAGCAAAGGAATATAATTTAGGGGTGTTTGTGGTGTTACTAGGTTGATGGTTGGACTAGATGATCTTGAAGATCTCTTCCAACCTTGATAGTTCTCTGATTCTGTGAAAAGGATGGTGTATCAAAGCTGCAACCCCTGCTGGTCTGGGGTTTAAGTAGTGTATGAACTCTACTGGAATTCAGATTGTTTCTGGAAAAGACATGATGATTCTGAGAGAACAGAGTAAGCTTCACTTCTGTTCTTTCATTTTTTTATGCTTTGTAATTTACACGTGAATTCTAGCTTTCCAAAAGTGAAATCAGGATCGCATCTAAAAAATAGTGGGTTTTTTTGTGAGGCAAATAGAACATTTAATACTTAAAACTGGTATTTTGAATTAATTTTCTAATGATTGCTCCATTTGTAGTTTTGTTAGAAGAAAGCATATCATTGGCATCAGTCTTTATCTTCTCAGGATTTGTAATAAACAACTGTTTTTTTAATAAAGCTCCTTTCTAATTGGTAGTGATATATTAAGATGCAATTTTACATGGCAGTGGTCTGTTATGGTGACTGACTCTATACTACTTTTTAAAATGATAAGATAAGCATAATTTCCCTGGAAGCTAGATCATTTTCCCCAGTTAACAGTTTTAACCTTTAGTCTTGCAAATAAATGTCTGCTGACAGCCTCTCATGATGTCCCACCCAAACCAGCAAGGTAGACCGACCAAGGACACAAATACGCTTACGCAGTCAGACTGCAATCAGCGACTTATTTGTCTTAGCTTTCAATGCTTAGCATCAGCTTTTTCAAATTTGGGCATATTAGGCTGAGCCTTTTTTTTCCTGTGGATATTGAGTCTACCTGTTGTACTTTAGCCTTTAGAGGTTATGCATAATTATGAAACTGAATAAAATATTGTCTTTGTGTAAGTACCAAATTTTCACATCGGTCTTTTGTTGACCTAATATACCACCAGTGGCTGATTCTCCATTCTGTAAATCCCACTAGGACTCAGGGAAATTGCAGGTTTCTGGACCACCATTATATTGTCTATTTGCCACAAATGAGTCAGAAAAAAACATTTGGTTTTATGAACTTTTCAAGCCAGTAGTCATTCAGCTCATGTTCATTCCTGAGTGCTTTCCTTGGCAGACATTGTCTTCAACATGTGCAGAAGTACTTTTCTAATTATGAATTCCTCTCCCTTGCCCCAAGAGTGGATTTTTTTCATGTTTTATTCTTCATTCAGAGATCTGTAAGTGGTATTCAGTTGCAACTGATGTATTTTTAGGTTCCCATCATAAGTAGAGTATTTGGACTATATTGCCTATTTGATAAACCAGTGGAGCTTTGAAAAAAATCATAGACGGTTTTTATTTTCTCTGTTACAGGTTTGCAGGAGCAATGGAAAGATTGCAAGCGGAGAGTGAACTTATTAACAGAGTAAATAGCACTTACCTAGTGCGGCACAGGACCAAAGAATCAGGAGAATATGCAATTAGTATTAAGTAAGTGGAAGCAGAATAAGATCTCCTCAAGAAAGTTTTCCCGTTCTCATTTATGTCTGCATAATATTTGAAATAAATAAGGAAAATAACGCCGTGTTTCTATTATGTAATTATATACAGCCTTTAAGAGAGTCAGTACAGGAAAATTGAAATTGCTGACAAAATACCCAGTATTTATAGTAGGAAGGTAGCAATGGTTTTATAATGCTGGTGTAGCAAGCAGGTTCACAAAAATGATGGTCTAAGATATTGGATAAGAGTAAGCGGTGTTCGGAGTGTAATGTGATCTGCTACTCTGAAGTGAATGAGAATGTTACATTGACTTCAGTGAGAACTCGACACAGCCCTTTGCATTTCAGTAAAATGTGGGTTTATAAATTCTGTGAATGCAAATTATTATGACGGTCTTATTTGCTTTTATGGTATCCGCAGGAATAAAAAAGCAAGCAATACATGGAAATTCCCAATTAGAATGAGTAGTTAGTTGTGGCTTTTTTTCTGATCATAGATTACTTCTTTAGCGGTAGTTTAATAAATATATTTGGTTGATTAGGTGTCAACTTTGTTTGGCACAGATATACATTTTGTCTTAAGTATTTATTTGTATGGTGTTGTTGGGGCATGTCCTCAGGTAATTATTGATTGTGTCTGATTAAAAACATGTTTATATTCATAAGTTATTCATTGCCCACAGGTACAATAATGAAGTGAAGCACATCAAGATTTTAACAAGAGATGGTTATTTCCACATTGCAGAAAACAGAAAATTTAAAAATTTAATGGTAAGCATTGATTAGATTTTAACAATAAGATTTTCCATGTACATTTTGCTGTAAGAGCTACTTTAGTTTATGAAATTACAGAAAGCTATGAGCGCGAGATGTTTGAATTGTGTCCATACCTGCTAATAGGATAATTTTTTATATTTATGGGTTTAGCTCTAAGTGATAGTTTTATGTGCTTAAAACTACATGTTTATAGTTAGGACTGGACTGTGTGCCTTGCAGTCAAATGGAGTAGAGGAGGAGGAATTGAATCCCATGCATTAGCCCGCTATGGAGTTATGCTGAATCTTGAAAGGAGGTTTTGGTCTCTTTGAAAATCTTTTTATACCAATGATCCCTAAAAATACCTGGTTAAACATTCCTTTGCAGCCCAGCACAAGTACATGTGTACTGCTGAACATAATAATGCTGGTGCAACTGTGTCAGAGAGTCCAGAAAAACTCCGGAGAGGTTGGTGTTCCTGGGCCTGGTGTACCAGGAGAAGAACAGGTGGTGGATGGGGCTTTCTAAATGGCAAATAGCTCAGAAAGAGTTCTTTCCAATAAATAAGAGCTCGGTGTTATTACTAATCTCTGCATTTTTAGTGTTAATGTCAGTCGTCTTGTACTGGTAAGAAATTCCTTTTTTTTTTTAATTTTAATTTGAAAGAATTTCTTGATAGCTCATTCTGCTCAGACAAGACTGATAACACATTGTCTGAATAAATTACCTCAGTATATTCTTAACATTTCACTGCTTAAACATTTTCTGATGCATTGTTCAAGGAAGCTTATTCAACATATTGTATCTAGTGCATTGGATTAAAATTTACGCTGCAGCCTTCCTGCATGCATACTCAAGTACTCTAAAATGCTAAATAAAAATGAAGGATAATTCAAAACAAGAGTAGGGAAAGAAGCTTTAAAACTAGGAAACCTTCGAAATTTTCATTTAACAACTGATACTCCGTAAAACCAGTGTCCTACAAGTGGTGAAAGATTAAATGGTAATCTGTGCTTTGCCTGACCTTATTTGAATAAAGTGCTCATTAGAATGAGAAGACCATAAATTGTCCTGATGAAGAATGCACCAAACTGTTTCTTCTCTCTGTCTTCATTTGACACTTAAAAACCACTGAAGTGTTTAGTGTTGTGGCTGGGCACCCTGAGATTTTTTCATTAGTAGCCCTAGAAATCATGGTGTTGATCAAATGCATGAAGGAGGTGGCTACTTAGTCTGCTAACACTGCGAATATTAATTGGAAATTGATGAGAACACATGATCACTGTCCGGATCTTGACAAAACATGCTAGCTGGATTTGCATGCCAACAGATATTCTCTTATGGCGGGGATGCAGTTTATTGCGCTGGTGCAGGTTTCAAAGTAGAACTCAATGATCAAAGATGTAAGTAAATGACAAAGTTGGATAAAACAAATGAGCAAAAAAGAATACGCATTGCATCACCACATTGAGAGGACAAAAGACATCTCTAGCATAAAGGCCCTCATCTCTTCCACTTCAGCCTTGCTAACATTCAATTAGGAAAAAAATATTTTGTAACACAGGTTTATGGTATTATGAAGTCTGCACTTGAGAGTTAAATAGACAAGTGGTAGTGTAATTAATGTCTGCACATGCTATGGAACAACTGCTTTGTGCTGGGTGGATGCAAGAGAAAAAGTAACAGTGTCTGGACGAAGAGATGAAGGAAAGTAGTCTGAGTAGAAGTGGGAGCAGAAGAGACACAAAGGCAGCATCCATGGAAACCTTAAGTAGTGATCTGTGGTGACACAGTGTTCTGTACTGCTTTGGAGGTAACAAAGTAGAAGAGCCTCTTGTTCCTGCTTTTCATAGTACATCTCAAAAACTTTCACAGGAGTAATTAAACTGTGCTGAGTGTGTCAAGCAGGCCAAGGTGCAGTGAAAGTTCAGTTCTACTGCGGTGAATCACAGTGATATGACAAACTCCTGAGGAGTTCCATCCATGCTGACAGGGACTCGCTACCTTACCTGTTGCTACTGTGATTCGTGCAATGAATGCTTTAGAGGCCAATTTGTCAACTATTTTCATGTAAGAATGGTGAAACTTAGTGACCAAATTAACTTTATTTTTTCTCAGTGTCACTCAGTTTGGAAGTGTTTTAGTTATTTTACCAACAAATCAAATCTGTCCTTTTGGAGTCCTTAGTATCTTACCAAACAACATAATTCTTAGACTTGTCCTATGCAAGAAGATACCAGAAGTTTTAAACTAATCAGTTTTCCATTTATCCAGGAATCCTGCTTTGAATGCTGCTTGCTTGCAAATCACCTTCACTGTTGCCTTGGTACTTTGAATGTCTGGATACTCAGTGATGATACGTGTCATAAAATTCTGTTGCTGACATAGTCACTTGTATGATGTGCTAATATCAAACAGCAAAGCCCAAACAGTTCTTAATCTCCTGGCCTTTATGCTTCCTTTGGAGTGCCTGTCAGGTCTGGGATGATGAACTGTTAAAAGCAGGCATAGATTTTACAAAGCTTTGGACTTTGTCTTAGAAGCAGTTTCGGAATATGCAGGAGCTCATAGTCTGGAGACTGAAGTGCTTCAGAGTTCAGAGAATAATCTACAGACCGTTATCAAGATCTGGGGCTAAAAGACTTAAAGGAGCAACAAATGTTGACTCTGACCAAAAGGTTGTACTTAACTGATTTTGATGTTCTTTTTTTTTTGGTTTTTTTGGTAAAAGCTGTTATTTTTTAGGGTACTTATTTTTTTTTTTAATTAAACACATACTGTGGGATGTTGTATTATAAAATATAAATAAATATAAATATAAATAAAATATAAGCTTCGGGAGAAACTTGTAAAGCACGGGCTGGAAAGGAACGTTTTATGCTGGGTTACACACTGGTTGGAAGGGCGAGCTCAGAGGGTGGTGG
>WEKX01017580.1:151896-185179 GCA_013390025.1 Pitta sordida | reverse complement strand
TGCGGGCGGGTTTCCCCCCCCCCCCCCCAACTCCACCTTTCTGTGAATTTTCCCCCTCCCCTCCTTTACCCCACAGGAACGAGTCGGGGCCGCTCCGCACCCCCCGACTCTCCCCGACCACCTCAGGAGGAGCGAATTTTTAGGTTTTTTTAAACCCCGCGCATAACNACACACACACACTCTGCCCTCCCCCGCAAAGAAAAAGAAAAATAAATTGCAATTAAAAACATAAACCTATAACCCCCTACCCAGGCGCAGCAGCACTGCGGGAGCGCTGCTGAGGGCACAAGCGCTCTGCAAAACCCAGGAGTCAGTGCTTTCACCGGAGGAGTTTCACCCATGGGGCGGGGAGAAGCCCCCTCGCTACCCCGGGCCCTTGGCCCTATCCCGCTCCCCTGGCCCGCGGCTCCCCGGCACGGAGGCGGCTGGAGAGGGGCAGTGGGATGAGCAGAAGCAGCAGCTCCCTCATCCATAGCCCTGGCTGCTGCACACAGTATTTGGGGGAAGTTTTGAAATCCAGGTGCTTCTGCCGGGCGCCCGCAGGTCAGCACGGCCGGGAGCTGCATCCCAAACCCAAATGCCCGTTCCACAGCCGCTGCTCCAGGCAGCCCAGCCCGACAGGAGCAGAGCTCGCTCTAGCCGAATAGCCGCATGCACACAGTTACCACCCTCCCAAACCGCTCCCCCCTCTCCCAGACCTTGGGGTTTCCAGTGGAAAAAGGACCATCACCAGGAGAAACCCCTATTCCTGCGGGACTCATCCCTCCAAACCTCCCCTCTCCCGGGGGAAGCCAGCCCTCGCCCGCGTTCACAGTGGAAGTTTCTGGGGCTTCAGTCAAGGTTTCAAAGGCTGCAATCGGCAAAGCCGCCTCTACATCACCGGTACACACACGGGGAGGGGGTGTCGGGGTGCATATGCCACGGGGACACTCAAAAACCCCCTGTCACTGAGGTCCCACGGCTCCGCGGAGCCGCGAAGACTCACACGCTCTCGGTGGCGCAGTTATTTATTTATTTTAAACCCTGGTACATGACATTTCTCTTCTTACGAAGGCGGCAGCAGCAGAAAGCCCATCACAGCCTCTCCTGAAAGCAGAGCCTGGAAACCAGTCTCATCTGCATATTCATAAGTACCTGATAAATTAATCATGATGGCAGAAGCATTCAGGCTAGAAGGGAGGTGACAGGGGAAGGTTGCACTCCCCCCACAACACAAGCCCATCCTCACTCTCGCACACGCTCTTCGTCTTCCAGGCACAAAATGTTTTGATCCGTTCGCAACTCGGCTGAACCCCCTGTGTGCTCGGGGGGAAGGGGCTGTGCCCCCACACACACCCCGTTAAGCCCCCGCCATCTCACCCCCACCACCCCTCCCGTCTTCATCTCCGGGAAGAGATGCTGAACAGATGGACTGGAGCAGGGTGGAGGACCCAAAATCTGGGGGAGCTCAGCTGCCACCGCCAGACCCCCCCCTCAGCCTGGCCGTGAGCTCCGCTCCCATGTCAGCCCCGTCCCCACCGCAGCTCTGCCCACAGCGCTGTCCAGCGCGCCCAGCACCGCCCGACCTTACACACGGCGCTGCTGATGCCAGAGCTTGACCCTAAAAAATCCTTCCGTGTCCTCTCGGGTGGGGGGTGAATCGCCAGCATTTTGTGCCCGGCAGTCCCGGAGCGGGAACAAGGCACAGAGGGGTCCTGCGGAGGGGGCAGGTGGAGTCTGGCTGGCACAGAAGCGGAGATGGGGGCGGGTGAGGGGAGTCGGGGGGCAGCCAGGGCAGAGGGAACCGCCTCTGTGCACACACCGCTCCCTCCGCCGGCCACGGCACAGCTGTGGCTTTCCCTTCGCAGGACACAACGCTCTCCACAAGCGGATCCAGAGCTTGCGGTGTCCTCGGTGTCACTCCCCTGAACCCCCTTGGTTTGGGGAAAGAGTGTCCCTGCCCCGGGGGGAGATCCCTACGGTAACAGAGCCAGAAATTCAACCCGAAGCTGGAGCAGCACCTGAGCCCACCCCGCTTTTCCCCGCCCTCAGCAGAGGGCAGGAGGAGTGGGAAGCGACTGGCAGCTGCCCGCAGAGCTCAGGAGGGTCCGAGATTCGCAGAGGTGGTTGCAGGGCTGGGCTGGGCTCACCGACAGCCGAGGGTCAGCACAGACCCAGCACTTCCCCGTCTCGGGGCTCTGCCCCGCATCACCAGCACTCCAGGGACACTCGGAGGGCTCAGATCTGGCTTTAGGAAATCATGGATCAAATCCAGTGCCAAAGACAACAGCTCAGCCAAGTCCTCGAGCCACTGGAGTGGCTCAGCCTGGAAAAGGACATCACTGCACACCCAACAGGCTCCTCTGTACCAGGAGGGACAGGGATGGAGAACTGAGCCCTCTCACCTCAGGCTGCCAGCCCAGCTCTCACCCAGCTTCCCAGGGAGGGGGTGGGTATTCACACAAGGAAAACCCACCCCTACACTACGAGCCGGGCACCAATTCTCAGGTGCTGACCCACAGCTGGAGCTGCTCCATGTCCTCCTAAACCATGAGTGCCAAGTGAGACCGTACCCAGCCCCGGAAGCAACTTCATGCTCTGCTGATCCCAGTGAAGGATCTGTCCATCCTTCCATCTGTTGCCTGGTAGTCAGATCCCTTCCATCTCATCTTCCCAGCTCAAATATGAATGAGCAGAAGAATATTTTGGGATCTGCACATGTTAGCAGATGTTTGGAGGAGTCCATTGCAGAGGAACCTCCTACAGGTGATGTGAGAACCCAGCACTGTGGTCATCGCTCATGTGTTTAATATACTGGGTTTGGTCTGGGCCTGGGTAATTAGCACTTGAGCAATAATTATTCACACTTGGCCTTTCTATATCCTACTTATAGATTTGATGATTAATGTTGCTCCTTGAGTTAAGCCTTCCCTGGATTTACCAGGGCATGTTGGGAAAGTTAAGAGGAGGCTGTTGTGTGGCAGAAGCCGCTGTCCCTCACATCGAACAGCAAAAGCAGCACAACAGAAAAATTAGAGTAAAAAGCACTTTGCTCATGAGCAGCAGCCACTAAGCACAAAGCAGCCATCTCAGCAACACGCCATCAGCATGCCAGAATCTTGGTTGTACAGCAGGAGAAGCAAGAGCCTCCCCCAGCATTCCAAAGACACCAACACTGGATGATCTGGGGGTCTACTGGCACCACAGAGACACAAGCTGGGCAGAGCCCTGCAGCACAGCAGGGGCACACAGACCCCCTCAGACGCCTTTGCACCGCATAAGCTCAACAAAAGTCTCCAGAGAAGGAGCTGCTGCCTCCAAAAGCTAGGAGATGGGGAAAATCAACTGTGAACCACATCACACTAGGACTGAAACAGCTCAGCCAAGAAAAGTCCGTAAGCCAGCAGTGGGCTCACCTGCTCTCCTGGGCACTGGCTGCTCCAGGGTCACTGCTGGTGCCAGATGAGGAGGCTGCACGGTCATGGGCCCCCACAGAGGGACCTGGAGCAGCTCTGCAGTGCTGCTGACAAGACCCTTGGAGGCTGAGGGCTTTTCCAGCTGCTCCTCAGGGCAAAAAGCATTTCCAGCTGAGCCACTCTCTGGGATTTCTATGCCAGGCAGGCAAGAACTTCATCCAAGATCTTGGCCAATGCCAAACAGCACATGGAGGGCAGCAGGGAATCATGGAGCCAGCCAAACCCAGAGGCAAAGGGCAGGCAGAACTGCTCCTCCTCCTCAGGGAAGGCACTGACTGACTCCAGATCCTATAGAGGAAGGAGAGCAGCACAGGGAGGAGAAGCCGGCTCTTATCCTCACTCCTGAACCCATGACTGGTCCAGCTGAGCAGAGGCACCTGCTCCACACCTGCAGGGAATGAGGCAGAGCATTAACCCTGTATTTACTGCTGCCCAGAGGAGAGGAAAGGGCTTTCCCTGGAGTGGTGAACCCCCCCCATATATTGTCCAGGACCATCCTGCTCCTTGAAACCCTCTTCCCTTTTATGGGCCTGAAGCTCTTCTTTCTGGCCTGGCTGGCAGGTCCCCTGTTGGGCCAGGCCCGTGTGTTTTCTCCCCACTCCTGTTGTCCCAAACTCATGAGGGCCCATATATAGCAGAACGCAGCATCTATAGTGTCTCCCTGCTCCTGTCCTTTTGACATGAGAAGGTCCAGAGGCCACTTATGGTCCTGCTGGGCTCAGCCCTGACAGGCAGGAGCAGCCCCACCTGCCTCAGTCCCCTGGTCACATCCACACTTTCATTCTGGGGGGCTGATTTTTAATAAAGAACCCCCAAAGCAGAGCTTTCCCCCCTCTTTCCCTCACCAAAACGAGACTCCTGCATTGAAACCTGGGAAGCTGCTTCCCCACCAGCCCCCCTTTTTCCTCAGGTTTTGCAACATGAAAGTGGATGTTGATGTGAATGGAATTTTGAAATTGGAGACGGGGAAGTTCTGCTCTGGGAGGTGACTATTTGCTCACAGAATTGCCCTTTTTCAAGCTCCCCGATGAAATTCTGCACAATTATTTCTGTCTCCTCCTTGCCCAGCCAGCCCAGTGCCCTGTGCTGCCCCAGCTTTTGTTTCTCCTCTGCTCCCTGGTGAGGATGAACAAAACACCATCCACCACGACCTACTGTGCCCATGCCATGCCCACTCCCCCTCCTCCTTCCATGGCTGCCATCACAGCCTGGTGCTGCCCATGCCCTGCCTGATGCTGTTCTAACACAGTGTTAGAACAGAGGCTCAGCAGCATTTTGGGCTGCCCAGCCCAAACTGGAACCTGCTGCTGCTCCACTGTTTGCGAACAAGGTGCCAGAGCCCTCAGGATTCGGGGATATTCCCATGAACTCCACCTCAGCAGAGAGCCAGGGCTGGTTGGACGCACAGCTCAGGACATTTGAGAGACACCATTGTGTTTGCTTTTGTGCTGGAGAGCAAACTCACCCCAAAACACATATGAAGGAACAGGCTTCACACTCACCAGCCCCAGGGAAACTTCCCAGCAGGACTCGGGTTGGGATGTGGGATGACCCTGTGCAGGAGAAAAGCAGCACTGGGGGTGCCTCAGGGGACAACCCCCACATCCCTGGCTGCTCTGCTCCATCACCCATCTCCCCCAGCAAAGGCCACGATGGTGGTCCCCACAGTACCACAAACATCCCAGCTCTTCCACTGCCATGGGAACCAGAAGGCGAGAACGTGGCTAAAAAGCCCCAAAAGACGGGGCACAGGGATCCCAGGCTCCGTGGTGCTGTGCCCTGAGGAGGACTGAGCCTTCAGTTAGTCCCCCTGGAGTTACCACTGGATTATCTCAGCCTAACACTGTTCCAGCAGCATTTACATGCAGAGCTCCTTCAGCCTGGCCCTGCGGTGCCTGCCAGGTCAGACAACGCCTCTGGCTTATACCCTGGCTCAGGATCTGTTGATTCTGGAAAATCCCCAGGTTTTGGAGCACATTCATTATAACAAGGAGCGCTGTGGTCATCCAGGCTCTTCCCCTCCTGCCCACGGACCATGGAGACCACGTGCTCTGGTCCTGCGTGAGAAACGGGAGCTGAGCACAAGCCAGGCTGAGATGTGCAGAGGAGCCAACCCATGCCCCAGCTCCCTGGATTTCCTGTTACCGATGTGTTTATGTCACCTCATGCCCAGATTTACTGGGTTTATGCAGCAGGACGGTGCTTTTATCCTCAGTCTCCAGGTGGGAAAGGGAGGCAGTGTCCTTAGGTAAGGTCACAGTGGGGGCTCTGTGGAGAGGAGGAAACTGAACCCACATCTCCCAGATCCATCCCAACCAGTGGGCAGCTCTCTCATGTATATGCAATTTATGTTTGACTCTCTCCACAGGGACTCATCTCCGATGTTCCCCCTTTAATTATAAAAATTAGTAGGTTTGAGGTATATTTGAGGGGGTTTCTTTTCCTGCGTTGACAAAGAGCAATACTTGATGACTCTAACCCCAAATTCTCAGTGACACAGATACCCTGGCAATTATAAAATACTTCCAAGCTCGCTCCATAAACCCCTTTGCTGTTGCTATTAGTATGCATTAACATTTTATTGGTGTTACAGGATGAAACATCCAGTCTTGCAGCTCCAGTGGGCTTGGGGATTTCCAGCATCCTGCAATATGTATCCGTGCAGAGGAAATTAAAATGTGGATGGATCAGCAAGATACAGTCAAATCCTCTCCAGTAATTTGGAGAAGACTAAACTCTGGTGCTAGTGGAGCATATTCCAAGCTATCTAATAGAGAGCTGATGATCTCTGTAACAGCCTTTTTGTAAGTTTTATTCTTGCCTACAAGGGAATTTTTTCAAAGGGGATATGTAATACCTAAACTAATATTTTTAAAGGTGTATGCTCCAAACATGGAAAAGTAAGACCCAGTTGCTTCCAGTGATCGGCAAGTACCCAGTAAAAGAATATGCTCTGGTATCTTACAATCTAGCTGGAACTTCTCTCCAACCACCACGCCAGTCAATTTTCTATAGTTTGTAGCCATTACAGGACACATCAACTCAGGGATATCGTCGTGATTTGATCTTTCAGCAAGAGTACAACACAATTTCCTTTAGAAGCATCAGCACTTGAAAACCGAAGTGTGGTGTCTCCACAACAGCTGAGCAAGTGTGGTGCAGGTTAATGTCATCAGCTCTGCACACATCCCGTGGTCACAGACACACAACTGCTCACCAGGATGGAGTCCAGCATCACAGACATCATCATCACAAAAAATCCCGTTTCCACACATGAAACTGGAAGGAATTCATGTCCAAATGGGATAATTTGGGCATCCTGACTTGTGCAGCACAGTCTGCTTGGGTTTCTCTCTCCCAGGTGTCTTAAAAATAAAAGAACGAATAAAGGACTGCTCTTCTGCTTTCTCTACTTCCTGCATTTATCGGGTCAGCACATCCTTGAGCATATCCTTAATGTACTTTATAAAAGGAAGCAAAATGTGCTCAGGAGGACTTACACACACCTTTGGTACCTGCCGTGTTGGGGGCCCATGGAGCTGCTCCTGCAGGACCCAAGTCCTGGGGATTTTTGTTTCTATGGGTGTGCACACACTGAGCATTAAGGAGCCCGAATTCTGATGTGGGATTTGGATGTTATTTATTATCTTTGTTACAGTTGCAACTGGGAACACGGGGAGTGACTTGTTCCAATTTTAGCGACAACTGTATTTACGCTCTGTGCAGAGCCGGCCGATGGAGACATTCCCAAGCCCAGGCTTTTTATAGCAAGCAGAAGCACCACTCCACCCCCTGAAAGGCCTTTTCTAACCTCCAAAACCTGCTCCCAGCCTTGTGCTCTTTGCAAGGAGCGAGTCTCCAAGCTGACGATGCCCGTCACGGTTCAGCCCTCCCGGAATCCGATGTGGAGGCAGCCCTTTTCCAATTTGGCTCATCCTAGCTTGAAGTTTGGCACAATTTCACTAGACCGGTCTGTCCCCAGGACATTCAAGGAGGTTCCCCAATGTCAATGGGAAGAGTGCTCAACCACCAAAGGAGAAGCAATGTTAAAGGCTGAAGATCTCTCCTCTTGGCTATTAGAGCATGAAACTACCTTCAAAAGCCCTGTTAAATTCTACAGCTGAGCCAGGAGAGTCTTTGTTGGAGCAGCAGGATCCCTGTGAGCCTCTCAACTGCACAAGGTTCCCCCTGGCTGCTTGGCAGTAGGAGAGTTCAGGTTACATCAGCAGTTATTGTTAACCACCAATTCCACCTTCTCCCACTCATTTCTCGCTCCGTCCCTCTCTCAGGAAGAAAGTCAACACAGTTGCAGGGACACAGTGCAGAGTCCAGGGCTCTCGTGTCCTTCAGCACCAGGTCCTTGGGGTACAAAGCGTGGCTTTATCTTGGCAAGCTCAGACTTTGCTGCTCCTGCACTGGGGGCTGCTTTGTTTATTCAGCAGCAGGATCCCAGCACCGCACGATGGGACTGAGCCACTCACCAGAGACAAGTTAATACAGAAACAATGGCATCAAACGGGTTTTATTCTGTTACTCCTATCCCTGCACGAGGCTACTTCTCTCAACTCTTACTTCATTTATTAGTGGCTGCCATGAACAATCACTTCTAAAGAAGGGCGGTGAAGAAAGACAGGGGAAGGCTGACAGCAATTTGTGAAACATGCCCCAAGAAAGGCAACAGCTGTTGAACAGAAATACAAACTGGCCTAGGTAGGGCAGCCCCAGTCCTGAAAACTGAATTTTTAAAAAAATGGCTCGGCCAGTGGGCTGAGGGGGAAGGTGGGCAGAAAACCATGCTATGTCTGCTTCCCCTTCACTGCACGTCATGTTCACCAAGCGACACATTCAAGACAAATCCAAGTGCCTTCAAACAAAAAATCTGTGATCCAAGATGGCATTTCTGCTCACCTTCCACCCCTTCACACGGCTGCTGCTTTTAGCAACACGTGCTCCCCTAGTTGGCCAGTGTTGATGGAGATGTGACCCAGAGACAAGGAAAGGAGCATTTGCTAAGCACAGCTACACTACCTCCAACCACTCGTGAGAAGGTCCAGGTTTAATTTAATCCAGGTACAATATAAATCCAACAAAGCTGCTGAACTAAACCAATGCTGGAAGTCCTGAGTCAGCTTCTACAGCAGGACAGGAAAAACATCTGAAGAAAAAGGTTCCAGTTCTCACCCTGCCTCAGAAAGAAGGCTCAAACGTCCTTTGGTTATGAGAGTCTCTGATCTTCAAGAGGTATTTGCTGGCCCAGGATCAGGCTTTGCACATCACCTACCTGCCAAATCCCAGCCCGGAGGGGGGTGGGCTTAGCAAAAAAGTTAATAAATAAAAACATACAACACAACAAAAAGACACCTAGGAAGGACACAAAGACAGACTGGACGTCCTTGATCATGCAGTTAAATAACGAGTCAATTTTGCTGCAAAAACAAAAGATCAGCCACTGATACAGCAAGTGCTTCTTCCTTGTGCTGAAGGCTCCGGCCATTGGCTTCACTGGCTCTGCTCCCAAAGTGGGAACGAACCCCAGCCTGAGAGAGACCAACACAGTCACCAGTGCAAAACACAGAGACTTTAATTCCAGCTACAGTGCGGGAGGAGGTGGGAAGTGCTGCTTGGGACACAGAGCAGCCCTGGGTGCTGCCAGGAGTGTGGATGTGCCAGGGGAGGAGCAGAGCCCCCAGAACCCGTGCTGGGTGTCGTGGGAGTCAGAGGGAGGCAAGCAGGTGGCTGCCACGTGACAGGGGCACATCCCAAGCGCGCTGATAAGACTCAAGTAAGAATTAGCTGCTTCAAGTCCCCAAACCCCCGTCAGGACTGACCTGCAGACTCAGGCAAACAGCAGAGCTCTGCCTGAGCCTCCTCCCACCTCCTCCACAGGCCCCGAGCCCTGGGACACTGTCCTCAGGAGCAGCGGCTGCAGGGGAAGGAAGCACCTCTCCACTGGTTTTTTTTGGTGTTGTACTCCACATTCTCAGTGTCTCTCCCACACATGGATGTCAACATTTCCACCCATCCTTCTGCATGGAAGCCCCATTTCCATAAGATGACGAGGAGAGATGCGCTCCCAACCCTTGGGCAGATTTGGGAAACCAGAGGCTTTTGCTCAGCCATTGCTGAGCCAGATGCTGCACAGCCATTAAAAGCATGGGGACACTTGCCAAAAGCCACACAGCAATGTGAGGGCACACGGCTGGAGACACTGGGGGTCGCTGCTCCAGGCACAGGCTGCTCCACTGGAGATGGACTCATCCAGCCCCAGCAAGCACAAGATCTCCAGCATCAGTCCAGTAGTGGATCCATTTGGAAAGCCGAGACAAAACACATCCCCTTTAGAGTAAAACAAAACTTAACCCCAGTCTTCTATTTTCATTTAAAATACAAGTTTATAGAGTCGCTTCAGGCAGGTCAAAAGCCCCCTGTCCCCTACTCCCTGCCCAGGGCAGGGCCAGGAGCACTCAGGACAGCAGCAGTGCCAGAAAGCTCTGCTTCAGCTCTGTGGACATTCCACTGCCTCTTTGCTTTCTCTCCTTCCCCTGAGTGCCTGCAAGAACTTTTACAAGAGGGAGAGAGTAGGTCTGGTAAAAATCACAAAAAAAGAGAAGCATGTTTCTTCCCTCCTCCCCAGCAGTAAAGCAGTGCAGCAGCAAAAGCTGAGCAGCCTGGCTGGGGGGCAGCCCCACTGCCCCCTCCATGATCTGCTGGAATGCCAGAGGAAGGATCCCTACTGCTCCTGATCCCCAGCAACCACCAGACCAGAGCCCTGTCCTCCCCACAGCCTGGGAACCCCAAGAAGAAACACCCCCTCTCCCACTGGAAAGCTGGGGACCACCTTGGTCGAGATCTGTGGATACAACAGCTCATCTCAAACCCAGCACCAGCCGCTTCTGCCCTCCAGTGATGCCACTGGTGTGATCCAGACCACCTGCCTTCACGATGCTGCTGCAGGTGGCACTGGAAGTGTGGTCCCTCTGCCTGAGGCCCAGCACAGCAACACTAGCAAGGAATGCTAAAGGGAAAGAGCTTTCTCCAGGTATAACTTGGTGCCCTGGGCTATTTATGCTTTTTGTTTCCAGCGCGAGGACATTAAGTGCACGTAAAGCCACATGCTGCTCCCTCATGCTGCCTGTGCTCCAGGGATGTCTCCCTTTAAGTGCTGGGGAATGTGCTGCTCCATGGGGAAATCCCTTGGCTACGGGGCTGTCACTACAATTTATGACCAAGCAGGAGCAACCACGGTCACCTTGTGCCACTGAGGCCAGCCCAGGCCCTGGGCAGCAAAGCACAGGGAGGGCAGAGGGCAGGTTGGACCCAACTATGGATGTGTGTGAATGTGTCAGAGGGAGCCTGAGCAGTGTCCTTGCATAGCTGTTCCCACAGAGCCAGGTCCTTCCAGGGACACTATCTCCAGCTCCAGAGCCAGCTCAGACCTCCAGCAGGTTCCCAGTTTCACCCAAGAGGTGAGGGGAAGGAAGGGAAGACCCAGGGAATCTTACACAAGAGATGGATGGACAGGGCTTTCCTTACCCAGAAAAAGGGAGAGATGGCACCCTGGGCTTCCAACAACCCACAGACACTCCCTGCAACTCCCTTTACCCATTTCAGACCCCCCAACGCAGGGAGAGCTGGCTGCCTACAGACACACGCAGGCTCACACCTCACCCTGAGCGGTGCTTTCCCAAAGCAAACAGCAACAGGAAACTCCCAGTGAAATTCAAAAGGGAAATTGCAGTTTCCACTGCCCAACACATACACACACACGTGCCTTCCTCCCCTCCACACCCCTTCCTCCCGGGAAGGGAGGCAGAAGGGCCTGTGCTGCAAGGCAGCCCCTGCCCAGACCCACTCCCATGCCCGGAGCTGCACACGGTGGACGCGGCGGAGCGAAGCACAGCCCCGGCTTGGCCACGGGGGAGATGTCCCTGTGGTGAGGACATGCAGGAGGAGCCGCTCCAGGTCCCATCTCCTGTGCAAGGCCGGCGACTGCTTTGGATCTGTGGTTGCCGATGAGGATGTGCAGGAATGAGTGGGCAGGGTGATGAGGAGGGGGAGAGGGGAGGAGGAAGAGCTCCGCGCTGCGCCTCCGCTGCCCCGACTCCTCCTGCGGCTTCCTTAGGATGTCACAGGCTGGATGGGGAGCAGGCTGCCGAACTTAAAGTGCTGGATCACAGGAAACTTCTCCAGGCACTGCAGGAGAGGAGATAAAGAGGGGTGAATTCAGGAGACATTTCCACCTTCCATACGCAGCCAGAGCTACATCCTGCCCGCAGGGTCAGCAGGAGGTGAGCTCGGGGCCACTGAGCTCAGCCAAAGGCAGAGGGATCGGTCCCGTGTCTTCCCCCCACATTCCTGTCAGGCTCCTCAGGCCAGTAACACTTCATAACTTCATACCCTCGCCTTCAGCCAGAGCCTTTTGCTTAGTGAAATTCAGGCCTGGAGCATGAGCAGAAGCAGCATTTCTATGTCAGCAGCTTTCCCTCTCACCACTCTCCTTGCTCCAGCTGATCTCTTTGAAGAGTTTCACCCTACAAACACAAGAACTGCAGAACCCCCTGAGGAAGAGACTCCCTCCCCAGGCCAGTGCCAACACTCTGGGTTTGAGGCACCATCCTACAGCAGCAAGGTGCTGCCCAAACCTCATTGCAGACTTTCAGGTCTCTGATGGACAAGTACCACTGATTTTGCTGCCATAGTTGAAGATATGATCCTATTCCCAACAACCTCTTACTCAGGAAGTTCCCCCATGGCCACCTCCTCGCTGTGGGCAGAGGGGCAAGTTCTTCTCTCCTAAAACAGCACGATCTGAGGAGGAGAAACAAACCCCAAATGCTCTGTGTCTTGGGGGAGAGGCTTCTCCCTGTGCCCAGCTGAGGCATGGATCTGCTGATGGGACTCCCACGTCACAGGAAACAACCAAAGCACAGCAGATACCAACCAACAAGAATCCATCTAGTCCCAGTAATTCCTTGGCACAGAGAGCCAGGATGGATGGGATGCTGCACCAGGCAGGCACCCAGCTCCCCATGAGCTGCAAACCCAGCAGCAAGAAGGTTTTAAGGCTCCTCCCTGCAACCAGCAGACTCCCAGGCAGATCCTGGGGACAACATGCATGGCTTGTTCCTCCAGGCACTTTTTTGAAACACAATTCCTTCCTATCAAAGGCAGGTAAGAGCCATGGTGTACTTACAAATCTCCTTTCCATTGGAAAGAGTCTTGTGTGCTCCATGGGGCCAAGCTGGACTTGCTGCAGCAGAGGAGCCCCCAGCTCTGGGGCTGCAGACAGCAGTCACCCCAAGGCAGGACTCGGGCACAGGCACCCTGCCCTTGAGCTGTCATCACGGGCAAGCAGCAGGATTTGTGCCCAGAGGCCCAGGCCTGCAGTAATCCCTCTGGAGCCAGAGGTCGGACAACTGATTCCAAGCACAAGCACACTGGAGCCAAAACAAGTTTGGAGGTGGTGAAAGTACAGCACGGGTGTATCCACTCCTGGGGAATAACAGCCAGGCAGAAAACCACAAACCTCCACGGCAAGGCACCAAGGAGAAATAAGTCCTGTGACCATCAGGGCACATCACCTTCAAAGCTTCCTAATGCTCAGAGCTGCTGCCATCTCTCCACACAACCACTTAGACAAACTCTCAGAGGAAGCAGTGCAGGATAATAGTGACGTGAGGGAAGAGCAGAGAGAAATGAACACTGGAGATGCTGACAGCTAGAAATGTCAGCCCAATTAGCTCCAAGGAGTCCCATGGAAGACCAGACTGGATTGGGCTCCAGATGAAGAGACTTTGCCACCAGTGGGAAGAATGGGTATCCATTCCACTTAACACATTGCCAGCTCAAGAAGATACAAGCAGAGAAACTTTTCCTTCTGTATTTGGCAGACCTAGCACAAATTTACTGGATTATTAGAGGTACCAAGAGACAGGACCCCTCTTGCCACGTCTGTGGGTGAAATTGATGTATCCAACACCAGCTCAAGGAAGGGGACAGGCTTATTTCTTCTTGCCACCATCCTGATCATGCTGAAGGTCTGCTTGGGACTCAACCGGGGAGCAGATTCATGCACAAAGTCCAACCTTTAAGATGGAACTGGGACTAGATTAGTTACAATGGAAAGTATTTCCGGACTGACTGCAGAGAAGGAAAGGTCAGGAGACTGAAAAGCATGCTCAGGGGAAAAACATCAAGGCTGCTGCTTTAACCACACTCTATTCTGTCAACTTCTTCACTCGCCTTTGATGGAAAGAATAAGAAAAGCCCTTGGACTTCCAAGTGAACACACCTTCACCCATTATATTATAAATAAGACACATCTGGGATTTCATAAACACACAGAGCTGAAGACACACTGTCTTCAGTTTACTGCCCATCCACTCTGGAGTGCCTGGATGCAGACCAGAGCTCTCAGCCACAGGGACACACCTGAGCTTTCTGTTGGCTGTTAAAAGTCATCCATAAAGGAGACGGAGGAGAGACAAAGCTTTTCAAACAAACCAGGTCTGGGGTTGCCTCAGTCTCACCAAGTGAGAGCAGGTTGTGAGTGAGCATTTGATTTCTCCTGGTCTGCTTCCAAGCAGTCAGTGACCCCTTTGCTCTGCTGCTGCCTCCACCCAAACCCGGTCACGGGCAGCGCCGTCCGGCACCCGGCGCTTCTCAGCCTCCCCAGACGTGTCACAGAGCTGGAGCCTCCAGCCAAGTGTCTGATTTCACCTGATCTAATTGCAACGGAGGATCAAAGGGGCAGGGAAAAGGGAGGGGAAAATAAAGGAAATCTCACTCACACCTTTGTCAGTCAGACAAAGCAACACCACAACCTCAAACCTTCCCTCTCTTTGCCATCACACCCTCCAGGCTCTGCCACAGAAGCTGCCTGCCTTGAGCCGGACAAAGATCCACGTCAGCTGTTGATGGCTTCCCTTCTGCTAATGCTGGCAGTGGCTGTTTGGAGAAAGGCTGCACTGGTGAAGGCTACACAGTGAGCAGAAACACACTGGGAGGCAGCAGCAAACAGCAGTGACTGTACCTGGCCTGACACCCCCAGAAGGATTCAGTTTGCAAAGGATGAAGGTTCCTGAACATGGTGTCATTCCCCAAAAATCAAAGAGATCCTCTGGTTGCAAATGTCAGTGTGACCTGCATGGCCAGGCACACCATAACTGAAAGCTCTGCCCAATCATGCAGCAATGACCACATCCATGGTCCTCTCATCTCCTGAGCCAGGCAGCAACTGGATGAGCCACCAGTGGGGCAGGAGACTCCCCAGAGCAGATTATACCTAAAGATGTAATGTATCTAAAGAACCAGTGAGGATCCCTTAGCAAGAGTCTTCCCTCTCCTTTGCCCACACAGGTGAACAAAGGTTCCATGCAGTGCCAGGAGAGGACACTGCAGCACGAAGATCATGTTCTTAGGACTTTAACATCTACAAATATTATTTCAGGAAGAAATAAATTCAAAGCACTTTGGTTGACTCAATATTTTTTACATCTTGCCTAAATTTGTGTCATTACCCTTCCTAACAGCTTTTGCATTCTCCCTGTGACACAGCTACATCTCTAGAAATTTCTAGAAACCCACCAGTATTGGATCCAGCATTTCAGGGTGAATGTCACACACTACTCAGAACAGATCAAGGTCTCCAGAAAAGGCCGTGCCTTGGGTGCACTCAGAAGAGCCAAACAATCTCCCAGTCTTTAGAAGGTCCTGTAGCTGTGCTGTACACAGACAGGGGACAGGTAGATCTGCCACCACACAGTGGCTCCAAGACACCAGGGGACACACTGCACTGCAGGCTCAGCACTGCCAAGCTCCTCCAGCCACATAAAGGTGGTTACACAGCACAGGGCATGTGGGGCATCAGGCAGGAGCACCCAAAATTCCTGGAGCATGGGTGATGGCAGGGGATTACCCAAACAGCCTGGGGAGAAACTGGTCCAAAGGAAAGGACGGACCACAGCAGGGCTGCTGAGGCAGCAGCAGACCATGCTGAAGCCCTAGGTTTTAGGGGACTCATGTTTCACTTTAACAGCACTTGCAGGGCTGGGGTCTTCCCCTCAAACCCCAAAGCTCTCACACCAGAGCCTCCAGCTCAGGGTTTTCCAGAGCAATCTGTGAGCAGGGGCAGCCCCGGAGGGGCAGCCCAGGGGCACCTCCCCCTCAGAGGAACAGCCCGGGGCACCCCTCCAAGGAGCAGCCAGCCGAGGGGGTCGACCCCCAGCCCCTCTTCTCCTCTTTGGAGGCTGGGAAGAAAGCTGAGCTGGGGGCGGAAGGAGCCAGCGGGCCTGGGAGTGACACCTCACAGATTAGAGAGGTATGTGGCCTGGAACCTAAACACAGGATGTGCAGTGCAGAGGAAGGGCTGGGGGAGGGAGCAGTGCTTCGGCACAGTTTAACCCCTTTGTGCGCTGGGCCTGAGCAGAGCTGCCCCTGAGCCCCCGCCCCTGCTACAGCAGCAGAGACCACAGGGTGTGGGATTAACTCCTTCAAGCACCACTGGGTGCACCATGGAGCTGCACCAGCCCTGTTCCTCCAGGGCCTTGGGCACAGGCAGTGTGTCCTGCAGAGCCAGCACCATCCCATCCTGCCCAGCAAGAGATGCCAACAGGCCATTCCCTGCTCCCGACAGGCCCAGATGTGGCTGTTCCTGTCCTGCTTCCTCGAGCTCAGTGTTAGCTTGAGCAGGAAGAAGAGATAAGGGAGAGCCAAAACTGCCCAGCTCCCCAGGTCAGGGCTTGCCAGGAAAGCCTGGGGCAGTGCCAGCAGAGCTGGTGGGCAGAGGGCTGCCAAACTGGGGAGGGGGCTGTGTCGGGTCAGCACATGGCATGGACAGGACACGTAGCAGGGGGAGATCAGTAGAAGCATTCAGTCTGCTCTGGGGTTCTTGAAACATGGGATGATAGTTTCAACTAAGCCTCCTCCAATGGGTAACAGTAGAGGACCAGGAGGACAAGACATCAGCCCTAATTTAGAGACCTGCAACTTGCACTGTGGGCAGACAAGAAATAGCAGAAGGCATGTCTGCAAGGAACAGCCATTTGGGGACTGGTTTTGGGGCAAACATTAGGCAGGCAGGAGCTTCCTTCTAGTCAGCAGCACCTGAATGGCCAAGGGCTCCCAAGCCCCACGGCACGGGGCAGCAAACAGCTGTGACTGGGTCACCACACCAAGGAGCTGACCCACAGGGCTGTGGAAGGGAGGAGGCTTATGGCCACGCAGCCTCTCCCTGCCCACGGTGCTCACCTCTGCCTTGTACATGCGGATGAGGCCCTGGTTGACCTTGGACCAGGAGGGCACGGCGCTGATGTTCCAGAGCTGGTTGGAGTGCTCGGCAAAGGGGCCCGTCTTCATCTGAAAGAGACCCGAGCGCGGGGCTGAGGGAGCCAGGCCAGCCAGGAAGTTCGTGCACCAGCAGTGACTCACACTCACACTCTCTCCAAGCAAACATTCCCACCAAGCCCTGTGACCCACGCACCAGCCACCTCACTGCCACTTCCCTCCCTCCCTCCACACTCCCTCCCGCTGCGGCCACATCACATGAAGCCGTGGCAATCCAGCTCCCTTCCTTCCCTGATAAAATTAAGCCTTTTCCTGCCACGCTTTCCTAATCAGACGTCCCTCTGCACACCTCCCTTTTAATGACTGCATTAAAAAAGCCCCACGTAAGTCCCGTTCTCCCCTTCAGTAGAGCTTGGCTTAACGCTGTTCCTATTCTACCCAGAAACCTCCCAGTGCAGCTCTGCTGGGCTTTCCAAGAAAATGACTCATTCCCCATTCAGATCAACAACAAGCAGCCGTTGCCTTCCCTGAATACAGAGGGCAGTGCAGGTTGGCAGCAGCTCCACGTCCACAGCCCACTCCACACCTGCCTCTAGCTGAGGAGAGCTCTGAGGGAGGCAGGAGCAGAGGGGACACACTCCAATCCCGCTCTCCAAAACAGCTCCAGAGCTGTGAGCTGCTGCCTTGCAGCAGATGCTTTACATTTTTTTTATTCCTTTTTTTTTTTATACTCCAGTGTTTCTCCTCTCAGAGCGAGCGGGTTGGAGGAGGGAGGGCAGAAGAGGAGCTGCAATCAGGGACAGTTGCATGTAGATTCCCTGGGTAGTTGTCTCTCCTTCTCTTCCATGAACAAAAACAGACCCTCAGGGAGAAAAAGAAACACAACACAGCCACACTGACTGAGCGAAGTTCCCATGACATCAGAAACCACAAGGCCGAAGCTCACGCTAAAGAGGAGCGTGGGGAGAGAGGAATCTCTTGGACTCTCGGCTTGGGGTTTGAACAACTAACCCCTTCGCTCCACGCACGCACAGGCCTGGGGAGAGGATGGGAAAAGAGCCTCCTCACTGTAGAAGCAAGCAGAGCCAATCAATCTGCCCTGGGAAATTACTGCTGCCCTTCTGCAATGCCCGTGTGGCACCGGCCTGAGGCAGAGAAGGAAAGAGGGGAAAGGGTGGGGGAACGCAAAACCCCCCCTTTTCGGGAAGGGTGACGTGTTTCAAACCCGCTGACCTTGGGGCTGGAGCACTGGGTCCGTAGCTCTGCCCAGTGCTGGGAGAGTGAGGGTACATCTCTGTTTCCCCTGGTGGTTCCCGTGAGCCGGGGGATGACGGATGAGCCGCCTGGCTGTTCCCACTCCCCTCCACCGCGCTCCTTCCTCACGGGTACAGGATGAAACGTGCGAACACACAAAGCACGGCGCTCACCGACGGCACCGGAGCGTCAACCGGCGCCAAGATTTGGCACCAGCGGGCACCCGGAGCCAGGGAGCTTCTCGAAGCACCCCCTCCCAGCATGGGAGGTTTGGCTGCTTGAGTTTTGACACCAAACCTTCCCCTGGCATCACCACCCTTCACAGGGGCACAGTTTGCTTCAGCCACCCACCACCACGCTCTGCTCCTCTCCCTGCCCAAGCCAGAGTGAGTGTGACGGAGAGCACGGAGCAGGCGGGCAGGGCTGGCTGGCCCCACGCTCCTGCCTGGCACAGCCACCACAGCGGCCCTCCTCGCCCAGGGACGGCTTGGCTATGGTTTCCAACTGGGGAGGGAACAATAAGGGAGATGAGAGGGGGAACAAAAAAAAAATAAAAAATCATCTCCTTCCAGCCACAAAGGGCGAAGAGGGAGAGCTGTGGGGGGAGAGCGAGAGGCAGCGAGCGCGCTGCAGTCCCGCAGTGACCCCAGGGGAACAGAGTGAGTCAGAGCAGCCATATTGAGCAGGAAATTACTCACAGACGCGGCGTTCCTGCCTCTCGGTTCCCAAGAGAATCGGCCTTTTGTAAATGGTTCCTCTGTCAGTGCAGGGGGGAGGGGGACGGCTGAGGCCGTGCTTTCCTGTCAGCTCCTTCCCTTCCAGCCGAAACCCGAGCCCTCCCTTCCCAAACCTCCAAATTTAGAAGCCAGATTGAAGCTGAAATTCCTGCTGCCTGCCCTGAGCTCTTGGGAGGAGCATTTGGGTGAGTGCACTGATCCCCCACGACAGCCAGGGTGCACCCAGCACCCCTCTGCTGCACACACACACGGGCAGCCCTGCATCGCTGCCCTCCACAGCCCCTGTCTGCTGGGCACCACGGAGATGCTCCCAAACCCTCCTCATCCTCACACCTGCAGGTATCCCACACACCCCACAGCACACTTTGGCAGGCAAAGGCAGCAGCAGAGGAATGGCCCCAGCCAGCTCTGCAAACCTCTCCCTGTTCCAGAACCACATGTTCAGGTCTCAACCAACCCCACAGGTTTCCCACCATCAGGCCAGCTGTGAGGAGGATGCCATGGTGGATTCAGCCTGGACATCATCTTGCTGTTACTTTAAGAGCCTAAGGTTTCAATACGTGGCAAACACCACAGCAGTGTATATTCATATCCCTGAAACATCATCCAGGGGCCGAGAACAATATCTGCTCAAGAGAATATTCTCTCAGTTGACAGTAAACAACCTACCTCGGTTGTAGCCTGATGAAACAAAACCTGCTCTCATGTCAGCAAGACATACCAGACCCTCTACACGAACTGCTCTGGTGTTTGCCATGTGTTTAACACCTTTAAAGGAGGACTGTTTCCAACTGACAAGCTCAGAAAAAAAAGAATATCGTTCATTTATTAAAGTCTTTAATCCCTTCTATATTTTTCCCTGCTGTTTTGTTTTGTTGTTGATTTTGGAGAGAAAGCATTCGCAGGGTACTGAGGCTGCCTCACCCCCTCTAGCGGCAGTCACAGCCTTCCCGGGCACTCGGGAAGGGGGGAAAAAATCGAATTTTAGAAGGAAAATCTTCATAAAAAGGAACCAGTGCCTGCATGGAGATGCACTGAATGTACCACGGGTTCGGTGTGCAGGTTGTTGCCGTCCCTTCCTGCTCACGGCAGGAGGGCTCCTTGCCACCAGGTGGCACTGAGGAACTCGGCAGAAACACTGAATTCCATGATTCCCAACAAATGTGCACAAAAAGGAACTCGGATCACTTGTTTTAAAAGCCTGCTAAAAAGCTGAGTCTCTACAGACAGACGCAGAGTGACCCGAAGCAGCAGGATGGTGCTGGGTATTTGAAACTTCACCTGTCATCTGGGTGCTGCAGAATTTTCCACACACGTGTCAGATGTGTTTTTCTGTTTCTAACAGGTCAGTGCACTGTCTGGATACTGGAGGCCCAAACTTAAATAAATCTTAGACCACCTTGGCTCCTGCTTTCCTGTCCTCATCTTGATCTCTTCCACCAGCACCTCTTTACTACCCGTGGCATGATTTATCTTGGCATTAAGGGTTAAACCCTGTGAGGTGCTGAGTACCCACAAACCCTACCAGATTCAGCAGGGTTTGACACAGCACCTCCTGGGGTTTGGGCCAAAGGCTCCTATGAAGATTTCCTACATGAAAGTCTAAGTTCATAGTCTGTAACCTCCAGTCTCATCTAATCAGGTGAGGAGGGGGGGGGAAGCAAACAGAACAAAGGAGAAGAACCACACTCTGTCCTTGAAAATTAATCCCATCAACTCCCTCTTGCCAGACTCAAGAAATTCCTCACCACAAGAAAGCGGGTGGCTCTTGCTCTCCCTGTCCAGACTGTGCAGTGAGGGAGTCAGGAGAAGCACAGCTGGATCCTCCATGGATGCTGAGGGCAGAAAGCCATGAACTGCCTCACTGAGGCACTGCCCATGGCTGGCAACAAGCTGAGTGAGGATCACCAGCCCCTTGGATCGCCCAAAACTCCTGCAGTGCCTCAGCAGAAACTCAGTCCTGAGAGCACAGTCAGCTGGGTGAGTCTCAGCACCATCTCTGCTTTAGGTCAGTTGCAAATAAGGAGCATTTAATAGGTTTTTGTTGGAACCTGGGGGAGACGGAGCTGCACAAAGGTTTGGGAAACTGCCCCAAGCAAGGAGAGGCTCAGGGCAACCAGGCAGCACCCAAAGGCTGCAGGGAAGGGAGGCTGTCTTGGCAAGCCCAGTCGTTTTGCAGCTCCTACTTCATCTTCTAGAGTATCTACAGGAACCAGTCTTGTTCATCCCAGTTCCCACCAACTAACCCAAGAGATGATCCCAGGTTATTTGTCTGTTCTACATACAGCCCCCTTCGACTACAATCCACAGTTCATCCAGCTTAATTACACTTTCCTCTCACCACCCGTGTCTCAACTCACTCACAGAGAGCACCTCAGACATACAAACAACAGTCCATTTGCACAGTTCCACGAGAGCACACAAAGAGGCGAGGGAGGAACAGAAAACCACAGCCAGAGCCAAGTATCAGATGTCAAGAGAATGTCCCTGAGGGATGAACCTTCCACTCCTCACCTCTGTAATGAAGAGGATGCACTCCAGGAACATGAAGTCCTTATGGTTTTCGTTTACCACCTTCTCATCAACAAAGTGCCGAGGCTCCAGACTTGGATGGTCTAAGAAGAGCAAGAGACAACATTAAGTAACCTGTAAGGCAACCCCATTCTGAGACCAAGTTCAATCAGATGTTGTCCTGCCCCTCTCACAGAAACACAATCAGAGCTCCCATCAGAAGTCAGCACAGAGCTTCTCCCTTCTATCTCATCTCATACTACAGTCCCTCTGCAGGAAGAAAACTCCCCAGGGAAAAAAAAAGCATTTTCTAGCACCAAAACCAAGACTCTCCTTTTAAAAAGCTTGCAGTCATTGCAATAAAGACAGATGTACTATACAAGGAAGCCTCCATCTCCCGGCTTAAGCCATCACCTTTATCTGGAAAGATGCAGAAAAAAACAAAAATCCAAGTCCCAAATTCTTCTGCCTTATTACGCATAAATTTGACATATTTGAACTTAGAAGTCAGTCCCGAGTCCCGTCATCTCTGCACCCCAGACAGACAGGGCAGAGAGCAGGCTGGGGCACAGAAAAGAATTTCCTTAGTACCTATCAGCTGGGAACTGCCCCATATGAAAGGCAGGAACTGGAAGTCATCCAAGCCCCACACGCCCTGGCTGCCAGCAGGTTCCATCCTGTAGGTCTTCTGAAGTTTTCGCATCACTTCCAGGTACCTGAGACCAAAGTGAGGAGAAGGGTTAAGACAAGGCCTTCTTCTGTCTTCACTGAGGTACATGAGGGCAAGAATCACCAGTCTGGAATAGGACACAACGTTATCCCCTTGTAAGCAGGACCACCACTACCCCCCCAGAACAGTACAGAGAATATATTCAGCTCCTCTGCCATAGGAACCAGCCTGATGATCCAAATTCATGGAGAAATCCAGTGGCAGGGGTTTATTTTATCTGTAGTGTCTTATGGTGATTGAGATCTTTCCCCATCCCTTCTGTTACTTGAAAACACTGACACTCCGTGCTCCTTCAACAACTTCTAAAAGAGCTCAGAAAGATTTCCACCTTACAGCAATCACCACTTCCACTTTTTGGGTGGAAAATTAAAGCTGGAAGTACTATTGAAGGAAATTGTTTCCATGCCACCCAACAGTGATACAGCTGGGATTAGATCTCTGGACTCCAAAGGCACATTCCACCAGTTTCATCACTATCAGCTTTATCTCCTGGGCTGGAAACACATCTAGAGGAACAGTGGAAGCCTGCTAGTTGTATAGATTTCTTATTTTTAATGCCTGAAAGATGATCCTCTGATCAGATATTCTTGTCTATCACAAAGCACAGATCTCAGTGACTTGTGCTCACAGGGAGTAACTTTCCAGAAGGACACTCAGCCTGTGACAGGCAAGGGGCCATCACCTCTCTTGGAGATAGTTATAACAGGTCAATGTACAGTCCATTAAAAAGCACATCAGATCCAAGTTTCGTCTACAATTGTCTTCAGCTTTCCCACTCTGCCCTTTCCCCTAAACAGCCCAACTCTTCCAGCCCTTCTCCTTCCATCACCTCACCTGTTAAACACTTTGAAGACAATGGCCATCTGGTCATCCACCCTGAGCACACCAATTTTGCAGAGGCAGCAGAGAAAGGCTGCAAATGCAGCTTCGTGCCCTGGAGTTAAAAGAAATGAAGAGATGTGACACTGGTGTCTGTGGCCCCCAGGACAACCTTTCTGTGGGCACCACAAGAGCTCCTCAGCAATCACAGCAGTCACAGTCCCCTCTCAACCCTGTTGTCACTCTTCATGTCATAAGCTGACAATACTTCATCTCCATGCAGCACCCACCCAAATTATACCTTCTAGACATTCATGAGGTGATTATTAACTTTGAGAAAAGAGGAAGTTCTTAAGGAAAAACAGCTCCAACACCGCGGTGGCTTGCTGGGAGCAAGGCAGGGACTTTCCCAGGGGCTTGACACAGCAGGGGAAGTGGAGCACCACAGAGTCATCTGCTCAGGGGATGCAAAAGAAACTTCACATCTGCAAGTAAATAGATTTCCTCCTGCTTCACAAATATCTCTGTGTTGGAAGGATGTAGATCCCACACACTGGCAGGAACAGTCTGTCCCAGAATGTACTGGGATCTCAGGCTGAGCCCCTGCAGCTTGGTCCTCCAGCTAACAAAAAGGAAAAGAAACAGCCACCAAACCCAGAAATGTCTTTTAGTGGAAGGGACCACAGTGAAATGGAGAGTACAAGACCAGCAGCTCCACGCTATGGACGGCTGCGGCTCCCAGTGGAAGAACAAAATGCACCCCTAAGTCTGGACACCGTGAGCAAGGACATGGGCCTCTGGCTTGGGACGCACGGCAGGGGAGGAGAGGCTGAATTTCCTCCCCTGAGCTGACCAAACCCCATCCAGCAGGTCCCTTTCCAAGGACAACATCTCCCCCTGGTGCCAGTGAGCTGCAGCCAGCACTGCACAGCCTCCAGCTCTTCAGCCTTATACCCACGGCCTCCCCTTCCTCTCCCTGCCCAAGTCCAAAGCCATGTATTCCTGTACCCACAGCAGCCTGCTTCCCTGCCTTTTGGGGAGGGCACATTTGTCCCCAATCCAGAGACAGGAGCAGAGCATGTGGACAATTCTGTATTTAGGTCTCACTGCAGCCAGTGTGGTTACATCAACCTGCGACTCAGTTATCTTCAGTGCAAAATGTTTCCACCTTCAGATTCCAAAGTCCCTCTCTAAGAAGTGATGTTACTTCTAGGGAGCACCAGACCTCAGGACACCTCCCACTGAACATGAACTTTGTTCTCACTCTAGTTCCAAGTCATTCTATTTTATCCCTCTAAACTGCCTAATGCAGGGCTGCTGAAACATTGAAGCAGCTCCTACAGCTCTTCCCAGAACAGCCTGGCTCCCATTTCCTCAGATGAGATGTGAAAAGGTGTCACAGCTCCAGCACAGCTCCCAGCCCCAGCTCTCAGTCACAGCCCACACAGGACACAGGGGTGAGGGGCCCTAGAAGGAAGGTGTTTGTTCCAAGCTGGCACTAAAAACAGTGGTAAAAGCCTATTTAAATAAATGCAGCACGAGACTCCCAAGGGTCACTTCCCAACTAGCCCAGCCCTGGCCAGAGAGCAAGTCCAGGTACCTGTGCCATAGTCAATGCGGGTGGAGTTCCCCACAGATTCCTTCAGGTACACGGCCACCTCTGGGGCAGCATCAGCCAAATGCTTGGGAATCACTGTTGCCACCAACTTTTCTGCCTCCTGAAAGACACAAAAGACAGCCCTGAGTGAGCACAGATCTGTCACAGTCCTCAGGGACAAGTTGCCCTCTGCTCAGACGGTGTCCGAGTGGGAGCTGCAGTGGTGCTCAGAGGCAATGGCCAGAGTCAGCATGAGAGAGGAGTAAATTCTCCTGGTGAAGAAATCATCTCCAGAGATGGAACAAGCCAGGGAGAGCTTGTCCTGATGCCTATCCAGGGCACACACATCCTGCAGGACAGAAAAGCTTCACCATCCAAGTCCATTGACCCAGTTACCCACTGAGCCATCTCCAGGACAAAAGCATCACTAGAGCAGCAGAGCAGCTGCAAGGCCAGTGCTGCTGGGACTGTGCCACCTCCAGAGCTCAGTGCAGGACAAGTGCTCTGAGCTGAAGGAAGCTGAGCAGTCTCCCCAACACTCCTCTGATTATGTGACACAGCAGGCAGTTAAAAAGCAAAGACATTTCTTGGGCTTGGAGAGCCCTCCAGGCTCATCTAGAACTTGGAGACCCAGCCAAGAGCATTTACATGGCCCATATGCTCTCGTAAGAGGAAAAGACAGCACCAGGCCAGGGGTAAGTGATGCATATCAAGAGGTGGATCCTTCGCAGCTTATCTGAGCAATTCCTCCACAGGCTGCTTGGCTGCCACACAGTGATGGAGACATTCTGCCATCCCTGCTTGACATGCTGCCCTTCTGTGGGAGCTGCAGGTACCACTGCACGGGAAAGACACACTCACCTGGTCTAGTTTGGCGTACCAGGTCCTGAAGGCTTTGTTCCCAAAGCGAGAGGGTTGATCCACTGGTGGAGTTTCATCAATCCATCTGTCAAGGGTGTTCAGCAGAGCCACCAGCTTCTCAATGGGCTACAGAGAGCGAGAGGGTGAGTGGTCACAGTGACATAAACCAAAGCAATCCCTCAGGCTCCAACATCTCTTCCCTGGATTGGAGTCATTAAAGCCCATACCATCCAAGAGTGGCAAGGGGAAACAGGATGTGCAAATCCTCCTCAAAATGCAGAGGGGCTGGAAAAACCATCCTTCCCCTCAGATCAGTCCAGTACAAAGCCCAGCCTGAGGCAGACTCTCCAGTCACCCACACAGTCTTTCATGAGCTGTAACAGCACTGTGCTCCAAAATCTCTGGGAGAAGAGCTACAGCAAGCTCCTGGCTGTGGGGCACACAGGACTGAGGGCAGGGAAGTGCTACACAACTCAGGGACCACCAACACAAAACTCAGGCTCTGCCACTTGAGGTTCCTGCATTCCCCACAGGATACAGCACCATGCATCCACACCAGTGGCTGATGATGTGATTTAAAGAGCCTTCTCAAGGCTCTAATCATTGTCCTGAAGTGTCCCTTAGGAGCCAGGATTAGCATTAAACCACCACACAAAAGTCAACCTTCACAGCACGATTCCTGTTGTATCAAACTCCTGCCAGCCAAACCACCACAGCAGCTCCAGCCCAGGGATACCCACTGCACATGGCAAAACAACCCACCCAGGGGAAGGGGCAGCCTGGTTTGCCCACCAGTGGCCTCATCAGAGCAGGCATGAGACGCTCTTGGCTCTCAGAGAAACATCTCCTTACAAACAGGAAGCTGATGCACAACAGCAGGACAACAGGCATGACTCACACCCAGTTCTGGAAGTGTGGAACTCGTGCAGGATCTGTGAGTGGCCATGAAGGAAAAGAGAGGTGCAGCAGGTGACACAGCACGACATCTCCAGCTGCGCTGTCAGACCAGGGCTGGCCAATGCACACCCTCTCCCTGCCTGGGGAACAGCTACACCCCACACACCAAGACCCAATGCCACAGGCAGCATTTAGCAGCTCCAAAGACTTTCAGGAGGCTCTGCTGACAACCGGTCAAGCCTGCAAGAGGCTCTGGGATTCTCCTTGTCTCACTCCAAGCAGCTGCAGAGCTGTCAGCCGCCACAGCAGCTGGCCAGGCCCCGGGCAATGTAGGCTCCTCTGTCTCGAGAGGGGATTCCTCCTTCAAGGGGACAAAGAGGACAGCGGCAGCAGCAGCGGCGGCGGCGCCTGGTTTGACTTTGCTGGAGGCATCGACCGTGTGAAGCCGGCTGGTCTCCTGGGCTGTGGTTCAATTCCTCACGCTGCTGTCGGGAGGACAAGGAAATAGCAGAGCCCAGCAAGTTTCCAGCCCTTGAAGTGCCACTCGAAGAGGGTGGGCAGAGACGGGCATGGCAGAGCTGTGCTGCTGCCGAACCCGCTGCGGATCACTCCCGGGAGGAAGGGTCCCATGGCAGACACAGCCTCCCACAGACTCCTGAGGTGCCACTCCAAGGACATGGTGGGAAGCATGATCAGGGCAGGAGAGGGACCCCAACACTTGGCTGCTAAGCCAGACTAGAGGCTAGGACAAGACCTGATCACACCAGTAACACAAAAAAGCCAAGGGACAAGAGGGCCTAAATGGGTGGCCCTGGAGCCACCAACAGGCCAGTGCCCCAGACACTTGTGGACTGAGGCAGCACAGCCTCCTCTGCTCCAGCTCCCTGCTCCCAAAACGCTGCAGGAACTCAGCACATCCTCAGTGCACCAGGCCAGGTTTGGACTCAGCACTACTCCTTCCTGGCTATTGCATTCCCCTCCAATTAAGCAACAGCATTCCCAGCACTGGGTTGCATTAAATAATTAAATCGTGCTGGTGATTTATCCGCCGGCACCAGCAGCTCATTACGAGCAGCCACCGTATTTCAAACCCTCTCCATGAGCACTCGGAGCTGCCTGGATAAATGGCTGGCACGGACCAGCTCCTTCCCTGGGGAGCAGAGAGTCCAACCTCCCCTTCCCCACTCGCTGGCTTTAAAGGGATTAAAAGCCCAGCCTCACTGAACACAGGAGAGCAGGACCCAGCTGCCGGCTCAGCCACACCAATAAATAATTAAAGAGATGCGGCTCATTTTGGGCTCAAGGCCCTTTGAAAAGGGGGTTACTAAAAGAAGCAGCTTCCCATTGTCCAGCAGAGGAAACCTGTACATCCAGGGCTGACCCCTGTGGGGGAGGAAAGGAGCTTATGGGAACACAACCATCAGCACCACTGCAGCCCTGTTTTGCCTGGCTGGGCTTTTAAGCTCTATTTTTGCTTTACCTTTCCAGTGATCAAAGCAAGGGCAGCCTCCCCCCTGCTCTCCTTGCTCTTCTCATTGTGCTGATTTTGCATCTCCTTGACCCTGAGTCTGCCACCGGTCCCAAAGGCAAACCACAGAGCTTCCTTTGGAGCACAGACCTGTCAGCAGCTCTCAAGAGCAGGGGCCAGGCAGACGGAGGTGCTGAGGAGGCACCACGGCAGCCAAAGCTGCCTGTGGGGACCAAATCTGCCCCTCTGGGCTCCCCGAGCCCTGTCAAAGGGGATAGCTGCTAAAATCAGCGCATTTGCTGCTTTTCCCACTTCCCTCCTGGAAGCAGAACAAGCCACAAGGCCGGCCAGTTTGAGGCCAGTTCCCCCCAGTGCACTGGGCTGTTTGAAGGAAGGTTTGCTCCTCCCACCGCCAAAATTACCGTCCTCCTGCTGGCTGCACTGCTCCTCTGATCCAAGCCACTGCCCCAGGCCCCAGCCACGGGAAGATCCCAGAGTGGAAATCATTCCCTCCAGGAGGGAGGGGAAGGCAGGTCACAGCCTATCACTCACACAACCTTGTGCCAGACACAGCGTCTACGCCAGAGTCCCAAACAACAGCTCAGCTATCAGGGCCTGTCAGATGCCTCCAGCAAAGCCCAGACAGCTCCGTGGAATGTTTCAGCGGGAGCAGAGCAAGCTCAGCAGGGCCCCGAGGGGGCTCAGCCCCCACAGGATCCAGCTCCCGCTCCAGTGGACAGGCTGGTATCGACACACGCTCTCTAGAAACCATTAAGCTTCTCTTTCAAAGCACAGCAGAACATGTTTTCTTTTTTTATTCCATGGCAAAGCAATACCAGTAAGTCACAGAGAGGATACGCATTCAGCAGAAAGGATTCCAGGAGGTCATTTGCCAAAGGAAGGTGTCCCTGGCATTTGATCAGGGAGGAAGATGGGATGGCACAAAAGCACATCGGCAGCAGGTACAGCAAAGGAGAAGAAAGCCGAGCAGAGATGCAAGCAGAGGCCACGAGGGGCTGAGCCTTTAAAAGCACAGATAAGCAGTTTGATCTACAAAGGAGCCCGTGTGAACAAGCAACCTCATCAACAAGGCAACCCTGGGGATGCTCCACCTGGGCCTCAAGTCACCGGCTCCTGCTCTCCTCGGGGTGTGGGGAGTGAGATTTGTGCCCTGCCTCTTCCCAAGCAGTCGAGATCCTGTCTCCTGCTTCTCATTTGGACTGGGGATCATGGATGGAAACATTCATTCCAAGAGGGCTCTGCTGCAGACACAGCCCTGATACAGATCTTCCTGACAGCTCAAAGGGCTTGTCTGAAGAGGGTTGGGTTTTTCCCCCCCCTCTTTGTTTTGCTCATTTTTAATGCTTTGTTTCCCTAGAACTGCTCTGTGAATGGTGGGGAACAAACGAGATCATGACAAAGACAAAACTCAAAGGTGAAATGCAAACAGCAGAAAGCAAGAGCGCAGCATTTGACAGCAGTTTCTGCTGAACTGAAGGAACAAAGGTGGGCACAAAGCCTGTTAGGGAGAGACTCGTTATCCCAGATCCCCTCCATGAATTACAAGAGTTTCTCATCCACACACTGTTTCCTAGAAGGGGAGGCTGGACTCAACACACCTGCTTCAAACATGAACAGCTGGGATAAAGACCATCATCAGCTGCCTTCCCACACCAGAATGAAGCCATAGACACACAGGGCCCAGCCTGCTGCCCTTGCTGCCCAGATCTTTTTACACCACTCTCAGCCCTCTTGCACAGCTGTGATCAGTCAAAATGCACCAAAGAATCTGCTCATTCCCACACAGAACAAGGGAGGGGGACCCAGTGTGCCACACAAAAGTAAAGCTGGTGGCAAACATGTGCCCTGTGGATTGGCAGCACCCAGAGAGCCCTCAGGGACACCAGTGAGGGTGGCTCCCCTTTCCCTCTGGCTCTCAACGATCTTGCTGTGCCCCAAGAAGGTGAATTGACATTAAAACTGGCCGTGGCAGCAGGCAGGGCCAGGTGACAGCCAAATTCATGCAAGGGGACAAACAGGTCCTTTCTGCTTAACACCTTGGAAAGGGCAATCCTGCTCCTCAGGTTAAACCAGCCCAGCACCTCTGTGAGCTCCACAACACCCTGAGTACGACCTTTGGCAAGGCGGGTGCAGCCAGTGACATGCCTTGAGGTCACAACAGGCAAACCAGAGCTTGTACAGCTCAGCTACAGCCAAAACCCATGCTGATAACACAGTCTGAGCAACAAGGAAGGACAGGGACAGGGAGAGGAATGATTTGCCCCAGACGCTACAGAAAAGCCAGTGGGAGAACAGGAATGGTACAGACATCTCAGCCCTCTGCCTGCAACCAGGAGGGAATACCACATCTTCAAAGCATCACTGGTTGGAGCCAGACTGTGACAACAGGGCCAAAACATGACCTTTCTGTATCCTACTTCTCCCCACCAGCTTCTGTCCACTTTCTTGTAATTTCCCCTCTAGCAAACACAGCCAGCCTGACATCTGCATCCTCAAGCATAACTCAACCACATTTATTCTCCCTGGCTCCCAGCTAAGCTGCCAACTCATTCCTCACCTAGAAAATATTCACTGCAGAGCCAAACAAAAAAAAAAAAAAGAGAGAAAAAAAAAAAGGGAAAAAAAGCCTGGAAAGGAGAAGAAACAAGGGGATTCAAACTCTTCTCCTACCTCTGACACTTTATATTCACAGGTCAGCTTCTTGCCCCTGACACCTTCGTTCAGAGTGAGGATGAAGCCCATGTAGTCCGCGTACGCCTGTGAACACACCGAGAGGGCAGGGCATTACTGAGTGCCCAACAGTCTGTTTGGACACAAAGCATGGCAAGGGAGCATCCCAGACCCCAGGGAAACCTTTCCCAACACACAACACTGCTTCCTCAGAGACACCTGGGGTGCAGGGCTTGCTGTGAGGTCTCACTGCTGGTTTTGGCAGCCCTGGCAGCAGAAGGCAGATGGGGACTGCACTCTGAAAGCTAGAGAGAGGAGCGTCCTAAAAATGCTCACACTGCCTCCACAATTGTTCCCTCAGCTCCTATCAGGTCAAATTCAAACCCTTCGGCTCTTCAGAGTCTCAGCTGTGCCCAGGCATCCTGCTCTGCACTGCTCCTCCCAGACCTGTGCCATTATCTCCTCTTTCCTCCTTGGACTCTTCCCCCGTGCTCACACACGATAAGTGGGACACAGCCCAGGCTCCTTGCTGCTCCTCTCTTTAAATGTGCTGCTCCAGTGCAGCTCCACAGCTCCCACTGCCCCTTCTCCCTCCTTGCACTGAAATCCTGACCAGGAGCAAGTCCTTAAACCCAGGAGACTTAAATTGGAAGCTGCACCCAGAGGTTTTCTTGACACCTGGCAATAACTTCAGCTTCTCTCAAGACAGGTCAGTCATCGAGCAAGAATCTGCTCCCAAGAGGTGGGGCAAGTCTAGGCCAACACCCTGATCCCTCAAAGGCAGAGAGGGCAGAACCTGCCTGTTCCACCAGCTCCACACATGCTGTAAACAAAAATTATCCTGGAAATTGAAGGTCTTGGCTCCAGAGCCAAGTACAGCAGAGTGGGAAGGAACCAACGCAGCCTGGTGCTACCAGGGCCAGGCAGCAGGACTGTGTTCAAGGTGGACTCAAACAGGGATGGCAAAATGCAGTTTGGGTATAAAGTGCAGGTCAGGGATGAAACTGTCACCAGCTCCTCATCCAGCTTGTTGGGAGGGAGGAGGAATCACTTCTTAAACACCTCTGGTCTCCCTCAGCCTCTGGGCTCTCCCTGGCTCCCTCCTCCACATCTCACTGCCAAATAATTTTCCTACAACCAGGCATCGTGTCTTCTGCTTTAAAACACAAACCCAATAATTTCCCATTCCTTGCCCAAACCTGCTTTACTTCCTGGCTGTTCCCAGACCAGACCTGGCCGTCACTAAAAGACCAGCAGCACTTCCCAGTTTTCCCTGTTCCCAGAGCCATACCTGAGAGCGCTTCCACTTGGCCATGTCGGAAACCACGTTTATCTCCTTTTTGGGGATCATGAAGCATTGCTGGATGGGAGGAGCCCCCTCCTCAGAGGTGCCTGGGAGATGCAAAAGAAAGAGGTAAAACAGAGGCAGTGGAGAAGAAGGAATGCTGTATCTTCCTTCCTTTTAAATCAATATGTATTTCTCAGGAGATACAAAGCAAACAAATCCATCCCAATTGTGCTGTTATCCCACCAAGTCCTCCTCACCAACAACATCCTCCCAGTTCATGGATAACACACTCCTAAGGCTGTGCAAGCCTTCAGAAAGCAGAATTGTGTCTGTTCTCAGAAAGATGCACTTCCCACTCGGGCAGAGAGACTGGTGCAGGAAATAACAAAGGAAACATTCAGTCAGTTTAATTATTTCTGTTTGGTGCAGCCAAGCCTCGGGTCATCTTGGAGCACTGAGCTCTCCTACAAACTGAGCCCTGGTTTAGGTGTTAAGCCTGACCTGCACTCCTCTAAAAAGGACGACTCCTGCACGGACCAGCTGCAGCAGTGCAAGAGATGCTGCCCAGAGCTGCAGCCTCCAGGCTTGGGGGATTCTGAGACACAGCCTTTCAATCCCAGAAAACTTGCAGGCACTTGTCCAGCACCAGCTGCCCTGGCAGACTCCAGCAACTGCCCTCCACACCTTGGCCAGTTCAGGCACTGGCTCCCTAACAAATACCACCAATCCCAAGTCCTTAAAAGAGGACTAACAGAACTAAAGCTGTATTTACATAGAAAACTGCATCAGCCAGCCTTTTCCACAGCAGTGTCTGGCAGCCAGATCAGATGAAAAGGAATCCAACGTCCCAGGAACCACACAGAGTCTGCTATGGATTCATCACACAACCTCTGACAGTCATTTGACTTCTCTGCCTTTCTCAAATGCGGCCTCATCTCCTGCCCTGGGTGTCACTGGTTCCTCCCTGCAGAAGTTACAGCAAAACTCCCAGGTACAAGGATGAGAGGAACAACACGTGATGAATTTAAAAGACACGCGTGTCTGTCTCTTCTGAAAACTCAGCACACAACTCACAGTGACCGGCACTGTAAGGACGGAGCTCTGCTTTTAAAAGAGTTTGTGACGTGAAAACAATGAAAATCTCGGGAGCAGCGCTGTAAAAAGGCAAACACTGACGGGTCATCCAGAGCCCGGAGGTGCAGCCAGGGCAGTGTCCTGGCGCAGGAGATCCGGGTGTTTGCCCTTCCAAGAAGGGTTTTCTCTCGTTGCGTTTGTTTCTCAGCCATCACTCCCTCTCACCCACACTTCGTGCGGCTCCCCTTGGGAAGGAGAGCGGGAATGCTCAGGGAAGGAAGCAGTGAGGGCTGCAGGGGTTACAGTATTCCGGGATAAATACACAAACCCAGGGGTGTGAAGGAGCGCACGGGTCGGGGCTGTGACGAGAAGGAACTGGGGCAGAGGAGACACTTTGTCGCGGTGTGGGGGAACCAAACTCGGACCTTCCCCAGCGCCAAACGCCCCTCGGGGATCGGCCACGAAGCGGGGCTGGGGGTGACAGGGGCCAGTCCCGAGCACCCACCTCTCCCTGGGGTGGTGCTGAGGCTCGGGGGGCTCCGGTTTCTCCCCATCCTCAGCAAATCCCCCCCGCTTCCCTCGCCCCGCGCTGCCGCCGCCACCCCCCGCAGCCCGGG
>WEKX01017580.1:121552-151766 GCA_013390025.1 Pitta sordida | reverse complement strand
CCGGCGCTGCGCGGCCATGCTCGCCTTGGTGGCCAAGGCTGCGGTAAGGGCGACACGGCAGGAGCGGCTCCCGCCGGGACGGGATGGGCNGGGGCGGGAGGTGGCAGCCGGGCGGGTCCCGGTCCGTGCGGGGCCTTTGCCGGGGCAGGGACGCGGTGGGTAGGGCAGGTGTCCCGCCGTGTGAGTCCCGGCCGGTCGGAGATCCCAGAGCTGTCGGTGTGGGAAGGGACCGCTGGGGATGGCCCCGGCCGAGGCAGGGGCACCTGGGGCAGGTGACACAGGGTTTGGGGTGGCTGCAGAGGGACACTCCGCGCCCTCCCTGGGCTCTCGTAAGAGATGCTCGGGTGATGCTTAAATGAAGAGCCCCCGGTAGCTCCGGGTCTCTAACGGAGGTGTCCGATTGAGGCCGCTCCTTGCGAACCCCGGCAGGTCCCGGGAGGAGCAGGGAGAGCAGGGCGGGATGGATCCGCTGCCGGAGCTGCCGAGGGGCCCGGCCCTGCTGGTTGTCTCCGGGCTTGGGGGGGGTCTCCAGCTGCTGATTTAAAAATAAGAGACAAACCTCTGACATTTGACACTCGATCCTGTGGCTGTGCCGAGAATCAGACACTGCTGTGAAATTCTCCCCCGCCCCTGGCTGCAGGTGGATTTCCTTTCCCACCAGAGCCTTTCCAGGGGCTGCAAAAGGTCATCTGCTGTGCTGGGACGTGGTTTGGGAGCGGTGCCAGCCCCCCGGGCTCTGCTGGTGCTCGTTTTCCTGGTGCCTGGGGGGGTTGGGTAAAGGTGGGCTGTTCCTCTGCTGCCAGCTGCCTCCTCGGCTCAGCTCTGATCGCTGCTCCTCCTCCCACCAAACCCTTCGGAGTCCAACGCCAAACTGAACCAGCCGGGGACATAAAAGAGGGAAGATACAAATGCATTCCCCAGTTTTAGCGTGCAGTGGCTTCGGGTGGTTTGGTTGGGGATTTTTCATTCTCACTCCCAGGGGAAATGTGAAACTGCTTGGAATCATCAGACTTGGTCTGAGCTGTGCAGGCTGTGCTCAGTTTATTAGACAGACATGAAATAGGGGCTGGTGGTGGCTGCATGAGACTCGTATTGCCCTGCTGTGGAGATACTTTCTGGGGTTCTTTTGGGTTCTTTTCTTTAAAGGCTGATAACCCAAGACTCCTCAAAGTCTCGGTCCACAGTGGCACCTGCTTCCAGGACAGAAACTGAGGCCTCTGCTGCCTGATGTCCAGGCATCTTTCACAACAGCCACAGTAGTTTCACCATCCAGGCAAAGGCTGAGGGAACAACGTCCCCAGCACAGTCACTTCTGCCATGGCTGGAGCCCAGGTTGATCAGAGAGGCTCTGCCCACAGTTATTGATTGGTGAGGCTCTGCCCACAGTTATTGATTGGTGAGGCTCTGCCCACAGTTATTGATCAGGGCTGCCCAGAGAGGCACCATCAGGGCAGTCACAACCCGAGGGTTTGATTATTCCCGTCCCCTGCCGGGGCTGTGCCAGCCCTTGAGCCCTCTGATCGGAGCAGTCATGTGGCACTTGGCTAATGAGGTGACGCCCCGCACAGGCAGAACATTGTCAGGTGGAAGAGGAGACCCAGACAGGCCGAGGGAGAGGTTTATGGTCTTTTCTGTGCTCCCAGCCATGGATAGGAAGCAGAAGCGAGCAGAGAAGGTACAGTATGCCCACGCTGCCATGATTAACACCCTTCATTTCTTCCCAGGCTTCAGTAATTCCTCCTTCTCATGTTTTTCGCATTCCTTCTCCCATCCTCGGTCTCACAGCTCTTGCCAGGTCCTACAAAGGGCATGGGACATTTTCCCTGGGGACTCTGTCACCTTGGAGATTTAGATCTTTCTTCTTCTCTGTGCTTAACTGCTGGGAGGAGGTGTGGGGGACAGCTGTTTTCTCATTGCTTTGAAAAATCAAAGGGAATGTTCTCTCCGGCTTTGCATCCTCAGTACCCTGACGATGCAAAGTCCAGAGTTCTGCAGGAGTGTCTGATCCAGTAGATCCAATGGGGAGGGAGGTGCAGAAGGAATGGAAACCTTTAGAGTGCATTTAAACTTCAGGCTGAAGGATGTTCCCCCTGCTCACCCAAGAGGATGTTGTTATTCCTTTGGGGGAAAACTGGTGACATGATTTTCCAGTTAGCACTAGGGTTTGCTCTGTGCCCAGGGAAATGGTGCTTTCCAAGGCTTTTGCTCCCACACTCCCTGATTAGATCCCAGTCATAGCCCACAATTTCCTGCCCCAACCGTAGTTGAATTCTACCTCCTCAGAGCCAAAAGGGTAGTTTGGTTTGGCACAAGGGCTCTGCTTAACTTTTTAGCTTTATGCTGTTGTTAAAAATAATGAAAGTTTCTGACAGTACATAAGATGATTATTTCTTTCACAACTTTCTTCCCACTTACCATGGGATGGAAAGGTTTGACTTTGTTGAACACATGGAGATTCTCAGTTGGAAGGTGCCCACAGAGTGGGACATGTGTCATTGTCCCAGCAGCTGATAATCGGTATCTTGGGAGGTGGAGTCTCTCTCTTGCAGCTTCCCTGGGTGCCCTGCAGGCTCTCCAGTTCAGTCGTGCTCTGCTCCCAGGCTGGGGCACCCATGTGCCCATGGCAAGGCTGGGATGGAGGCTCCCAGATCATGCACAGGTTTTGTCTCGACATTTGCTCTGTGCTTTGCAGGCCAGGCCCTGTGGCCTGCTGAAGCCGACGGCTCTGAGCAAGATCCCGGGCAGATTCCAGCTGCACCAGGAAGCGCTGCCCCACCTCCCTGTGCCGCCGCTCCAGCAGACACTGGACAGGTACCTGCTGGCCCTGCAGCCCATCGTGAGCCAGGAGGAGCTGAGCCACACACAGGAGCTGGTGGCCGAGTTCCGTAAGCCAGGAGGCGTCGGGGAGAGGCTGCAGAAAGGCCTGGAGAGAAGAGCCAAGAAAACAGAGAACTGGGTAGGTTGGGACCCTGGCTCTGGTTAGGGAGGGTGGAGAGTTGATGGGCACCTCTCCCATGTCCTGGCTGCATCCAATGGAACTTGTGTTTTAACGGTGTCACCTCCGTGACCAGGTTGCTGCTGAGCTCCCTGAGCTGTGCAAGCTCCTCACCTGGACTTGGGGGAGCAGAAAGGTTATGGCAGAACAGGGAGTCAGTCACTGGCCCTGCCTGTGGCTGCTGAAGGCTCTGGCCTGTCAGCATCACACAACTGCCCCAAGAAGTTGAAGGAACCCCTCTGCTCCAACCCTACACTAAGAGCCTGCTCTGCCTTGCTCAAATTCCTCTCTCCCCTTCCACCTGCAAAGCACAAACCCCAAACAGATTGTTTGCCAAGTGTGGGATAGAACTGGAGGCAGGATACTGAGCCCTGTCAGTCGGGCCCAGGTCAAACAGCAGCAGTTCCCTGCATGTTGGTTTTCTCCATGCCAGCTCTCAGACTGGTGGCTGAAGACAGCTTACCTGGAGTATCGCCTGCCAGTTGTGGTCCACTCCAGCCCAGGTGTGGTTTTACCCAAGCAGGACTTTCTGGATCGACAAGGTCAGCTCAGGTAAAGACTTTTTCTCCCTTCCCTTTGGTTACAGATGGAGTGAGGTTTCTATGCTGGACAAGGATGAGGGTGTTGAGACTGATGGGGAAAGAGGAATTATCATGTGGTCCCCAAGTCTGAGCTGAGTGCTCTGCAGAAGGGCTCCAAGGGCAGGTCTGCCAGGCTGTAAGGAAAATCCTGGTTGCACCAGACTAAATATTTAATTAGGAGAGAAAAACAAAGGGTCCAGTCAGGTATTAAACAGGGACTGTTAGGTCTTTGCTGTAGCACAGATCTTCACTGCGGGATGGTCAAGTTACTGGCTGGAGGCATTGTGAGAATGTATCTGATCTACTAAGATGGTGTGTGCAGTTAAAGGAACCGTAAAAAGTAGCACAGACATGTAAAGGAGACCATCCAGGAATGCCTCTGGAGTTTGCTCGTTTATAGGGACAGGGGAGCCTGACAGGGACTGTCCCCTAATGTGCTGTTTCACTGTGAGATGTGGTTTGGGAAACTTCAGAGTGACCAGCCTCTGCACTCCGAGCTTTTCCTTGCAGTCAGACCCTGCCATGCCCTCTCTGCCTCGTGGGTTCCCTTTAATTTTTAACCGCCCCTATGAGTGTGTTGAACCCACCTGCAAAACTTTAGCACTGACCTTTACACAGTTACCTTTGCCACAGTTACCAGTCAGCACGGCCCTGACAGAGGTTCCAGTGGGGCTGGGCACAAATCCTCCCTCCCACCCTCATGGTACACCTGAACAGAGGTGCAGAGGATAAGCCTTACCACAGTGCAAAAGTAGACAAACATCTTTGGAAGCTCTGTCACATTATTCCCTCTTAAGCTGTCCAAATTGCAGGTAAGATCTGGAGAATTGCCAGTGCCCATCCAGTGGGATTGAGCAGCTTCCACAAGAATCTGGGCTCCCTAAACAACCTAAATGGGTTTGGGTAGTTTGTGGCTGCACAAAGAAGTTTGACAGTGCGGCTTGAGACTAAAGCTCCTCTTGTCCCAGTGACCTCCTACCTCCTTCCCCGCCATGGATGGGTGGGAGCTCCCAGCTCAGAGGATTGTCTGTCACTCCCAGCTCTGCAGTTTTATGTGGCTTGTCACAGCCCTGCACTGGCAGTGTGTATGTGATCCTGGTAAACACAGCACCTCTGCCTTTGGCTCAAAGCCCTCAATGCCAGAGGAAGGTTCTTCAAAGTGGCATTAGCAGCAGGATGTTCTTTGGGAAGGAACTCAGTCAGCAGTGGCAAGTCGTGGGTGCAGGGAGAGGCTGCTGGATGTTGGCTTGACACTTTGAGGTGGCCCCTGGTCGGGAAGGGCTGAAATCCCCTTCTCTTGGTGTTGTTTTAATGCTGAGACTCAGAACTCAGATGTGATAAGATCTTCACGATACCAGTAACAAATGCTGCTGTAGGACACACATTCCTAAATCTGGCCTGAATCGTGCTTTCTTGAAAGTTGTCCCAAGTTTCTTGGTTCTACATTAAGATACTCTATAAAAAAGTGCCACATGGTAGGACTATCCAGCAATCTCCAATCACAGCCCAGTGGGGGCTTGGCAGAAAGGCTGAGCTTTGTAAGGAGCAGAGAGCAGCTCTGCTGATCCTCCCCAGCCCCAGATGGTCTCGGCCTGAATCTCAGCTTGTTACATTTGGTGTTTTTCCAGGTTTGCTGCCAAACTGATCGAGGGCATCCTGGATTTCAAGACCATGATTGACAAGTGAGTTACTGACCCTCCTGCCTGCTCATACATTCCTTCCTGTCACTGAGAGACTGAGCCTTGTCCATAAACCTCCCCTCCAAACAGGCAAGAAAAAACAGCACATATTGGAAAAGAGATCTTGTAATCCCCCAGCACTTCTCACTGCTGTGATCACCTCCACTGGGAAAAAGCAAACAGTTTTCTTTCTTCCTGTTCTTTGTTTGCCTTAATGCTTTCATTGGCACACAGACGTGCTTAGAGGGAGGGAGCACCAAGGACAGTCCTGTGGAGCTTCAGGCTTCTGTTTGTTCATGGGACAAGTTACAGCTCAGGCAGCAGGAATTTGTTTCTCTCATTTTGGGTTCCTGGTGTTTCTCATCTCCCAGCTAGATGGGATGACCTCTAGAGAAATTAGTGCCTCCTTGACCCTTTTAGTCACCAACAAATCTCTGCTGAACATGCCTTTTTTAAGGTCCAGAAATGTGTTCACCAGCTCCAGCAGTCAGACCAGGCTCAGGGCTAGCTGTGAAAAGGGCAGTTGGAATATATATGGCTGCTGAAGTGGGTGATTGAGCCCAAACCTAGTTCATGAATCGTATCAGCACATCAGAGACTCATCACTCAAAATTACAGATATGGAGTAGGTCCAGAGTTGTGTGGTGTTGTGGAGGACACGGTGTTTTTCCCTTTCCCAAATGAAAGGCCAGTAAACAGACATTTATTGTAGCCCCTGCTAGGAAGGCTGGTAGGGATGGGGAAGGACAGCCCCTTTTATGTCCCACCTTTAGATCTTGCTGGAGTGAGTGACAGCAGCTGCACGGCTGAGCCTGTGCCCTGTGTGGGGAGCACAGACCTGCTCACGCTGATCTGTTTTCTCTCCCCCTTCCTCCTTACCTTGCTGTGTCTCCAGTGAGACCCTTCCAGTGGAGTACATGGGTGGGAAGCCCCTCTGCATGAACCAGTACTACCAGATCCTCTCGTCCTGCCGCATTCCCGGGCCCAAGCGGGACTCCATTGTCAACTATGCCCAAGGCAAAAAGCAGTCCAGACACATCACAGTGGTTCACAATTTCCAGGTATGGCAGCTGCTGGGCTTTCAAGGTGTCCCTTTCAGCTAGTTGTGATCCAGAGGAAAGGGAACAGCAAAGTATCTGCCCTCAAGGTTTGTCTCACTAGGGATTTCGTCCTGCTCCCTTTTTCCGTTTTGGGCAGTGAGGCCAACACCTGGAATTGCCACACGAGAGAAGGAGCAGAAGGCAGAAAAATGCTCTCTTCCTCTTGTTGCTGTACTTCCTGTCTCTCAAAGCCCAGAGATCATGTCTGGAATTGGAAACTGCAAGTGGAGATTAGATAACAAACCCTCCCCACCACAGCTTGGTCTCAGAAACAGGAATTCCTTGTGTTCTGGCTCTCATTACTGTGGTTTCTGAGCTTCTTAAAACCAGGACTGTATTTACGCCCTGCAAGGGAAGCTGGACTTGGGTCTCTCCCTTCTGAGCATCCTTCAAAGGCCCTCTTACAAGCTGAGTTCTTAGGTCAGGTCTTACCTTCTCAGAGTAGCTGTTCCGTTTCTGGGCTGGACAATAACAAACTTCTCTTATGTTCTCTGTCCGTATCTTCTCACCTTCAGTTCTTTGAGCTGGATGTTTACAACAGTGATGGATCTCCCCTGACTGCTGACCAGCTCTTCATCCAGCTGGAAAAGATATGGAACACCTCCCTCCAAACAAACAAAGAACCTATTGGGATCCTCACCACCAACCACCGGAACAGCTGGGCAAAAGCCTACAACAACCTCCTGAAAGGTCTGTAACTGGTAACACTTCAGATCCTTGAACTACCAACCTCCCTGCTGTGCTCTGCTCAGTTCTTTTCTTGCTCTGCATGGATAACATGAGCTTTCTACCTCAGAGAGCAATCAGTTCAAGGCATTGTTATTTTTGGTTTGCTAGACCTGAAATCCCAGGGTTTGTTGCCTTTCACATGGGTGGGACATAAGAAATGTGAAAAAATGAGGGTGAGTGCAGCGTGTTCACACCTGTACTACCTGTGTACACCCCCACCGAGGTACAACAGGAATCCAACACTTCATCCTCCAAACCTGCCCTTTCAAATTTCAACCTCCCTCCCATTAAAACACGGTTGCCCTTCCTTACCTCCCAGATAAGACCAACAAGGAATCTGTGCGCGCCATTGAGAGGAGCATCTGCACCGTGTGCCTGGACGCCCCCATGCCCCGGGTGTCCGAGGAGATCTACAACAGCCGCGTGGCCGCGCAGATGCTGCACGGAGGGGGCAGCCGCTGGAACAGCGGCAACCGCTGGTTCGACAAGACCCTGCAGGTAAGGGCTGGTCCTCCACAGGTGCTGCAGGTGTGCGCCTGGAGATGTTTTCTCCCAAGAATGAAAAGAATCCCAAGAAATCCATTGTGCAGGCAAGTTTTTCCTCACGTCGAGTGGAAAAATAAGGGAGACAAGGTGTGGTGGCTGACAGCGAGATGCTGTGGTTCCCCTCGCAGTCACCAGCACTCTGCTGCCTCAGGGATTTGTTTCTTTTACTGCTTCTGCCCACGCTTACTCAGTGCAGCAGGTCTTTGTGTTCCTTATAAATCAATTTTCTGCCTGCGGTGAACAACGCCTCGCGTGCTCGGAGGCAGCCCAGACGACGGGAGGGCTGTTCCTTGGATCTCCTCCAGGCTTGTCACTTTTCCTGGCTCTGCCAGGAGCTGCCCAATGGCATTTTGTTTTGGGTTTTTTCAAACACACGCTGCCATCCCACAGCAGCCCTCTGATCTTTTCTCCTTTCAGTCTTGTCAAGAGCCCTCAACAGCAGTTGCTGTTGGAGCTTTTCCTTCATTAGTTGGTATATCCTGTCTTGTGGGGAGTAGCAAAGGTGCTTTACAAGATTATTCTCCTACCTGCTGAGCTCTTCATAAGGTTTTCAGCTGTTTTGTTCCTATTTGTACCTCTTCACCAAAGGGATAAAGTTTACATATTCCAGCTAATTGAAAAGGGTGGGTAAGCCAGCACGTGGTGATGTTATTCCTGTATTTTGTGTGCATCCAAGTACATCAAAACCATTGAGCCTCTCTGTATGACCAGAACACTGAGCACACCAATATGTCAGGCACACCCTTATCCAGGGAATTTTGCAGAACTGGAACAGTGCTCTCAGATCTTCTGCACCTCCTGAAAGGCTCCCACTGCTGTTCTGCTAAATGACACCTTTGTGTTACCTTTCCATGGTGCAGGGACAGGATCTCATACAGACAGGGAGTCACTGACAGCTCTCAGGGTACCTCCTGCCTCACTGTTTTCAACACTCCTCTCATGCTTCTCTCCCAGTTCATCATTGCTGAAGATGGCTCCTGCGGTCTCGTGTATGAACACGCCCCCTCTGAAGGCCCACCCATCGTTGCTCTTCTGGATCACGTCGTGGAGTTCACGTGAGTCCTTCCTCTGCTTTTCCTCAGTGTTGGAGACAGGCTTCAAACCATCTGCTTGTGCCTCTTCACAGCTCACTCCCCAGGAATCTGTTCTGGAGGAAGGGCAGTAGGGTGCTAATTAGGCATTGTAGTTCTTGTATCCATGAGAACTGAGTGGCCAAGCTACTGATGCTACTGCTTCCACTCTTTGGGAAATGGCACCAACTTGAGCCTGGAAGAGGAGTTTGTTTCTTCTTTTGGGCAGAAGGCACAGAATTCATTCACACCTTTCATGAAACACCTCACTGGCACCGTGAGGAATTTTTCAGGCTGTGACCAGTGTCACAAGGTGTTAGGGAAGATCTCCCATGGATTTTTGTCCAGACTAGTGTTCAAACTGAGCCTGTCAAAGGTCAGGTCACACAGAACCATTTCTCTGTGCAGGAAGAAACCAGAGGGGGTCAAATCACCCATGGTTCCTCTGCCAATGCCCAAGAAGCTGCGGTTTAACATCACTCCAGAAATCAAGAATGACATAGAGAAGGCCAAGCAAAACCTCAACATGTGAGTATGAAGCAGTGGAGAGGTCAGTGAGTGACTGAGGGAGTAATTTATGTCCCGTTTTGGAGCATGTCAGTGGTTTAAATGAGGCTTTTCCTGCTGCAGCCAGGGAGTTTTCCCACTGACTTCTGGGGTCAACAGCATTGAACTGAGATGAAAAGCACTAAAGCCACCTGCCAGGAATAAAATGAAAGGTGCTGGAAAGGGGTAATTACTGATTCATCCCATTTGCTGAGAAAGAGCAAGGCTTTACTGGATGCCCCTAGGAATCCTGGAGCATAAACACACACAAGCCCATCCAACCTGGCGAAGATTTTCAGCAGTGGCCAAAAAAATCTTACCCTCTGTGGTGCCACCCAAACAGATGTGTGTGTGCTGGAGCTCTCTGTCCCTGCACAGGTCAGATCCATGTGGCCTAGTCCCTCTGAGCCTTGGGAAAGCAAATCTGTGCCTCTATGTCTCAAGAACAAGCAAAGCAAAGGAATACTTCCTCTTTCTTTCCTTGCAGAATGGTTGAAGATCTGGATATCAAAGTCATGGTCTTTCATCAGTTTGGGAAAGGCTTCCCTAAGTCAGAGAAGATAAGCCCTGATGCATTTATCCAGCTGGCCTTGCAGCTGGCGTACTACAGGTAAGGCCACCAGGAGGTAACTCAGCCTCCTCACCCACAGACCCAAACACCAGAGCGTGATAAAGGTGTCAGCCACGCCTCTGCAGGGCACTTCTCCCAGGGCAGACTCAGTGCTGTGACTTTCCCCCCCACACCCCAGGATGTACGGCCACGCCTGTGCCACGTACGAGAGCGCGTCGCTGAGGATGTTCCGCCTGGGCCGCACCGACACCATCCGCTCCACCTCCGTGCACTCCCTCAAGTTCGTGCAGTCCATGGACAGCCCTGACAAATCGGTGAGGAGCTTGGAATGGAGGACTCCACTCCTAAAAAGCTGCTTATCTGGCTAACCCTGGTTTCAGCTAAGCAGAACTGCTCTCCCTCCCCACGCCCCCCTGATGAAATTGAGCTAAAACAGAGCTTGAAGTATAGATTTACACGCTATAGGTTTCATTTGGCTCTTCTTTCACATGTACTGAAAGCCTAGGAAACAACATATGGATAGTTCTGATCCCACCAAAATGTCCCTTCTAAAACCCTGTTTGGCTACTCAAACTAAGTTCTGCTGCTGATGGATGAACTCCACTCAGAATGAAGTCATGCAGACAAAATAAATTATGTGAAAATTAAACCTAGTGAATATAAAAATCAGTTTCATACAGACACCCAAGGCAGATATGCCCTCCAGCCCAGAGGAACATCCAAAATGAGGTTTTCCATTCAGCATTAAAACTTAAACCTGTGTGTTCTCAGGACCAGGAGAAAGCAGACCTGCTGAGGAGAGCCACACAGGCCCACAGGGAATACACAGATATGGTGAGTGTCCTCTGTGCAGCTAAACCTGGGAGTTGTACCCAGCAAATGAGCGTAAAACTGGGGAAAGACAAGACTTTAACAGCTTTTGCTCCTGACACAGCAACAGGGCTGTGAGTGTTGCAAAGGTGTATCTGACAGTGCTCCAAGGCTACGGACTGAATCCTTCCTCTCTAGGTAGTGAAGTGTCCCTTGTGATTTGCCTATAAGAGAGAATCAAATATTACAACAGCCTCAGTTCTTGCCATCATTGTTGCTGATAAATGGCAAAGAAGTTGCACGAGGACCCCTTAAACCAGAGGGAATCCATGGGCAGGAACTGTAAAGTTTAATTTCACAGTCCTTACAATCCAGACTGACTCTTGGTCCTAAAGGCAAGAACTAGTTTCCTTATAACTTTCAGATTTTTAGAATGTTCTCTTTGACCCAAAGAAATGTATAGCTTTGCTCACTGACCTGCTGGACTGGCCTTTATCTGCCCTTCCTTCCTTCCCTCCAGGCCATACGGGGCAATGCCATAGACCGGCACCTCTTGGGCCTGAAGCTCCAGGCTATCGAGGACCTCGTGAGCATGCCTGAGCTCTTCATGGACACAGCCTATGCTGTTGCAATGCACTTCAATCTCTCCACCAGCCAGGTAGGACAGAAGGGCGCTCTCTGCTTCTTCTCATGCTCATCTTTCCTCTGTTTCTCTTTCCTTTGTTAGTAACTGATCTTCTCTTGGGCTCAGGAATGTTTAAGCCTGCAGCAGGTCTGATCTTAAACAGCTGCCACAGCCCCTCACAGCCTTGTAAGAAACTAACACAGCCAAAGCCAGGATCACCAGAAGTGTTTGGTGTCTAAATGCAAGGGTGTCAGCTGCCAGGACAGCTTGGTGTTATCTGCTGGTTCTTACTGATAAAGTTCTGCTGATGACTTACTACAAACTGTTCCTGGGGTGAAGCACACAAATGCAATGCAATTCCTTTACAAATGCAATACAATTCCTTTACAAATGCAGACAACACATTGCTGCTGAATGGGAGGATCCAGCACGAGTGTGGTGGGAGGTGGGGCTGACCAGAGGCACTTTAACGAGCTGAGTTTCCTCTGTCGACAGAGCTGTTTGCATTTGATGGTTTCATTTCCCTCTGACTGGTCAGAAGGTTTTAATCACACGCTCTCCACAGGTCCCAGCAAAGACAGACTGCGTGATGTGCTTTGGTCCCGTGGTTCCAGATGGCTATGGAATCTGTTACAACCCTATGGAAGAACACATCAACTTTGCAATTTCAGCCTTCAACAGCTGTGCCGACACCAACGCCGCTCGCATGGCGCATTATCTGGAAAAGGCTCTGCTGGACATGAGGATCTTGCTCCAGGCTGCTCCCAAATCCAAACTGTAAGAGGCAAACACGATGCAAACACCCCCCCAGTTAAGGGGGCTATGCCTCATGCACTGAAGTTCCAAATTCCTCGGAAAATAATTGAGAGAACAGCTGCCCCTGGAACCTAGGAAGGCTTCTACCATTTGTTTTCAGCAAGAGGTTACACAATAGTCACCCGGTGATACCAGACTCTGTAGTGAGAGGAAACAGTCTGAAGCCAAGGTAGACTGGTCCTCTCCCATCAATGCAAAGTGCACCTTCCTGTCCTCAAAGAGGACCCAAATATGATTTTTACAAAACTTAACTGTACAGAAAAACAGAAAGCAGAGTCCTTACCAGAATCTAAATCCATTTGGTGAGGAAGGCAGTTCTCCAGGAAAAGCAGGGAATGTTTATTGTATGATGCAACTGCTGTAAGATCAAAAGTCTTTTTGATGGTTTAGTCTTCTGAAGAGCATCTTTCAAACTTGACTGAAGATTTTTCTGCTGCTCCAGCAAAATGTCACCATTGAACTTGGGCAAGGGGAGAAAGAAGTTAAGCCAGAGGAGATCCAGTCTTGTTAAGAGTGCACTGCACTGATTATCCCAGGCACTCCAGCCAGTGTATGCGTTACAGGAACGTTCCCTTCCCCTCGTTTCAGGACACTGGGATCTCCCTTCTATTGCACTGACCTTGTTAACAACAGAACATGACTCGCTACAAACTAAGATGGTTTTTAGTGGGGTTTGTTTTGTTGTTGCTCTGGGCTTTTTGTTAAGCTTGCTGCTGTGGTCCTGCCCATGATCTTCCAGCTCAGCCTAAAGCTTTTTCCTACAAAGCTTCTACAAAACTCCTCTCCTGTGGGTTTTGCCAGCTTTGGCTCTGTGCAGCTGCCTATCTGCAGGGATGAGAAGGGATTGTCTGTGCATTCAGCAGGACACTTGCTAAGCTTTGTACCTTTCTTTGGAACTGAGGAAAAGATAAAGCCGCTGACTCTGTTTACGAGCCAGAAGGCCACGTGCCTCATCTCCTTCAGGACTCACATTAACCCAAGGTGGTTTTACACCTTTCAGAAACACCTTTTTGTGCACCATGTTATGTCTGAGCTGCGGACAAAAAAAAAGACGTTTCTGATCAGAAACTCCAGAAAATGCTTCCATTTCTGGCCCAGAGAGTTAAAGGGCCAAAGGAAGAATAGCTGCAGACTCACCCTTCTTTCATAGCACTCTGCTTTAACAAGGCAGAAAATACAGGAAAGCAGGAAGAAAGCTGGGAACAGATGGACACTGTGGATGTTTGTGCACTGTGGCAGCTACTGTAACAGCACCTTTCCTGCCACTCCTGGGAGTTCTCTTACTGAAATACTACTCCCCAATTTGTGCCAGGTTTATTCTGTGAGAGAATGATCTCACGATACTATTTTCATGGTCAGTTGACAAACTCGAGACAGTAAAAATGATATATAAATATTAAAAGACAATGGAACTACAAAAGAACTATTAAAAGACAATAGGAACTACGTCCAACCAGCCTGCCAGAATCCAGACTCCTGGCTGCACTTTCATTTGGTAAAACTGTACATTAATAAGGAATTCTAGTGCTGTGTCCGCAACAGGAATTCTGCATTTGAACTGCACATCCTTCAAGATGTGTCTGCTGGGATATCACCATAAACAAGAAGCAGCAGGACTGTGATGACCTGTTTTCTTAACAGGGAAATAATGGCAAGGGACGTGATCAAAGTGCCTTGGTGAACAAAAATGAAGGAATTTGCACTAAAGCTCTTTAAAGAGAAACAAAACCATTCTAATTTGCTTCTTGAAAGACAAGCCAATGCTTTGGCATTTTTTTTTCCTGAAAGGATGGTATTTCAAAGCTTCTGTCTTATACCTAAACAAACCTTAAAGAAGAAAATTTAACTGAAACTCACCTGCACAGCCAGTGATTGTATAAACTGCCACTTTCACATCATCTACATGGATTTAGTTGATCTTTTAGAAGAATCCTGAATGGAGTGAGACAGCCAACGAAACACGAACAGGAGCACTACAAAACCTGCAAGCACAAGCCCCTGCTCTGGCGACTCCTCTGTATCAATTAGACTGAAAACTGCAAGAGGATACTCAGTATTACCCAACTTTGATTGTGTAAATACTGCAGAAAAGATCAAACTTTGCTGGAATTACATCTGGGTTTATGAAGCCTTTTACATGAAAAAGAAAAAAGTATTCCTTTTCCCAAAATAATCCTCCCCCCGTTACTGAATCAGCCTCTGTTGCCAGGGGATGAGTTATTTTTCCATGTCTGCAATGCCTTCAAGCACAGGCAGTGCCACTGAAGTATTTAAGACTGGCCCTTTTCCACTTCTGTCTCAAAGGGGGAAAAGGCTCTCAAAGGAAAGTGCCTATTAAAGATTAAGCATAAGCATGTGCTGCTGTGACTGTACCTCAGAAGATGGGACCGATCTGGATCTAAATCTGGATATCCCACTAGTTTTCAGCAGAGTACAGCTGCAAGGAGCAGACTGTCACACTGGAAGAGATACAAGATCCATAACCCACTTAATGCACCCTCATTGATACACAGAGCTGAAGTTCAGATGAATTGAAGCTGATTTTTCAAGTGCTTGAAAGGACACTAAAATCATTACAAGGTTTTTCCTTTAAAAAGTCTTTTCTTCTTGTCAATGCTTTGGCATGTGATGTCCTTTTGGTTCATACCTTTTAGACTTTTTTGCAGTGTTGACTTAAAACTGTTCTCCCTGTTTCCCATTGTTTTATCAAGAGTTGTCCATTGTCTTAGAGGCACATGAAGTGCAAGAAACTAAAGCTCCAGAAAAAGTAACGATTTGGAACAAATCATTTAAGAAATCCATAGACTGAAAGTATTCAGGTAACTCCTGGGGTCTGAGTGCAATTTGGCACAGCCTGGTCGTGTTGCATGCTTTGCTGGTTAGCTGTGTTAAATCCTGTTTGGGTAACGGGATCCATGTCATGTAAAGTTCAGAAACCTTCTTTGAATAAACTGAAACACAATAAACAGAGAAGTGCTACAAAAAGGCTTAAATCTACTTAAGACACTGCAGAAGTTACATAAGTGCCCCAATTGCAGGATGCTCGTGGGGGGACAGCAAGAACAGTGAACCACAACATTCTGTCACCTTCCTTTTATTGTCACGTCTCCATCCAGCCCCTGTGAGTACAGGGGAGGAATAGAAAGCATCTGCTTGCAAAGCCACATATGCCAAAGAAAATATTCCATTTCAGAAAACTAGTGGAAGGAGACTTCATACAAGTGTAGGATAATAAGGCAGAGCTCAAATCTTCTTCCTGCACAGCACCATTTAGTTAAGAAAGTCCATGGAATCACTAAGGAGTTTCTACCGTATCAAGTACAGCAAAGATCTCTGAAAAGGTACAGCAAAAGATGCAGGTTACAAACAACTCAGAGAGAACAGAGGAGAGTTTATTAGTGTCTTACAAGAGCTCTTCTTCTCTCCCTCACTCCTCTAAGAATTACTGGAGGAAGGTTGGGTTTGAAGGCAAGGTGAAGTGGAAGAGCTTTTCACACTACACTGCTCTCCATGAGGAGATGAACCCTCTTCCCTGTGCTCTGGTTCTCAATAGGTGCTTCCATATTTAGTTTTCCCAGCAGTTTAACTCAACAGCTTGAGAGGCTGGGGAAGGGCTAAACCACTCCTGAAACAATCCACTCTTTCAGCCTTGGCATCGGGGAGAGAGTTGTGATCTCCATTCTGGCTTTGTGAGTTCACTTTATAAAGAGAAAATAAATGGTTTTGCAAGACACAAGTGATCAGTAGCAGTTTTCAGACTGAAAGATACGGTACCATCATGTCACAGGACCCCTCTGATGTCGTGTATCATCCTAACAGAGCTGGTCTAAGTCAATTCCTTGTGAAAGCTGCAAGATGCCTCTTTATTGTGATGCACCTTCCAACAGATCCAGTGCTCAGGTCCTTCAGATGTTACAGGATTGCTCATGTTATGCAAATTCTAAAGAGTTCTTAAAAAAAATATGTAATTTACTACCCACAGCTACTTAAACACAGAAATTTAAACAGCCTTCATTCCTGACCTCCTGGATCAGGATCACCTTCTACAGTTAACATTCTGGTTGTCCAACAGCAGCTCCCACTCCACAAAAACACACAAACTCCTACAGCAACAGGCACAGATGAAAACTTTAAAAAAAATAAAAAATAACAAAGATGAACAGAAAAAAAAAATCCCACTTCAAGCAGCTTTATAATGCAGGAGTCTGATTCAAGTGGAGATAGTAAAACAGGCAGCAAGACTGAGATGTGACAGTCATTTTACCTCTGCTCACATGACTGCATCGAAGGCACACCGAGGACCTTTGAGCCAGTTCAGAAGCTGTCCTTTCATCTGTGAAAGTTCAAGTCAGTTGTGCTTTGAATAAATACTTCTCCGTAGTTACACTTGAACTGCTGCATTCTCTACCAGAAATACAGAAAGTGTCCATGCACAGCCCTGAAGCACTGGGAGTATGAGCCCTTGCCAGGTGAGCTCATGGATCACAGAGGTCGGAGGCATCACCAGCACACAGAGATGGCAGGCACACACTCCCCCAGAGACACAGCAGCCAGAGCCCGCTGGCCACACGGAGAACCACAGTGGAAGAAGGATGGAAAGCTTGGAAGGAGGAGTTCAGCATTCAAGGTTATGAGTGCAGAACCCCCACCAAGCTACACAGGACAAGCTCCCTACTTGGAGATCACGGCTGGACTCCGACAGGACTCTTCCAGCAGGACTCAGAGAGCAGCTGAGCTACTTATCAGTCACTTGCCTTGTTCATTTGTGGTTGTCACTGTGTTCATTCCTAAAAACCCCTCCCTTAAGCTTTAACAGACTAAACTAAAAATCCAGTGCTTAAGACGGAGACCAGCAGCTGAATTTTGTAAGGCTTTGGGCTGACTCTTCCTGGAGCTCAGCACTGCTCACAACCAACGGGCTTTCCAGTGCCCTCAGTACAACAAAAGCTGCCCAGAGCACAGCAACCCTGAGGTACTTAAGTATAGAGATGGAATAAATGTGAGATATGTATGATAACCTCACCACCTGGAAGAGCTTCTGAGAAGGACACTCTTGCTAATTACACAACAGGAGCAGCAGTGGAAAAAAAATAATAGTCAGTATATTTGTGTTTTTCCTTTGTTTTACACACACACTCCCCTTGATTGGCATCCGTGCAGGCTTCCCCTGCAGAACTGTCACTAGTGTTAAAAATCACTTTATAGTCTGTCTTTCGCTCTGTACAAAGTGCAGTTGGAATTGATTTTGATCTCCCAAACTGGTGGCAGAAAGGAAAGTCTTCCTCTCCCTTCTGTCTAGGTCACCCCATCCTAGTTCCCCTCCCTCCTAAGAAGTTTGTGAGAATTAAAAGCCCTACTTCAGCATGATCGACTTGAGATCAGTTTTGTCATCTTCTTCCAAAAACCCAAACAAAAAGGCAAAAAGCCAAAAACACACAATCAACAGCCTCACCCACCCCAAAAACAATAGTTCCATTTAAAAAAATAAATAAATAGTGTGTATATTTCATGCTGGAAAAAAAAAAGTCACAGAAAGGATTCATTTTTGGTTTTCCCTCCCCCGAAAACACGACACCAGGCAGTTTCTCCCCCCTCCCCTGACGTGGACAGGATGGTACATTCGACCGGCAATGTGCATCTGTGTTGAAAATGAGCTTCTACTCCTGCACGGTCCCACATGCATCAGGGAGCAATCCAGCTTAGCTGCTAAAGCAGAGCAAAGGCTTTCAGGTTTTGGGTATGGTCCCTGCCTGTTCCTTTGGTCCGTCTGTTTAAAGGCTCCTTTGCTGCTCCCAGGTCTCTGCTCTTGTCTGGCTCCGTTAAAACTCTGGTCCCAAGTCCCCGCGTCACTGGAGCTTCGTTCCCAGCTTGCGCTGTCTGTTCCTGCAAGGGCAGCACAGGGGACACAGGGTGAAACCCAACCAAATCACTGGGAAAACAGAGGAGGATTAAAGGCCCTGCTTAGAACTGAAGCTGCACCCACCATACCCTACAGGAAGATCAGCCCTTCCCATTTTTCCCAGTCCCAAACATCCCCCCCATCTGCAGTGTGCACATTATAAACAACTTCATGGAAAAACCATGGGCCAGGGGGCTGATACACTACTTAAATTAAACATTCTTAAGGCTCACACTCCCCAGACTCACCTTTAAGGTGCAGTTGTTAACCCACAACTTGGTATTTCCTTACTCTGTGCTATTCTACCCATGGCAGTGGCCACATGTAAGAAAATTAATTAATAACTGCATCTGAGAGTCAAACCAGCAACAGCTCCTGCACCCCCGACAGAACTCACCTTGCTTCTGCCCTCGTGACTGTGTACTCAAACCACAGGATGTTAGGAATGAGGCTGGTGTCTCGGATTAAAAAGAACTCTGAAATTGGCCTGAGAATAGACAAGAGGGTGGAAAGGGGGAAATAATTAGGCTTTAAAAAAACAAACAAAAAGCCAACCAAAAAATTTAACCAAAAAAATGGGCACAAAACGTGCCCCAGAGTTAACAGTACTATTCTATCACTTCAGGCTGGGAAAAGGATTCTTTGTTATATTTAATCAAAAAACTCCTTTTTTTTTGTTTCCTTATACAGTATTTCCAGACTACATTACATGGAAATAGCTTTGCAATTTTACTAGGTCATTACACATTAAGAAAGGTCTGTTGTGCTTGCAAAGCTCCTCCAGCACTCTGCCACACCTCTCAGCTTTAGCAGGGCTTTAGAAATGCAGCAGTTGATTGAATTCCCTCTGTTCCCCACCCTTATCAAGGACATGGGATCCTTTGTATAAGCATGCACAAGACAACACGGAGGAACAAGTAGGTTATGCAACACTCGGTTTGCAAAACTGGGACAGCCCAGGAATTCTCACTCCTAACATCTGTCCCAAGCCTCCCCAGAATAAAGAGCCTTACCACGCAGCTATCCTCGGGAAGAGAGGAGTTAGGATCTCTTGTGTGAAGGCAAACCAGGCTATGGCCATAATGCTTCCTGCCACACCTCCGTATAGGACTTGGCTCCAGGTGTGGTAAAGCAAATAAACCCTGCAGTGGGAGAGAAGAGTCACCAGACAGGATTAAAAACAAAAGGAGGCAAGACTCCAGCTGTGGTTTCACTGGAGCGGCAGATGCTGTGAGTCGGTTATCCCCCAGATGTTAGAAGTGCTCATTTTTTCTCAACAAAAAGCTGGCAAAAATAGCGTGGAAAAAACCTGGGGAAAAACTCTTCCTTGCTACAGCAGTTTCACCTTAACTCAATAACTCAATAACCTGTACTGTAGTGTACAGTCAAATGTGCCAACAGGTAATTACTTTCCTGTGGAAAACACAGCCCTATTTCTACCTTGAATTTGTCCGTTTTCCAATCACTGCAGCTCACTTGATATTTGTGTGTGTGCAAATGATTTTTTTTTTAAATCCACTAAAGGGGAAAAAAATCCACTATCAAAGTTTTGTTTTCTTTATTCCTCTTATTCCAACCAAATCATGCAAGTCAAAGGGCTATAAATGTTTTGACTAACTAATGCTCAAGTAAAACAATCACACTGATCAACTGTGGCAATCCCCGTGCTGCAGATGCTGCTGTGCCAAGGCATGGGGCAATGCTGCCATGGCTTGTGCTGGAGAGAGGCTGAGGCAGCCAGGCTGGAGCACAGCAATGCAGCCCATGGAGAACTGGCACAAGCTCTGCTGGTGTGGGGTTGTGTAAATGCTCCTGTGAAGCACCACACATGTAGCACCTCGGGTTATTGGAGGGGGTCTCATGGCAACACAACAAATTCCACAAAGCCCCGACTGGTTCAGCACAGAATGAAGTTGGAAAAGCAGGAAAAGGAACGACAGGGCTGCTGGTTGTGACAGGGTTTGTATGAGAGCATAAGACAAACAGGTGCTCCATACCTACTATATGAGACTAGCAAAGCCACTGTGACGAGGCAGATGGACAGCACATGTCGCCATAGTAAATCCAGAAACCTCGCATTGTTTGTTTGGTGCATTCTGAAAGAGATGGAGAGCCGTTAGCACAGGGCAGGGAGCTGAGCAGGCCTTACCTCTGTCCTCACCCCCTGGGAAAGCCTAGGAAAGCTCTGCTCCAGTGGGGCCATGGGCAGCTCAACCCCAACCCAGCAGCATCTGTCCCACCAGCCCCCGAGAAAGGAGCCAAAAGCCACACGTGTGTGTCTCTCTAACTGTTAACAGGGATGGCTGTGATGGAAGGCAGAACGCTCACACTGCCTGCAACTGATGCGAGAGGCACATGCTGAGCATCTGCAACAGGGAGCCAAGACATCAGAGTCCTGCCACCCACAGAGCCAGGAGGGACTGTGAGTTTTGTCTTCCTCCACCCACAAGACAGAGCCATGCCCCAGCAAGGACTTCAGGAAAGCACAGCACAGCACGTGAGCCCAGCTCACCTCCCTTGCCAAGGACTAAAATGTCATGCAAACGGGGAATAGGTATTGCCTAAAACATTTCAGACAAGCCCACTGACACATGAGAAAGCAGCTCTTCTTTTCTCCTCCCAATCCCCCTCCTCTTCCCTCACACCAAGGGACCATCAGCTTAGAAAAGGCAAACTGGGAGACCTGTACCCCAAAAGGACTCCCCCACCACTCACACCCCTCCAGTTTTCAGCCTTGGTAACTCCAGCCCTATACTGAGATGGAGACAGACGTGCTCCATCCACCCAGCCCACAGCAAATTGTGCAGGGCCTCAGATTTCATTCCATTATCCCACTCAAGTGGCATCCAGCAAGGGAGCCACTTGTTTTAGCTGTTTCAACAATTAGCAGCCAAAACCTGACATGGAATTTTTACCTTAAATAAAGGAACAGAAAGGAATAGACAGAGAAAAACCACATGAATTGGGAGTGGCTGGACGGCATCCCATATTTTGTGGTCACTGTTGAGTGGGCTTCTGGGAAGAGAAGAAAGAAAGAATGTGGTCAAGGTCTACTCTGCATAGAGCAGCTGGAATGCTCCAGATGTGAAGCCAGGACACTCTGCTGGGATATGTGCACACAAGTGACAGGACATGTCCCTGCTCAGATGGCTCCGCCACCCTCCTTACACCCAAACATCCAAAATCAGTATGAGGCAAAGGGGGAAATACCCCCCAACCCCTCACAGTCAGCATTCCACTCATAACTCCACGGACACCACGACTCCCATGGCCCATTCCCTACCTTCACACGGCCGAGGCTCCCGGATTACGTTTTTTATTAACCAGTTCACTCCCTCGTTGAACGCCAGCCCTCCCAAGAAAGAGATCTGTGAAGAAAGTGGTATTTTTTTACCGAGCAGGTTTCTGGGGATTGGCTTTTCCCAGTGACCAACAGGGGGAGTGCAGATACTGTTATCTGGGTAAACAGCTTAAAATAACGGTGACTTTCTACGCTTTTTGGCTTTTACCCTCTATGAATATATTCACCTTGAAGTTGCTGTCTTCAGTTTAAAATGGATTCCCATCCTGAGCTAAGCCAGACTCGTAGCATTTATTTTTACTCTTTAATTCCACAGTCCATATACTCCCCCTAAATTAGCCCTGCTGCTGTGATCAAATTCCCAGCTGGTGATGACACTCTTGCCTCCCTAACGCTCAGTCCCATTCCAGATGATGAAGGAATTTTTCAATTCCACATCCTGAGCCACAGGTCAGGCTGCTCCAAAAGTGTCTCTCTCCAGCCCAATGGGAACTTCCCACACAAGGAACTGGGAATCAACCTCAATGCTTGTTGCCAACACCTAACAAGTCCCTGTATAAACCTATAAATCTGTGCAATAGTTACTCTGGCTCATCCTCTCTTTTGAGTCAACAAGTAACCTCTGGGTTGCCAAAGCTTAACAGCTGCCTTTCCTAGTTCTAGTCCCATTCCCAGGTCCCTTGAGCCACTGGTTCCCATGACACCGTGGCCTTGTATTAGAAATCTGTTGTCAAAAACCTTTCAACAGCCCCTATTTTATCTCTTTACTGAGGGTAACGTTACAAGAATTTAGCCACGACACGGATTCCCAACCACCTTTCAGAGCAGACAGAAAGCACTTTGTATTACAAGAATTTGGACAAAAGTGAACATCTTCTGGCCCTGTTATTCATTCCCAGTTGAGAAGCAGTCCTTAAAGACAGATCCATTCCTTGGGGAATCTGCAGGTTTTATTTGGATCCCCCTTTCCCACCTCAGTAATCCAAAGAAAGTACATCCTCTCGAGTTACACACACCATTCTCCTGCACATGCTGCTGCTGCCCAGCTTGTAGGAACCTACCACTGCCATGATCCTACTGGATCTTGGGAGTATTCCCACCCTGCAACAGCAATCTTTACTCCCTCAGACATGTCCCTCGATGTTTTTGGACAGACGATGTCCAAAACACACCAGAGTTAACAGAGATGTCAGCAAAGGCTGAGCAGCCTTTTACCCTGGTAGTGGTGCTAAATGTCTCCTGCTGTTCTCTGACAGGGAGATGCTTTGCCTAAACCTGCTCTTTAAAGAGAGAAAAACAAGTGTGAATACCAGGAGCACCAGGTGACAAAGGAAAGGTTTTTGTCGTAAGGAGAGGCCGGGAAGGGGGAGGAGGACTCACCGTGTGAAGCTCTCTCTTGAATATGATGAGTGTTACAAAGCCAACAATAATGAATATTGGACCAAGACTCAAATAAGCTAAAAGCTGACCAGAGAAATCACCTGGGGAAACAAACAAGAGACACAAATCAGTTTGAACTTCACGGGTCCTTCCTTGCCACCAGAGCACGGGTAACTGGGAGGAGAGGGGCAAACTCAGCACCGCAGCAAGTTGGAGTGACCTGGAGGAGCCCAGGCAAGGAGACAGCCGTGCTCAAAAATCAGGGATGAGAGGAGCCTGACATCCTTTAGCAGCAATTACTGCCACCCAAGTCACAACAATGACCACGGGTGTGGGTCCAGAGTCACTTTAATCCAACATAAGCACAGGCTGCTGCAGAAGAGGCAGCATCTTTCCCTCCCCCTCGTTCATTTTGCCTCCCTATGCCAGCAATTACCAGCAAACACTCCCCAAACAAATCCTTTCCCACTCCCTTACTAAAATGGGTTAGTTTTCAGCTGGATCAGCTTCCTAATCTGTCTCACCATGTGTCTGCACGAACACTAGCATTAGCAAAACGGGGAGGAAATAAATAGCTAAACATAGCAGGAGATAACAGGGAAATAAAGGAAACTCTGCCTCTTAAACCAGTAGCCCACTTGTATCACACAGAAAAGGCTTCAAGCCTCCAGCCCAGATAACTACTAATCTGGTTATCCCCCAGGGAGAATTAGGGACCTCACAAGGGGTCACAAGGTCCCTCAAAACCTTTATCCTGAACTATCCCAGACACAGGAGTGGGCAGCAACAGTGAAGAGCAGTTGTGTGGTTTGATCTAAGTTTCTCTTGCCTCTCTTCCCAGAAAAAGGAAGCACGAAGAAGTATTTGGAGAGAAGACAGCATAAATTCCAAGGAAACAAAAATTTGAGTAATTTTGCTCCGAGATCAGCAATTTGTATCAGTAGAGTGAGAACTGTGCACCAGAGAATCTTTTCAAGACAGAAGTCACCACAAACCCACCGCATGAACCCAGTGCGAACCCAAGAGATGAGTAATTTGGGTATTGGGTCTCAAAGACCAGATCCTCTCCATGCCACCTCTAAACACAAAAGGATCAGCCCCCACACAGATTTATCCTTCCTCTCTCCTCTCAAAAGGAAACAGGATGCCTCTGCAAGGCTGAGCATTGGACTCATTCCTAGATCAATTCCACTGCAAGACACCGAGTCTCCCCAGCCCACGCACCCTCATTTTAAAGCGGCACTTGGCAAAAAGGACTTTAACCTCAGCCTCTGAGTGCTGGAACTGATAAAAACGAAGCTATTGCCCCGCCACAACAAAGTTCATGCTGCTGATGTTATTGCCACATAGCTGTGGTCACACCAGGTACAGGGCATGGAAGCCTCTGGAATGCCAGACCCTGGGTTAGATTTGGAAATCACCAACATCATCAGCAAGGATTACCAGCAGGTGTTTCAGTTCAGTGAAATTAGGAAGATTTGGAGGAAGAAAAAAAGCCCCAAACACACTGGGTTTTCACTGACGTGAAGTTCTATTTTGGTTTCAACCTGAAAAGCTTTAGAGGACTCTGAAATTGAAACTTTTCCTGCACCATATGGCAGGTTTGCCTCACATCAGGTGGGTTCCAAATGCTCCCGAAGCAGAACCGCAATAGCTTGTGGTGTAACACAAAGGGGATGTAAGTGACAGGATCATTTACCTGGCAATAGAGAATCAAGCTCCTTATGGTTTTACAAAAATCACAAACTCTCACCGAAATGAATCCTGTCCTCAGTGATGAGGGAATTCATGAGACAAAGCACCAGACAATCCAACTACCCAGCAAGCCTGAGGAATACTTTCCAATAGTCTCAATTCCAGCATTACCAACTGAAGAGAGCTCATCATCCAGGAATCACCATGTTTCAGATCATCCACTCTGCTAATCCGCTGCACAAAAAGGCTCAGCACTTCCAGACTAAAAGCCGTAATTTTGTCAAGTACAAACTAAACCAGATTATTTATCTTTTGGAAAGGCTCTGTTTCTGGTGCAGATGGTGGAAGGCTACTTAAGCGAGTAGTCTTTTAATTTAAATGGGATCAGCAGCGCCAAATCAAGATCCTCTGTTATGTTACATGATAACACTCCCAATAAATCAAGCCACTCACGACTTCATGGGCACACAACCCACACCTGAACCTGAGCAGGGACCCAGAAACCATCTCTCCCAGATGCTGCCTGCAGGCACCGAGTCCTTAATCCATCTTAACACAAAAGCTCCTCAAACATTTCAGCTGTCCATTTAGAACAGAACAGATAGCATCGTAATTACATTTCATATTACTGCAGCTAACAGCAATTAAACAGCCACATTCTGAAGCCACTTGTTCTAGGGGAGGAGGCAGATAAAATAGCTGAGCAGCAGCTGAAGGCAGCACTGGAGCTACAGCAGGAACCAACTCAAGGCACCACGAACGGACCCCGCTGGATCCGCAGCTCCAGGCAGAGCTGCTCTAACTGAACCAGTGAAATGCCCAGTGAGGGAGGCAAAGTGAGCTCTGAGAGAAAGGCCTCAGTGCTCAGGGGCCCTCGGAGCGTGATCACTGATGTCACTCCCGTCTCCTCTCACGCTCCAGTGCGCTCCGAGACTTATTCCCAGGGAAAGGAGACGTGCAGGAGAGCCACGGTTTGAAGTCCAAGTCAGATCTTGCAAGCAGCACCTCCCTCTCTTCTTTATATATAAAATTAATTTTCCTTTATTTTACTAAGTTTGAGAATTTTAAAGCAATTCCTCCAACCTCATAGCACAGAGACAAAAGCTCTGCAAAAATGAAAAAGGAAAGTCTATTTAATATACACCTTGGGTTTTGTTTAGCTTTAAATTCTGCATTTTTTTTTTGAAAGTCCAGCCTTCCCTGGACATCCCTTGGAGCTCCAAAAGCAAGAATAAAGGAGGCACTAGCTCATTTTCGGGCAGCCAAGAGATAAGTACGTGCAGCACTATACATAGCTCAGACACTCGCTATTTTTTCCAGCCTTCATTCAGCATCTCCTTCTGCTCCAATTCAACATTTTACCCAGCATCCTTTCACTGGAAATATCCAAGCCCTCACCACATCAGCTCAACCTGTACAGGATGTAAAAATGTGAATCAACAGCCCCCAAACCACATCCTACCACAAGATTGAGTTTTGCCACCACCACTTCCTACTGAAGCCTCCATTTGTGGCGCTGCCTCTGGCCGTGTGCTCTTGGCCAAGTGCGTGTGTGCAAGTTGCACAGACAACACGCAGTGGGACGTGTGTCATGGGCATTTGCATCCCTAAATATTCATGATATAGGAGAGTCATTCCCTCAGCTTGCACGTATCCTCGTCGCACGAGCTGCGGGACTGCAGAAATAGTTCCAGGAGGCTTTAAATTCTGGCATAAAGGCAGGAATCAGACAGAACTTCTGCACAGGGGGGATTCAGCACAAACCTCTGCATTAAAGCAGCCAAACAAGAGTGGGATCTGCTGCTTCCAACAGACACTGCTCAGCTATGGAATGAGCCCCTACCCTGCACAGAACCACAGGAGGGTTATCAGGACAAACATTCCTATAGGAACAGCACGGGCTGATACTGAGCAGCAGCGAGAACCACCGAGCCAAAGGACACACACAGCACCAGCACCTCTGCTCCCATGCACCTCCTCACCTGCCCCTCCAACTCTGCCTGGCCGTGGGAAATAACTTGGACAACTGGGAAGACAATGTGCCATTCTGCAGAGAAAAGGTTTGGCCACGTTTCCCCCCACCCTAAAGAATTTGCCCAGTGTAAGAGGCCCCGAAAGTCCCAGGGCTTTAAGCTCCAGCTGCACTGGAGAGAGGAAGTTTTTTTCTTTTTCTCCAAATAATAATAAAAAACCCAAACAAACCAGGAACTCAATGTTTCTCCAGTGAAACTCACCCTACAGACAGGAAGTTCCTGAAGATGAGTTTTAAGTCTGCAGCACAAAGTCATCCCATGCAAAGCAGTGAATACGGGAAAAAACAAACCTAATTATACACACAACATGACAGGATTTAGTTCAGTTGTTGTCAAACAAAACCCCTCAGACTCACTGTGAGCCAACACCTTCAGAGTAGCATCCAATGCTCTGCAGCAGTGAAAAAAGGCAAGAAGAACATTTTTAATTGCCAAACAGAAGTTCCATCACTACAATAATTTATTATGTGATGCTGGTGTCACAGCTAAAAAGGGAGAGTACACACTGAAAAGGGGACAGAGGTAAGTATGTGACAGCAGCCATTCAGAAAATATCAAATAACTCAGATTTTCAGCTGAAGAAGGAAAACTGGGGCTACAACAGCTCTATAAAATCACTAATTATATGGAGACATGGACAGCAAGCAATTGTTGCCTCTCACAAGAGAGTGTTTGATGAAATTACTGAGAAATGGACTTAAAACCAGAAAAGAAACAACAACCACATTAAGCTGCAGAGCTCAGTGCCAAAGATCCTGGGAGATCCAAAGCAGAAATGGATTCAAAGAGCAATTAGAACATACAGCTTTTATACATCCATCAAAGGACTTCACAGTCCTGATGCAATCACCAGCTCATTACTGGAAGGACGGAGAGAAGAAGGATTGTTCCTGCCTACCTGCCAGCAACCCAGCACTGCCAGATCATTCCTTGGTCTCAGCAAAGTGCAGCTGCTGATACGAAAAGCTCCAGGATCAAAAAAAATTCTGAAAGCAGTACCAGGATGGCATTTTTACAGGCTGTCCTCTGCAGCAACATGCTTTAGCAGACTCAGAGGTTTCCTCTCCCTGCGTTTGATCCTGGCATTCCCTAAGGGCAGTATTACAGTCAGGTCTGCGAGATCCCATTCCTCAGAGCAGTCTGCAGTTGATCACCACAGCGTTCATCAGCTGTTTCTCATTTATTTCACTCAAAGTGGACAGCACAGAAAGCCCTGCCGAGCTGTGCAGCCACACAAGCAGAAAGGATGGGCTTGGTGTATCACTATTGACAAGGAAACGTTACACCAGGACAGGGAGGACGAGCACCCTCCTGGAGACACCTCTTCCCTCCACGTTTACAGGCAGAAGCCCAAAATTAGGCTTCGTCTGGCAGGCAGAAATCAGCAGAGACAGCTTTTCACCCCGTCACAGTGAGCAGGACCATCACTGGTGGCAGACGAAAGCTGGGGTGGCAGCAATTCTGTGCTGGGAGCTTTTAAAGACCCAAGATTTTAAGAGCTGGTTGCCCCAGCAGCTCAGCAGCCTCTGGGATCAGCAGAGTTTGCCACACAGCAGTGCATGACATGCCAAGACAGCTTAATAATTTATACTGGTAAAAGCAGGATCTATTTCTCGTTCTGACCCTCTCAGCAGCACAAGGCTACATTAACTCCACTGTGCTGAGCACACTGCCAACATCACTATTTTATAAATATACATTATCCAGAAGCTTTATGGACCCAGACTTAAGCTCTGCACAGGCTGAATGTAAACAGCTTTCTAAATAAAGTCAGAGCATTTTCCCCATATCCAGGTGAAAAGAATCAGACCTACCATCTTACTGCAAGTCATTTTTTCAGACTAAAACGTTATCTACATAGGCTTTAGCACAGCCTTTGACACCATTTCCTACAGAATTCTCCTGGAGGATATCTATGGCTTGGATTATGGCTGGGCCCAGAGTGGTGGGGAATGGAGTTAAATCCAGCTGGGGATGAGCTCCAGGGGTGTCCCTCAGGGCTCAGGATTGGGGCTGGTCCTGGTTTAACATCTTTATTAATGATCTGGATGATCCAGAGGACCCTCAGGCAGTTGGCAGAAGGCACCAAGCTGGGCAGGAATGTTGATGTGCCGGAGGGCAGGAAGGCTCCGCAGAGCGATCTGGACCGGCTGGATCCATGGGCTGAGGCAAATCGTCTGAGGTTCAACAAGGCCAAGTGCTGCACTCCAGGCTGGGGGCAGAGAGGCTGAAAGGCTGGGAAAGGATCTGGGAGTGCTGGTGACAGCAGCTGAACATGAGCCCAGGTGTGCAAGAGGCTCTGCTCACGGGGAACAAAGGACAGGACAGGAAGAAACGGCCTCGAGTTGGTTTAGATCAGGTATTAGGAAAAACTTCTTCATGGCGAAGGGTTGTCCAGCCCTGGCACAGGCTGCCATGGGGCAGGAGTGGATTCACCAGCCCTGGGGAGATTTAAAAGTTGTGTAGATGTGACACTTGGAGACATGGGGTAGTGGTGTCCTCAGCAATGCTGGGGAATGGCTGGACTGGATCTTAAAGACCTTTCCCAACCTAAATCATTCTATGAAACTGAATAAACCTTTTGTACCTCCAGCTGTTTTAATGCTGTAGTCCTTTGTCTCCACTTTACAGGCTTCCATAATTACATGTCTTATCCAAGACAAACGCAGTGTCCACTCTCATCCACACACAACCTGAACCTCAGTGGTGCCTTACCCCTCCACACAATCACCTCCTCCCTCTGCCTGTGTAAGAGCATTCAACGCAGAGAGAAAATAATCGAGTTATGTCACATTTTTCAAGATCTTGCAGATAACCCTTGTGCAGCGATTTCCACCACCTTCATTTCCCAAACCAATCCAACAAATGGAGCACAGGACAGTCTGTGTGCACTGCCAGGTTCAGATAAGGAGGTGAGACACAGAGATGAATAAATCAGTATTACTGGGAAGGCTATTCCCCATCTCCCCCAAGCTGTCACATTAAGAGATTTGAGAAGGGCGGGTGGCAGAGCGTAGAGGGTGAAAGAAAATGCAAGACAGAGAAGGAAACGCCAATACTTCACATAAAGTGTCTCAGAAAACCACAAAACGGCCATGAGGGGAAGGGCCAAGAAATAATGCACCTCCAGTGCCAGATCTTTTCGGTGCTGCCACATTTCAAGTCTCCTGGCTAAATGGGCACTTTCAACCCAGAAGATCCCTAAGCACTTTAGAAGCTTTAGGAGCTGCACTTCTGAGAGGAGCTTTCGACAGGAACTAAAATCCAGCTACTGAAACAGGACATAGAGCAAGTTAGGCACTCACTGGGAGAACTGGAAATACTGAGAACACCAGGTCTGGCTTTTGACCAGATGCTCAATAACAACACTAACACTTCACTTTCCTATCACCTACGAGCAGCCAAAACCCGCAGAGCACAAAGCGCCCGAAGAGGAGCTCCCAAGGAGCACAGCCCATGATGAGACACTGCTCAGGCTGCAGTTCCCCGGACACAGACCCGTTTCCCTCATCCCACCCCAGCCTGGGTCATGCAGCACCCCAGGGGCACAGGACCCTTGTGGATCACACCAGTCCCGCCTGCAACAGCCCGTCCTGCCCTAAAGGCACCGATGGTGTCTCAGCCCTGCCCGGACCCGAACCCGCCGAGCTACGGGACTCGCTGTGCCCGGAGCCCTCCGGCCGCTTCCCTCAGCGCGGCGCTCCCAGAAGAGCCACCAACCCACGGCGGGGACAGCGACACTGCCACCCCCGCTGCCCGCCCAGCCACCGGACCCACCCGCCAGCACAGCCGCCCTGTCACAGCCCCGGGGGGCCGCGAGGGTCCCCAGAGCCCCCCG
>WEKX01017580.1:57332-121478 GCA_013390025.1 Pitta sordida | reverse complement strand
GGGCCAATGGCGACGCGCGGCAGGTGAGGCGCCGGCCGGCCCAGCGCCGCCCAATTAAACACCCGGCCCGGGCAGCGCCGCAGCCAATCAGCTGCCGGCACCGCTGCCCGGCGGGGGGCGGGCGCAGGGAGAGGCGCAGCCAATGTGAAGAAAGGCGGGCGGCATTGCGCGCCATCATTGGCTGGAGGGGCTGTGCGGATTAGCCAATCAGCGGCTCGCAGTGGCGGCAGCTGTCAGCCAATGAGCGGCGGCGCGGGCGCGGGGCGCTGAGGCGGGGGCTCGGCGGGGAAAAGGGCGGGGCGGGGGCCCCNGCGGGGGCTCGGCGGGAAAATGGCCGGGCTGGGGTCCCCTCACAGCCCCGGCGGGAGTAGCCAGGGCTCTCCTCACACCCCCGGCGGGTCGCGCTCTGAGCTCCCCTCACACCCGCGGCGAGAAAATGGCTGGGCTGGGCTGTGGTTGCACCCCCCTGCAGCCACGACAGTGTCTGTTAAAAAAACCAAAACCACAAAAAAACCAAAACATATATGTGTTTTTAAATGAGAATCGTTCATTTAAAAGGGTATTAATACAGATACTTCCACATCGCAGCATCACTGCGCTACCCGGAGCACATTTGTACTTGCCCCACATGAGAGTGATTCACTGAGGAGGTCCAAGCTCTGTAGAAAATATGTATTTATTTAAAGGGTTTTTTTTACATAACACTAGGCAGAGGATGGATTTTTATAACTACATCCAGCTCTGTAAAGGGCGAGCAGCTCCTGTGTGAACGTGCACACATGTCCTCAAATACCTTTAACTACTGAAATCACCCATTTTGAAGACCAAGCCAAAGGAATATTCCCATATGTGGCCCCAGAGGTAAAACTTACCTGGGCAGGAGCCTGAGGAAAAGCAGGAGTGAGATACACCAGCAGCATTGCACAGAAAAGCCTTCAGGAGGCAAATCCACCTTCAGACCGAAACACCAAAGTTAATTCAATTTTTAAAAAAATAAAAAAGGAAAAAAAAATATCTGCAAGAAGTGATAAACACAGGCACAGGGTTGCCTTTCATTTGTGTCAGGAAAGCACAATGGACCAGGATTTCTATCCCTTAAAGTAAGATTTCATAACGGGGAGAGAAATCCTTTTCCTGCAGTTGTAATATACCTGCTTCAATTATTATTACGTCCCATTAATTTCAACAGGCTCTTCAAACCTGACATTCTTCTTGGCATTACAAGAAGAAAAATAGCATTAAAGTCTTATTATTTGGAAAGAAAGAGCAAATATTTACTGTGGGAGCTCAGTTCATCACAGAAGACTGCTATGAGAGAGCATGAGTGATTTACCGCTTTCATTATTCAAGTTAAATAAATCTCCTCCTTTCCAAGCTACTGAATGTAGACTTACGCTGGCAGAGCGGATTACATTTGATCTATGTACCATGACAAGCACTGAAAATTGTGGGCTTCATTGCTGTATTCACCCACTCCTTCCTGAACAGGAGGAAAAAAGTGTCAATACACGGGAGCAGCCTTTGCTCTGCTCCTCAGCATAAGAAAGCACAAAGCTGCTCCTGAGCTGGAAGGAGTGTGAGTCTGACTCCATGGAAACTGAGATAAACTCCTTTTAACTCCTTCAGTTAATGATCAGGGTGTGGCGCGAGACGAAAATTTTCCTATTCGTGAACATTTGATTTGCATGTATCAGAGTTCATGACAGGCTTGCATTAATGCTAACAGAGGCTTGGGTTTTAAGCATAGGGAAGAAATTCTAATCACTGGGGAAGGAAGAGCCTATCTGATTCAGCCTGGTTACTGTACGTTTGACAGGACATATTTAAATCTACTGTAATTACTTCAGAGGAGCGAGAAGATGAGGTTTTTTGCAGATGGGCAGCTCTGATGCCAACCCTCAGGCTTTGCTCGGGGTTTCTCTCACACAGTTTGGGAGGCTGACAAGTGCTGCCATAACTTGGACAGTGTTTTAAGAGGTTCTGCTCCTCACTGGGATTCCTGTTATCACTTCATCACAGCCTGCTACCCTGCACACACCACACCCCACACAGCCAAACCACCACGGAAAAATCTGAAAAATGAAACCTCACAGTTTCCAACCACTCCTAAAAACACGAGGGGCTGTTTTATTTTATAGCCTGCTTAGTGCATGGAATTGTCAGTAGACTCATCCAAGAGTCCTCATGCAAACAAAACCCTTGAAGTTTACATTTAAACCCTTTAGCTGTAGGAAGAGCAAACCTCGTTCTACACCATCCCTTGCCCCAAAGGTGTCACCACAACTGTCACCCAAATCAGAAACCAATGACTGAGTTTTTAGCACGTGTTGCCAGGAGATTTAGAAACAAAACCCACAATCAATGAAGGAAAGTTTTATTTGACTCGTAATGCCCACATCCTAAGATTAAAGATATTTCTTTTTAAAAATTAGCTGCAAAGGAAAAGATAGAAGCAAAAGAAGAACAGATTTTTACACCTTTAGGAAATCAAGGAAAAAATAGGCACAAGTTTACATTCATTAGTTTCAGATATGGCAGAGGAATGTTCTACTGAAGAGGGGTAAACAAAATCCTGCTTTCCCACCTCCCTGTATGAGACAGCACAAGTCATGCTCTTCAAAGCCACACCGATCTTGCAGATACAAGGCAGATTTTTTTCTCATAATTTTTTTATTAATGTGCTTTAAAGATCATAAAGACCCTCCTAAAGCCATCTGGTGTAGTCTCTACGTACATACTAAAGTACTGAGTGCGTACTTCAACCACTGGTGAAGCTTGTTACAACCTCCACATAAAAAATGAAAGTCATGCATATTTTAAATTCTGTTTAAGCATCTGAAACTACGGAGGGATTTTATTTCATAGCTGCTAAGCCACTTTAAATCCCCATCAGTGTTAAAATCTTGCAAGAGTCAGCCCCGACTGATTTAACCCCTTGAGAATAAGGGTTTATTATACAAAAAGGCGAAGGTCTTATCTCTGGGGATTCTACCCAAATGTGTGTCTCTGCTACTAATACTGGAGAATTTCCTTTGCTAAACACAATATGCTGGGGAAGGGATTTTCTAGGGATCTCAGGAAGCCAGAGGGCAGGCAGATGTTCCATCACACCTTTTACTCTACCCTGAAAAACAGGAGAGTACGAGACAGTCACCATTTGGGCCGATCCCTGCTCTGGGATCAATGGAAGCAGCTCAATTTCCTGCTCAGGGTGGGATCCAAAGGAGTGGAACACAGAAGGTCACCAACCACCACCCCTGAGGTCAGGGAGAGCTTCTTCCACAGGAACAGCTCCTCTGAGCCCACTGATCCTTGCAGTTCCCTTCAGAGTCTGCAAACACCTTTCTGCTTTCCTCTCGAGCTACAACGGGATGGGGAGAGGGACAAAGAGCAGCAATGAAATTACAGGGGAGGTTTGGAGAGTTTAACATCCATCCAAGATAAAACCAAAACCAGTTTCTCTTGACAGACAACCTTGGCTGGTGTAGGACCCAAGTCAGTGTTGTGGGCAAGGGATGAGAACTCAAGAAGCTGTGGAAGTTTCCAAGGCAGATTCCTCTTTACCTTCACTGGGAGGGCACCAGTGCCCTGTTTGCAACAAGGGCTAAGGAAAAAACAAAGCATCAAGCTGTAATAAAACCGTATTTCTTCATTTGATTGATTAGGCATTTACAATCTATCCACTTAAAAAGCCACAGTGCAACTTAGTGTTTGCCTCAGGGGGATGCAAAAGACCCAAAGTCAGCAGCCAGTGTTCTTGCTCTGTACACAAGGCAGGCAGACTGCCCAAGCACTGAGGCCAAAAGACACTCAAAGTAGTAAATAAATACATATAAAACAACTCAAAAAATGGGAATTTAACAGCAGTGATTGTTTAGAATTACAATCCGTCTTATTACATTTATCTTCACATTTCAGCATCTTTTTAACCACTATACAAAAACTGCTGAAGTGACTCGTTCTTCTAAACCAGCCATACAAAAGCACAAAGCACTATAAATATTTTTTTTTTTTTGGCAAAGTAACTTGCTTTCAGAATATACCACACTTCTGAATTACAGTTTACATGAGCAGGTGTGTCATGCTAATACAACACCCCGTCTCCCCTCTTCTTGCACACCGCCAGGAGCAAGACACCTCAGAGACCTTCCCTAGTTTCAATTGCTGTCTCTTAAATCCTTCCGGTAATGGATCATTCCATCCAGCCTCCCCTGGGGCAGCTGCTCCTCATTTCTGCCTCAGCATTGTCCTGTTTATTGCATTAATCTGGTTTCCAGGATAAGCCACATCAGCCTGATGTGCTTACAGAGCAACAGATGTTACTGTGCTCTACACTTATCCTCTGCAGACGGATCAGGAGCATCCCAGGGAATCACAGAACGGGTCAGATTGGAAGGGACCCCAGTGGGTGACCTGGTCCCACCTCCCTGCCCAAGCAGGGTCACCCCAGAGCACATGGCACAGCACATTTATCTGCTCCTTTTACACCCTCCTGTTTCATATTTACTTCCTTCCTGCTTTTACCAGCAGAATCCATATTAGATAACTGAAGAGGACACACATTTTGATCATTACCCAAAATAATGCTCTATCTCTTAGGACTGACAGGCTGCCAAGAGTCATTTCCTCTCTGGAAGCTCGACCCCAGCTCTCCAACTATCTGCACACGTACATCTAACACCCAATACCTACACCTCTTACTACCTTGTGCATAACAGGAGTAGGAACTATGTTACACCTTTTCACTCTGCTTGAACACACCCTACACCTCCTACCCAGCAAAAACTGCTGCTGGCTCATTCTGAAATTCAGCAAGGCACTTTGAGAGATGGCAAAGACTTTGTGCATGCACAGGCATGATACAAATCCAAGCCGTCCTCACACGAACTTGCCTTGAGGCAAACACAGACCTCAGCAACCTCCTAAGCAAGGATGACCACGACTGAGCCCCTCATCTGGTCTGCAAAGAGCAGCCACAAGGGAACAGACCAATTCCCTAAAGCTTCATTTTACTTCAGTGCTTTACAGAACTATTTCTTCCCCCCTGGGAAAGGAATCTTCATTACTCACATTGCACGTGTTAACACAGGGAAGGTAAAAATCAGCAGTAATTAATGTCTGTAGCAACACAGCAGAGAGGAACGGTAATAAAAATCCCAAAGCAAGCAAGGCCTCGAGAAGCTAGTGGTCAAGTGGAGAATTCTCACACGAAATCATCAGGGATCACCTCCCAGAAAATACACAGGCAAAACAGGAACATATGTTTGCCCTGTTCAAGAGAACTCGGCACAAATCTGGGCCTGGGCAGTTCAGGACACAATGTATATATGACATTAAAAGTAACCATAATAAAAAGAACAGGAAGGTGGAACAAAGAAGAAATTCAAACCATCAGCTGGCAAGTGGTCCTGGATCCATCCCAGCAAACACTACTGGCTACAAAAAGCAGAAAGTCCCGCCAGGTGTGTTGAGATAGTCTTGCTGCCACCACCGCACGTTGCAGGTAGCTTTATCCATCTCTGGGGAGGAAAAGGTCCTTGTACAAAAGTGTTTTCCTCTCCTGAGCTCAGATGAGCTCCTCCTTCAGTGGCTCAGGTTCCCCAGGGAGGGTGCCATTCATCTCCGGGGATGTCTCGGTGCCCAGATATCCCAGGAGGATCTCGCTGCGCCGCCGCGACAGCTGCAGGATGTCTTCTGCCAGCAACTGCACCGTCGTGTACCTCACGATGTCGAAGTCAAACATGTCCTTCAGATACTGCACGATCTGGTGCTGCAAAAAAAAGGAAGGTTTACAGTCAGGATTGCTCCTTCCACCCACCAGTACCGGCTGCCTGGGCTGCAGCAAGCAGAGAACGCTATAAGGAATTCCATGTGTCTGCCAGTCAAAGACCTGCTTCAGGCTGGGGCTTATTTTGGTGGATAGACACTTTCATGCCTCTGAAACAGGGCAGCAGAGCTCCTGAAGCCAGGAAAGCGATGCTGATGTCCATGGCAATATCCATGCAAACATTTAATGAATGCAACACATTGTCCTGTTCCACAATGTCTCGTGACATTACCAACAGGGGGATTCAGGTTTTAAGATCAAACATAAAACTTGTAAGATCCCCTGTACTCTCAGACAAGATATTCTTTCAGCATATGCACCCATCATCTGTCCCAATACTGATGGTATAAATTGATCTCATCACACATCAGCTACGGCAAATTGTGCTGGGAGTCCTTATCAACCTGAATTCAGCAATCTGCATCTCACAAACAAGTGATTTTAAAAGGCTTTTATCCAGAGTCAAGATTCTTAATGCAACATCAGTCACCAAGAGCCAGCAGCCACAAACCAGGTGTAGAAAAGCCATCTTACCTTGAAGAAACTGCAGACTTCAGAGAGCTGCTGCTTGGGCCCCAGAAAACCAAAGGCTAGAACAGGACTGACATGCTCCGATACGGAGTAGAAATGAGAGATAAAGCCATCTGGTACCTGCCACAGGGAAGGGAAGAATTGGTTGGTCTTCATTCTCAGACAGAATTAGCAGCTTATTCCATAACACCTACCAAATTCCCAGCTTCAGTAAGTGAAGTTAAGAGCTATAAGGAACATCTCTTCCTGCAGAACTACACTTATCTTTCAGACCCCTTGAAGGATGACTATCTTCATGTTGCTAACCTACTATTTCAGGAGGAAAACAAACAGAACAAAATTAAAAGCAACCACCAGTCAGTCTTTCTATCCCCTATTTACAATCTCCTGATCAAGCCAGGAGAGGACATGGAAATATCCAAGGCAGAGCCACTGCACAGCAGTGCCAGCACAGCTTCCAACACTCTCACTTCTCTTTGTGCCACCTCAGGAGACAAACCCTGTCACACCAGCTGGCTGTGGCATCGAGCTGAAAACGTGCCAGAGGCCACAGACCCTGTGGCAGAACTGGGGCTGTGAAGTTGTGGCTTCCTGTTCCCAGCTCCATGAACTCATCCACCGAGAGACTTTAGGAAGTCACAGATTTAAGTGAAACTCATCAGGTCAGCATCAGCAGGGGAGCAGAGAAGTGTCTGTGGCCATTCCTACGGGACTGTGAGCGAGGAGAGAGAATATCAGACAGGGAACGCTGTGTTTTGGATCCTCACATGAAGAAAAAAGGAGAATAAACTCCAACTGATTCAGTAAAATCCTGACATGGCACAGGAGCAGTGACAGCAGGACCCCAGTGTTCTCAAGCATCACAAAGAATGTGACTCAGTTCAGTCTCCCACCACGTAAGATTCTGTATTCTTTCATGATCTAGGTCTTCCCTTTTCATCGTCCAATACATTATTCTTTCCCCTTTAATTAATTTTGCTTACCATCAGAAGCCTCCTTTTTGCTTTCAGAACTGACCAGCAGGCAGTTGCCAGAGCCTACAATTAATAGACCATCAGTTAAGTGGCATATTACTTAAAAAACTAAAGTTTACCACCCCATTGCCATCAAAACATCGAAGCAGTGACCCTTTTGTGCCAACAACTCTGAAGTGACAAAACTGAAGTGAACTAGAAGAAGATGTAGCCAGTCTGGATCCATTCCAGAGAAGCTGAAGCGTTTTTGAGGATCTCTAATATAATCTGACAGAGTTGCCCAAAAGCCCACAATCCACTGTGAGCACACAGCTGTTAAAAGGTGCCTCCCAACCATCTCGCTCTCAGTCTAACAAACTTAAACACGCAGCTGGGGGCCAGGACTAGAGCCAAGCACTGCAATTTGAGCAATTTGAGCAATTTTGCTGAGGTACCACCAGAATGAACAGCCATGTGCCAAAGAACACACATATTTTTTTTCCCTACATTTTGATCCTCTCACTCTCATTCATGAAAATAAGCGTTGTCATCTTTTAACATCCCCGTGGCACCACTAATAAAGGCCTCCAGAGCAGCGAGTCTGGTTGCCAGCCAGATGCTTTCAAAACAAGGAAAGCTTTCCTGTAAAAACAATTTCCATGTGCCAGAAGATGGTTGTTTAGAGCTCCAGGAACGCATGGTGTATTTATAAAGACAGAATTCAGCTCAGGCAGGACAGATGTGGTTAGTTTCCTTCCTAGCCTTGGCACAGTGATCTCAGGCCCAGCACAAGGTCTCCCTGTGTCACACACCGTCTCCTTGAAGCTGTCCGAGAGCCAGCGGTTGCGCAGCACGGCCAGCACGGAGGAGGGAGGGTTCTCCAGGTCCTCAAAAGCATCCATGAGGATGAAGTCCAGCACAATATCGAAGAAACTCATGCACACCACCTGTCAGAGAGCAGAGCAGTCTGTAAAGGGCTTCAAGAAAGAGATGGGCTTCTGTGGTTTGAAGCAACAAAACATAACAAGCTGAAGTCAAAGTAATCATATTTCAGCACCAGCTCTTTCATTCCTGGGCCATTCCTACATACTCATTATCATGGAACCACAGAATGGTTTGAGTTGGAAAGGATCTTAAAGATCATCCAGTTCCAGCCCCTGCCATGGGCAGGGAACCTGCCACTAGATCAGGCTGCTCCAAACCCATCCAACCTGGCCTTGAAAACCTCCAGGAATGGGAAGTTCACAACCTCTCTGGGCAACAATTATGTTCCAACTCCTCTGCAACTCTGTAGAAATAACGTCTTTACCAACCCCTCTTCCCTCCAGCTCCTGCTGAGTGGTCGGCCAGGTCTCTTGCTTCAGGGCATAACGCAGCATCTCCTCATAGCTTTCCAGGAAAGCCTTGGGATTCTGGGAGAGCAGAGAAACAAAACACCTCAGGAGGTACAACAGCTGTGGGCATGTTTCACTGAAGTTTGGCTACTCAGTTTTGAGCTAACATCAACATCACAAGAGTCAGCAGCACACAGATGTAAGTGTTCTGTTTCCAACACACAGGACAAACTCTGGTTTGGGATAGAGGAACAAGTGTCCCTGTCCTCAAGGCACAGCTTAATTGTTATACAAACTTCCTACCTTTTCAGCCTTTGTCATCAGTCCTATCACCATCTGCTTCCCAACCTCCCCAAAAAACAGTTGATTGCTTTCGTCCTCCAGCAGCTCCTGCAAGGGGAACACAGAAGTCTCCTGTGAGCACCTGCACCCACACCAACCCTGAGCTGGGAGAAAAAAGGACAGCACACGAAGCAGTGCAGAGCTGCACACAGCAGTGTCGTTAACCTTTCATAAGCTGGAGTCTAGAAAACAAAACTGGTCTCTTCAGGAAGCGAGTTTAAATTAGGCTGAAAGACTGGAAATGTCAAGAACAGTGGAAGCTGCTGTTCACGCTCCAGACATTGCCAGGAAGGGGATTGTGGGAAGAAGGAAACCTTGCTCCCCCAACTTAGGGGTTTGACATCAGCCCAGCTGAGTTTGTAAGTGGGATTAAAAGCTCTGAAATTCCCAAACTTTTATTTCCCAGAGCTTTTATTTCCCATGTGACCACCACTGAAACTGGGCGCAGGGACCAGAGGATCCTCTCCCTTTCCAAGTCAAATTGATGAGGGTGGGATTGCAGAATTAAGCAAGAGGAGTTTGGGCTGCTGCTGCTGCTTCGACTTGCTCCGGAGAGGCAAAGACTTCACTCCTGCACACGTGGAGAAGAATGTGCTGCTGGCAGCCACATGCCATGGAAACCCGGGAACCTGGAGCTGTTCTCACCTGGAATGCCTGCCTGACACAGTGCAACTTCGCCAGGAAATCCTGGTCACTGTAGCAGCCAAGGAGCTCAGTCCTAGAGGGAAAGCAGAAGGATTGTGTAAACTTCAGTTCTCCTGATGCTGATGTTCCTACCAACTTTGGTCTCCTAAAAACAAAAGAATGAATTCCCATTCTGTGCACAGGAGAATGGAACAGTCACATTCCCCCTGTCCAGCTCCCTGAGAACCACAGCACCTCTGCCAGGCTGTTACAGAGCCGGGCTATGCCAGTGTCCCACAACAGTCACATTTCCTGGGACGATTACTCTTTCTCCACAATTGTCCCCTAAAATCTGGGGCTAATTCCCTGGAAAGTCCAAACCAGCAGGAGGGATGCTGTGAGCTTACAACCTCAAAGGATTTTTCTGGTTATGGGGCTGCTCAAAAGCAAATGATGTGCTGACACTGCTCAAAGGAGCCTCGACTGAAGGCCCCACAGCTCCTGCTGCCCCCTCACCTCAGTGTCCGGCACGCAACCTTCCCTTCCTTCACCAGCTGCAGGGCCTCCTCATATGCTGCCACAGGCTTGGAGAGGTGGAATGGCATTTCCTCGAAGGGGAGAGAGTCAAAGAGCTGCAGAGGTGGCAAGAGACATAGGGACAAACAAGAAGATCTTGTTAAATATTTGGAAATACTCAGGAGACTGCACACAAGCAAGATGGGCCTTCTGCGTAGAACCACAGAATCTTCAGCTGGCCAAGTCTGCCAGTGACAATTCTTTCATGCACAGAGAATTCCTTTCCCACCAAGAGCTGTCTCAGCTCTGACACAGCTCAAGATCCCCTACAATTTACACAACCAAGCCACCTCAGGTCAGATGACAGTAAAAGTACTGCTATGGCATGTTTTCTACAGTAGACAGGAAGATGACATGGACTGGTTGGAACAGCCTGCACCATCCCCCTAATAAAAAAGCTTTTCCAAACATCCATCATGAAACTCCCCCAGCCTGGGGCTGTTCTCTGTGTTTTATCAATGGTTCCACTGCCTTTGTGCCTTCCCTCCAAGCTACTGGGCTGTGACACACAGCTGGCACTTCAGCCACCTCTGCTGCAGAGAAGAAGGAATCCTCAGAAGCTGAGCTGTCCTCATCATCTGTCCGGAGTCGCAACGATCCATCCGCCAACGGAAGCATCAAAGTCTTCTCTGGAGGAGAGAAAGAAGCTGGATGTGCTGGAGTTCATGGACCACTGCTGCTCTCAGCTCCTGTGCCCCCTCCCACCCCACAAGCAGCACTGTGTCACTCCTCCATTGCCTGGCTTACACAAAACCAGACAAAAGATCTGGCATCTTAAAGCACGTCTACCCCAGGTGCCATACCCAGGTCCAGCAGGAGGCTGTCTGATGGCAGTGAGGAGCCAAACTCTTCCTGGAGGTGGTAGGCTCGGTGCAAGAGGGACTCCAGCTTCTCAGCAAACTCCCTTTTCTGGGACTCCTCCTTGAACATACAGAAATGCCATCCTTAGTTAGCCAGCTGGGCAGAGACAGATTGGCAGCACAAATATGGGAGGGAATTTTCAGTAAAATGGGATTTACAGTTTGCAGATTAAACGATTAAAAATAAAAAGAGAGGGAAGTCATTAATCCCACAATGCAGCTAATAACACATGGAGAGGGAAGCTTCTACACAGCCTGTTCAAACCCTCTTGCTTTTGACCTTCACAATTTTGTTTTCCTTTTAAAAAAGGGAAGGAAGAACTAAAAAACTTTTCTGCCATGCAGAAAAACAGGTATTTTAATGAATCACAGACTACTTAGATTTCTCTTATCCCAGGTCTTCCCTGGAGCTCCTCAAATCCAAGACAGCACTGGGCTGTCCCAAAATACTGGTTTCTGTAGCTGTAGGCTGAATGTCCCTGCAGTGAGCAGGGCAATACTTAACTCCTACCAAGTCACCACTGCTTTCCTCATTAATACACACAGGCCTCTGCCTCTCCACCCAGCTTCCCAGGAACTGACAATGACCACCAAGCTCTCCACTTCCAAATGCATTAAAAAATTACAGAGACAAAACTGCCAGGCAAAAAGCTCTTCCCTCCTCCCCACTGCTGAATTCTCCACAGCCCTTTCCCTGGCTCTGCCACGGGAGGACACGAGTGACAGTGAGTGACATGAGGCTGGAAGGTGGGTAGGAACGCTGGGGAATGAGGGGGCGAGACGTATTAAAAAGAGAAAGAAATTAAAAACACCCACTCCCATTGCATAAGGAAGCTGCAGACACAGACAGCTCTTAAACAGAGTCTGGCCCGACTCTGCCCTTAATTTGCTCCTTTTAACCTCCTGCTAATTACTGCTCCCAGCACCCAGGCTGGCCTTTCAGCATGCTCCCCAGCTGGCAAATGCAAGGGAACAGTGGGTACCTACCTCTGAAACGTTCTCAGACAGGCTCTCTTGCTGTTTCCTGCTGTCCCAGGGCACAGGGGTGCTGGTACAAGCACTGTCCCTCTGCCTGATGCTCAAAGCCTGTTCCCATTTCAGCAGGGCCTCCTCAAACAGCTCCATGCCTAGAAATGCAACCAAACCCAAGCTGTGAGAGCCCTGGGCCACCCAGAAAGAGAGAGATACAGGATCACTCTTTGCTCACTTTGGCAAAGGGGGAAATCTCTCCCCATCTGAAAGAATAAACATTCTATTTCTTTCTCTTTTAAACATAGTTTATTTCGGATTAAAAGTTAAGGAGAACATCACCAAACTGGTTAAAACATCAGCTGTGTTACTGCCAAGTACTGTTCTCTGCACAAGATGTTGCTCAAGAACAGCCTGGAAGTTATTCACTGACAAAATAAACGTTCCTTTAAGGGAAGAGGGGATTTTTATAACCCACAAGTGACTGAGTTTGACAACAGCAGATATTCCCCTTGTGCTTGCTTACCTTGCACATAGAGGCTTTCTGCACTGGAATCACCCACAGCTCCAGCATCTCCCATTGCCTGGGCCTCCCACATCCCTGCGGGTGTTGGGCTTGAGGAGTTGACTGCCACCATCTGCAGGAAGGGAGCACAGGGCACCAAATGCCTTTTGAATTCTTTCCAGTGGCAAGACCACAACAAGCACCACCACAGTTAATTTTTTCAGAAAGGGCATTTTCTTTCTCCATGTTTACCCTCATGCTTCCCTGTGTTGGTGCTCCCTTGCCTGGGAAGGGGGAGGTATCAAAGGTTACTGCTCTCCCCCTGCCTGGAGGGGAGGCAAGGTGAGTATTCCTCCCCTTCTCCATCCAGCACCACAACGGTGTCTTTGAAAGCACAAAAAGTTGTGTGGGAAACACCTTCCCAACTAATTTATATTGAAGCTTCATTAGGAAACGTGAGCTGTTACACTTATGGGCACCAACAGGAGAGCACTGGTGGAGGTGACAGCCTGGGAAAACTCCACTTGCTACAAAGGCACCAGGATCTCGATGGAAAGCTCATGTCAGCACCAGCTGTCTGTACAAAAACCTCTGGAAGTGGGAGGGAAACATCCACAATCCAAACAAAGGAACAGACTCCCAGCAAAAATAGAGCTGAGGAATCCCCAGAGGACAAGGGCAATTCTTACTCTCCTCCATGTAACCAAACCCTCTCCACTACAATCCACACAGCAAAGTGTCAGCTTTGTTCAATTCCACACCAGGGCTTCAGTGTCTCCTACAGTCTGACCCAATAAAGTGCTGAGTTCAACACTATCCATGACCAATGTTTGCACGTGGCTTACAGAAAGATGTCCAAACGTGAGCCTGGTACTTGAAAAAGAGCAGCAATAATCAGCTGACAGATGAATTGTTGCCCTGCCTCCATTGATCAATCCCTGTGGAGTGTTAATAGATCACCTTGAGATCAAGAACTGCAAATCATTCCTTCACTGCCTGGAAAAGAGGAGCCCTGGGAAGCAGAGGAGAGCACAGACAAACACTGCAGCTGTGTGAAGGATGAGCTGATTTTCCATCAAATAACATGAAAACTACCAAGTACAGTGTCACAGACACTCAGCTCCCACACAGTTAAGGGGGGTAAAGGGACAGATCCCTCTTCCAGGCACCAGCAGTGGAAAAAAGGAACGTAAGGTAGTTTTTTATCTAAAGGGAAACAGATTTCAGCAATACAAAACTTGACAGCATCTGTGGGAATGGAGAACCCGTGGGGGAATAAAATGGGTGTGAGAAGCGGGGATGGAGGCCAGAGCCGGACAGAGGCTGGTCCTCACTGACCCGTCCCATCACATCCCAGTTCCCCCAGGGAATGCTGGTCCTGGGCTGCTCCCTGCCGGCCCTGCCGCCTGCTGGAGACACTGCGGCCTGCACAGATTTCGGCAACTTTTGGTGCTCTTAACTAAATACAGCAGTGGCTGCACATACTGTGGGGTGCTGGTGCCCTACAGATCTCTTTGAAGGGGTCATTTTCCCTCTCCTCCCCCGGTGCCAACCAGCCTCCGAGCAACGCCAAGGGAGGGTTTCCTTCTGCTCCAGAGGAATGCGGGGCTCTGAGCAACTGGGGAGCTTAAAGAGGCCTTGAAGCCACAAACAACTCCCATTTTTAATCTCACAAGAGGTGGATACAAGCACTGATGGCTTCTCCTGCTGGTTAAGCCTGAATTACCTGTATTTATAGGCTGGTTTTGGCTTTGGAGGAGGTAGAAGAACTAGGCTGTGTTCTCAGCCTGTGCTGTTTCCTGAACAGAGCGATCAGATTTTGGTAGCTAATTTGGAGCCTGTGATCAGCCCCAGCACGGGAGGATTGTGCTGGTGCAAGAGCCTGACCTCACTCCATGAGGGGTCCCAGAGAGCCCCAAGGAACTGTGCCCGTGTCCCACAGAGAATTCCCTCCTCCTCGGCCAAAGAGGTGGGGTGTGCCCTGGAGCTCTTGGCTACTGGAAATCGCTGCTCTGCTTCCAGACACTCGGTGCAAGGTTAATATCAGAACCCGCCCTACAATTACCCTGTAACCTGTTCTGCTCCAAAGGCTTTGGCATTTTCCATCATCAACCACAAGCCCAGGGACTTGGTGATCTCGTTACAGGGAGCTGCACTCACATTCCCAGCCCTGCCAAGGAGGTCCTTACCGAGGCGAGGCTGTGGGAGGAACTGGAATGTTTGCTGGGCTCAATGGAGGAAATCCCGCTGAGTGTGTCATTGCTCTTGCTGCCCGGACTCTGGACCCTCCTGCTGGAGTAGCCTGCAGTTGGGAAGGTCACACAAAAACAGGATTTTTAGGCCCAGGCAACTGCAGCTGTGAACAGGGAGGGGAACGTCACCCTGTCCAGTGTGATTGCAAATGGGCAAAGCAGCATCTAATATCAAAAAATAAGTCATGGACCTCCTGTATGCTCTGTTTTGCTATGAAATACTAAGAAAGCTGATGTCAGTGGGGGTCTGAGGCTGAGAAATGAATCCACTGCTCATGGACAGCAAGGCACAAGTGGAAAGAATCAAGGAAAAACTCCCTCACCTTCCCTCAGGAGAGGCAGAGCACAAACATTGCTCTTTTGATCATTATTAAAAATATCTAAAGAACTTCTACTGTTCACAAAACAAATGCTTAATCCCTAAAGTGCTTTGCTGAAAACCTGGGTCAGCCTCACCTCAAAAATCAAGCGGGTCAAGAAGCTGCCCAAGGTCTGGGAGCAACCACAGAGCCAGATGGACCCTCCCAGCTCCTCAGCCTGGCCCAGGCCACCCTCCCCCCCCCAGAGCTGAGCACAGGACCCTGAGCCAGGCGTCACATCACGAGATCAATATTTAACCAGGTCACCCCGTGCCTGGGCCGTTATCATCAGGGGAAGCCACAGAGTGTCTGCAGGAAAAGGGATGGGAACTGCCACCGTTGGTGAAAACCTCAGTGTCACCTGTTTTCCACCAGGACTTTGAGCTCAGGGTCTCTCCCTTTTCCCGTGTTTATGGCACTGCCCTTCAGGCTTCTCTTTCCACTCAGCATCGAAGCACTACACAAACTCCCTTGCTCTCCTCTCCCCCCACTTCAGGAACTTCCCCTCGCTCCCTCACAAGAAACTGGAGGATTTCCCCTTTCTGCAGGGCCAACCTTTCTTCACGGAGGAGACCCTTCTGGTTGGCAGGATGGGCACTGTGATCCCTCCTGGTTTAAATCCGCATTTCTCCGGAGCGATTTGCTTCTTCCGACGGCGCCGACGCTTCAGCTGATGAGCTGCAAGAGCCAAGGCAACCGTCCCGAGGGCTGTGGCAAACAGCACCTTGCGCAGGCCTGGAGAGAGTCGCAGCTGAGAGAACACAGACTTTAAACACAAAAGACAGGAAAGAGCAGCAGTGAAAAAACAATCCCACCACGCTTTTTTTTTAATTAAAAAAAAAAACAGTGTTAGACGTGAGACATTTTGACTTTCCCCTCCCACCCACAAAACGCAGCTCCTGCCACACAGCTGAGACTGAGCAGCAGAGAAACTGTGGAGCATCATTTTGACAGGACCTGGAGAACTCAGTCTCTCATCCTCATTACCAAAACACGCTGCAGAATTTGCAGGCAGCCTGTGACAGATGCAATCCAGGTTACCCAAATTCAGCTCCCAAACCGTGGCGTGCCTGACAAAGCTGAGCTTTGCTGCTCCAAGCGTTGCATCACCACAAGTGGGAAATTTTTACTCTTCTTTAAAAGAAAAGTCTTTTTTTAGCGCCTTTGATGAAGAGAAGGTTGAACTCAGATATTCTCCCGGGGAAGGATGTGGGAAGAGCTTCTCTCCCATCTCCAAGCCCGCTCTGAGCAACTTTCTGCCACCAGAACAAACCCTCCCCGCAGTTCTTCCAAACCCTCGAACTGCCCAGGTCCCCCAGCACCACCCCATCGTCCCCTCACACCACCCCCAGCACCAAACCCAAGGGATGTGACAGGAAAGCCTTTCCTCTCCTTGTACCTGCCCGAAGGTCGTGTAAACAAACACGGGGATCTCTGCCACGGTCATCGCCAAGGCCTGCATGATGGACATTCCCTCTGTCCTTCTAAAGGCCATGTCTGCACCAGGGGAAGGGCACTTGTGGGTGCTGTGGGAGCTGCTCACACAGGAATCCAGCTTTTCCCGGACATCTGGCTCCGAGTCCCGGGCTTGGCCTTCATCCAGCAATCCTCCTCCTGCGGGAAGAGAGGGAAAAACCGGGTGAGTGAGGGACACGCATGGGCTGCCCCTCCTTGTCCTGCACTTCCCAAACCACACGGGTCACCTGGAGCAGCAATGCCCGGCAGGAGACCTAAAGCACCTGCTCACCACAGCAGCGATTCCTTTGCTTTTCCCACCAACCACGGGGGCACATCCCCGAACTGCTCTGCAGCAGCAGCAGCATCCCGGGATTTGGTGCCCGCCAGAGATTTCTACGTGCACGTGGTTGGAGGGATTTTGTTTGCCGTCCTCGTATAAAAAAGACAAAACCCCCACAACCATTATGCTTTCATTGTAACAACTCAGCTTTCCCACGTTTTTTCCCGTCCATCCCAGCCCTGCCCGAGAGCCACCGAACCACAGGGGGTTGGTTTGCCCAGGAGGTTTCTCGGTTCCCCGGGATGTGCTCCCGGCAAGGACAGAGCTCCGATGTGTGACACCCCCCGACCTCAACCCGCCCTGGGAGCACATCGGGGAACGGTCCCGATGCCGCGGGAGCCTCCGCAAGGTTAAACACTCGGGTGAGGAGTGCAGGACATTCAGGGCTCAGAACGCAGCCTGGGCTTCCCACTCCGGCCCCTTCCAGGGGTCCCTCCAGTGCCTCCGCCCCCCAGCCCTGCCCGCCCTGGGGACCCCCCGCACCTGCACTGCACCATTCGNGCGGCCCGCGGGGCAGCCAATGGGGAAACGCGCCCGGCTCGGGGATGCGGCGCAGCGCGAGGGGAAGGGGCGGGGCAATGGGAGGGGCGAGCGTCCATTGGCGCGCGCTGACAGCTCCCCCACCCGCCGCCGACGCCACGCTTAAAGGGGCCGCGCCCTCCGCCCGCGCCCCTTCTCCTCCCCGTCTCGTTGGGCGGGCCCCACAACACCCGCGGCCCTTTTAAGAGGTGCGGGGAGGGCAAAGCCCCGGCGCTATAAAGGGCGGCGGGCGCGGGGACAGCGGGGGCGCGGCCGGGGTGGATCGCGGCCACCATGGAGGTCAACGTGAAGAAGCTGGCGTCGGACGCGGGCGTCTTCTTCTCCCGCGCCATGCAGGTGAGGCGGCCGGGTCGCCGTGGCAACGGCGGGGCGGGAGATCCTCGGGTCCAGGCCGCGGCGGGGCCGGGGAGGGACATCGGGGCTGGGTGGGTCCGTCCGGCTGAGCCTCAGCCCCCGGAGCATCGGCCCCGGGGGTCGTTGATACCAAAGAGATTCTGATCTTGCACACAAATGGGGGAGCAGAGCTCTGGGGCTGCTCGGGGAGGGTGCGGAGTGTCCGTCTCTGGAGACATCCCAGCGCCACCCGGATGCGTCCCCGTGTCTCCTGCCCCAGGTGCCCCTGCCTGGGCTGGAGCATCCCCCCGGCTCCCCTCTGCCCTTGGGCAGGGGCGGTGCAGGTGCCCTGGGGCAGGAGGTGCCGCGCCCTGGCAAAGACGGGAGGGGAAGGGATCCGGGCATCCCCCGGGGGGCGGCTGGTGTCAGGGGAGGCTGAGGTTGGGGATTAGGAAGAGGTTCCTCCCCCCTCAGAGGGTGGTCGGGCACTGAACAGGCTCCCCAGGGTTTGGTCACGGCCCTGAGGCCGCCAGAGCTCCAGGGGAGAAGAAATGTGGGTGCCTGCGAGCAGCAGGTGGTGAGATGGGGCTGCTGAGTGCATCCACTCACACACACACAGAATCACACACAGAATATTATGAGTTGGAAGGGACCCACAAGGATCATCTAGTCCAACTCACCATCTAACACCCGTACAGAGACCGAGAGCACATCCCAGAGCGTAACACCACCTAGATCCCTCACAGTCCAGCAGGCCACTCTGAGCCGGAAGGGGTCCAGGGCCATCCAGCCCTACACCCCCCGGCTAGACCATGTCACTCCTTGTGCAGCGTGTCTGGAAAGCTGCTCTTGGCTGGGCAGGAGAGGAGAGGCAGGTCAGAAGGGGTTTGGGATCCCGCCTGGAAGGTGAGGTCCAGCTGGTGGCTCTGGGACTGGGCTCCTTGTTCCAGCTATTGTGTGGGGGCTGGTAAAACAAACAGAGCAGAGCCGCCTCCTTCCAGACCTTCTGTCCAGTGGAGTAATTCTGGCTCCATTGGGAACTGGTCTCCTGTAAGCAGATATCACCTCCTGGAGCCGAGCCAGCAAGTCATATGTTAAAAAAAAAAAAGTGAGATATTAACTACAGGTGCAAAATAAGGGAGCAGATGGAAAACCTAAAGATGCCGTTCTCATGCAAATGACCTTGGAAGCAAAAGAAACGCTGTAAAGAAATCTTATGTTTAGAAGCCTTATTGTAAGTCTCTGATAAGTGTTTTTTAGCTCCAAGGCGTAGGAAGGAGACAGGCCTGGGAACAGTGTCTGCACACAGCGATTCCAGAGCAAGGAGGCGTTTATAAATCGTGGCCTGTGCCTGCTACACCTACTCCGCTGTCTCGTACATGAATATTCATGTGCCTGATTACAGTAGTAATTTCTTGATGCCAAATGAGCACCGCTACTTGTGGACAGTGAGCAGGTGCTTGTGTACTGAGGGGAGACTGGAGGGAAGAAGATCACTGAGGCTGAAAACCACTTTGTGAAGTGTCACCGCTGGGGGAGTCGGGCCCGTTTGTGTCCCCACAGAGCCCTGGGGTGGGTGAGCTCTGCCCTGTCTCCCCCGAGAGCCACAAGTGACAGCTGAGCTCCGTGTGTGCAGCAAGGGTGGGGGCTGTAGCTCTCCATAGCACTGCAGATCTTCTAGGAGGGGGAAGAAGACCTGCCTAGAAAAAGCTGTTTTCTGTAGCGTTGGAGATGCTTTCTCCAGCTCCAGGCATTTAACAAAGTCATGTTTTACTGGAACTGCAGCGACTGGAGATAAATGGACTGGCCATTACGTGCTGTACCACTCAGACAGCATTAGCTCCTGCTGTCTGGCTGAGCTGTCTGACCAGCACACAAGAGCTTCACTCAAACTGGAGTTAGGGCCCAGCGAGGGGCAGAGCGTGGTCAGCACAACACCTCTGGGTGACCCTCGGGGCAGGAGCAGTCTGGTCTGAAACCTGTCAAATACAACCCAGCGTTGGTGCTGGGTGAAGGGGGTTGGAGTACACTTGACCTACCTCATGGCAGAAACCCCCCACAACTGCCTTTGCATGAGCTCAGGCATCAGTTAGCAGGGCTTCAGAAAAGCAAAGCAGACAGTACAAGATGGGGTAGGAAAGGAGTGGACTGTTCTGCTACCCTGGGAATGGGGAACAAGCTCCAAACCTTGGGCAGCTGCAAGAATGTAGTTTCTGTGGGATTCAGCATCTCACTTGAGGATGTACTGTATTGACCCTTAACAGCAAATTAGTATCCTCAGAAGGGCTACAGTGCCTGCAGACAGACTTCAAACAGGTCTGAAGAAGGGCCTTTCTCTTTGATCAGCTGCACCTCCCAGTCGTCAGTGAGTGGGTCTGATCCCAAAACTCGTCAGGGGCAGCTCTGTGGCAACACACTGGATGTCTCTGTTAGAGAGAGTCTGCAAGCCAGGGTCTCTCTGAGAGGTCTGGAAATAATTGTAGGTGCCTGTCTTTTGTCTGTTCTGATGTAAACTGGCTCCGGGTGAAAGTGTGAGTACAGCTTTTGGGTGCTTATCCCACTGCTAATGTCATTACCAGAGCAGCTAGAGGTTGTCTTTATCTCAAAGCTCCTGCAGGCACACAGACTCCCCCAGCTCCCTCAGCTCTGGTAATAAAATAGATTTTTTTTCATTAATAGAGAAAACAGACCCTCTACTTGCTGACCGTGCTGGGGTTCACACCTTACAAGTTCAGAGAACAGCAGGTGACATGGTCTTGGTAGGGGGCACAGCCAGGACAGCTGGCCCAAAGTGACCACAGGGATATTCCAGGCCACTGGACTCCTGCTCAGCAGTGAAACCTAAGGGAAATTTTCTAAGGGAAATTAGAAGGGAAACGTTCATTATGGAAAACATTTGTCTTGTGGGGCAACCACTACTTGTACTGAGGCCCTGCTTCCTGGGACATGGCCACACATCACCTGTGGATGGAAAGTAGAGAATAAAATGCTTTGGTTTCCTTTGCTTCCACACACAACTTGTGCTTCATTAAACTGCCTTTATTCTGACCTCTGAGGTTTTTCCACCTTATTTTCAACCCCCCTGTTCTGCTCAGGAAGGAATTGGTGGAACAGCTTGGTGGTCATGACCAGCCAAGGTCAACCCACCACAGCAATGTTTTTTTTTGCTCTCCTGAGTGCCTTGCTCATGAGTTGACCAAGCTGTCCTGTTAATGGCTTCCTCCTGTCCTCTAGCACAGTTTCACTTGGCTCCCAGCCTGGCTTTCCTGACTCCTGGTGACCAAATCTGGTCCAGAGTTGTTGCAATTCAGGGTAGTTTTTAGGTGCTGACTGCATGGCTGTGGCTTTTTCCCTACTGCAGCCCTGTACAAAGTGGGAGGTAGATTTGCCTCTGATCACCAAAAAAGAAAACGTTTCTGTAGCTTGGGCATTCTGAGCTATTTGGGTGCTCCAGAAAACCCAACAGCCAAAATCTACTGGCAGGTACAAGAGACTATTCAAGGTTTAAGATTCCTGGCTCTAATTTGGTCTTCTGAAATTCCACTTTAAATTATAAAGTAACCTCCAGCTGGATAAAAAGGAGACGCTGCAAGTGGTACAAGGGCCTGAGCTCTGCCACCAGATCCTCTGGAAAGGGGCTGCAGCCACCCTGTCAGATATCACAGTGCCTGGCCAGATGGAGAGGGAGGGATGGAAAAATCACAGGAGTCTGGAAGAGACACAAATCAGCTGGTGCTGTGTTGTCCAAAACGGCCGTGGGGGTGGCATAAGGCAATGGGAGCACTGGGATTTTATTCCCTTCACTTTTAAGGAGAGAAAGGTGTTGATGCTTCCAGCAAAGGAAACAACATGTGCTATTGTAAATCCTAATCCCAACAGCCTTAAGTCAGAGGCCCAGCCTGTTTGATACTGTGCCTGTAGTGCAGAGGGGCTCATCCACCTCAGCACAATTTGCTGACTCCCCTGGTGTCCCAGGTGCATTTAGCAACTCTCTTGGAGAAAGGGGAATTTCTCCCAGGCTGAGAATGCTTAGGGCAGCTGCCCTGACTGCAGTCCAGCATGGCCTTGCTCCTTTTGGGCCTGGGGCCCCAGTGCTGCTCTCCTGCTGGGTCACCCTGTTTGCCCACACGGGCCCTGATAATGCATCTCGTGTTCCTGCTGGCCAGCCAAGCCTCCCAGAGGAAACCAAACCTTTGGCTGAATTATTGATGTCCTGGAATGCAGCATGACTCTCTCCTCTTCCTGGAGAGTGGGAGTGACACTGACAAAAGGCTGCCCTGCATTATTAATCCCCCTCAGCTCCCAGTGCCCAGCTGGGTCAGGTGCAGGGGAGCATCTGAGCAGCCCCCTCAGCACTGCCACAATCCCAGGATGCAGATTCTGGAATTGGTTCTGGGCAGGACTGTTAATCCAGTCATCAGGTTCTAGAAAACAACCGGGAGTAGCTCTACCACAGCAGGGTGGAAGAGCTGGAGGTTCTCCTCAGCATTGCAATTGCCTGTGCTCTGCTGGCCCTGCCTGTCTCCCAGTGGATCTGCACCAAAAGCCTGTAAATCAACTTGATAAAACCAAATAACACTCCCATTTCTGGCAGTCTGCTGCAAGAGACAGCCATGACTCTAGTGCAGGAGGAGCAAATATAAAATACTCTAAATCTGTCTTTTTACAGTCAGGAGCCATGAGTGTATGATCAGCTCATCTGTTCTCCTGCATCTCTTGGCCTCACAGTGAAATCTTGTGTCTGTGCAATGAAATTTCTGTGTTATGGAAACAAACTCCTCGGAATAGAAATCCTTTATGGGGGAGTTCTGCCTGAAGTGCTTGAATAGCCAAATCTCATAAACTGCTGCAGTTCTACCCTGCATTTCACTGGTAACAGGGGACCAGCAGCTGAGACCTGTTGCCACCTAAAAGCTCAGATTTCCACTTGCCCCAGACAAGAAGCAGCTCCCAGGACAGGTCAGTGTAACTTACCTCCCATCTCCTGCGCTGGCTGTGCTTCCAGGAGAAGCTTCATGGCATCTCCCAGCGAGCAGCTCCTGCGGGAGGTGCTCCTGCCTTCCCCGGCAGGCACATTCCCACTAGTGCTGTGGGGTGGGTTCTCTGGTGGGTGTGAAAAAGGTGGAAAGATCGTGTTAGAGGTCAAGTTGATCTGGGTTAGAGACTGCACAGGGCAGGACATGTGCGCTGCAGGGAGAGCACTCTGCAGCAGCCTGCAGTGAGGTCCCAACTGCCCGAGGCTGTGCCTGCTCTGGCCCTTGGAATGTCTGAGTTCTGGGCAGGGGTCAGGGAGTGTAAATGGAGTCACAGCCTCCCATGCCCTTGCACCCACTTTCTGATGCTCCTGCCCTGCTTCCCAACACGGAAAGCCTGAATAAGAAATTGTTTCCTGGCCTAACACAGAGGCTGTGACTGAGATTCCTGCCCATCCTCCCCTTCTGGCAGAGCCCCCAGGCTTGCAGCGATCCTGGTGCTGCCCTCAGCCCTCCTGCAAGACAAACAGCTTCAGAGCCTGACTGGAGATAAGAATGGAGCTTCTGAGTCCTGGCTGAGACCTGCGTGCTGGGTGAACGGGTGGGTTACACAGAACAGCCTCCGAGGACTGGGATGCTGAAGGTGGCATTTGTGCATCAATCAAAGCCCCCCCCGAGCTGAGGAGTTCAGGACACTGGCAGCAGCACTGGAGATGCTGGAGGGCTTCAGCAGTGACCCGACTCTGCAGCAATGCTGTAAGAAGCTGACTACATTCAGCTGATAAGAAACTGGGTTTAGGTTTGACAGCTCCAGGGCAGATGCTGGTGCAGGATGAGCCTAAACTGCAGGAAAAAGAGCTGGACTTGAAAGTGAGAGGAGGTCTCAAAACGCTGTCTGGGAAAGGGGGGCGAGAGAGACTGTTATGCATCAAAGAGCCTTGGCTTGTTTAAGAGAGCTCTTAAACAGATGACTCGAGAATTGGTGCCAAATACCTGGGAAGTCCCAGTTTGCTGCATGGCAGTGACTCAGCCCAGCCTGGCAGAGTCTGGAAACAGCCCTGGGCTCCCAGCAGTGACAGGGGGAGGCAGCGACAGCCGCTCACGCATCGTGTGTGTCCCCCAGGCACGGTCACAGGCCTTGGTACAAAACAACACAAACACCCTCCCACCTTGAACCCACTTTTCACCCGTGCCCAGGAGGTCATGGCAAGAGCCAGTTAAATTTAGGTACCAGTAACCCTCTGGTGCAGAGGAGGGACCAGCGAAGCCATCCCTGGTCATGCAGGATGCAATTCCTCTGTCTCCTCGGGATGGAGGAGGGGTGTGTGACTGTCCCTGCAGGAACGGGGCTGGCCAGAAAGCCTTTCAGGAGGGGCAGCAGGAAAGGGTTTTATCCACATCCTGAGTTAGAGCCTCCTGACTTGTGAGGTGGTGGTGGCATTCCTGACCCACTTGGGTTTGCAGGACATAGGGTTGGTTACTGAGAGGTGAGGGGGAATCACGCCTTCCCCTCACGTGAAGGATGGTTGTTGCTCTCCCACGTGAGGTGATGGAAGCCATGGTGCATATTTAAATAGATCCCTCACAATGAGGGTATTTTCGTGCCAGCCTTATTAAAAGTTACTTATTCTGGAACACCTCTCAAACCTGGGCTCTGTTTTTAGCTCAATGCTTGTTCTACTCTTGGGCAAAAATTCAGCCTTTTCACCTGAAAGATGCCTGGGAACAAAGAATGACACCTTAAGGGCTTTTTAGCTCTATTCTAAGATAAATGCATGAGACAGAGGCAGCTTTGGTGTCCCTTACCAGCTCCGTCGCACACTGTAAATTTGCTTTAGAAGAACAGACCTAATGGTGACCTTCTTCCTGCAGTTTACTGAAGAAAAGCTGGGCCAGGCTGAGAAGACTGAACTTGACGCCCACTTTGAAAACCTTCTGGCCAGGGCAGACTGCACAAAGAACTGGACAGAGAAGATCCTGCGTCAGACTGAAGTTCTGCTACAGCCAAACCCGAGTAAGTCCAGCTTTTCCTAAGGCTTGAAGGACAAATATCACGTGCAGCTCGGTGCTAAAAGACCTGCCCTCTGGCAGAGGGCCCTGTTGCACTGAATTTGTGGGGGTTGGAAGAAATGTGTCAGTGGAGGGCCTGTCCTTCCTTCTCTGTGCACCTGGGAGGTGACCAGCTGTGCCCCCACAGCCTGGCAGTGCTCCTGAGGAACAGGGAAGGGACAAGTCTCCTGGCGCTGGTGGCTGCTGTCCAGTGCCTCCCAGAGGCCTGAGTGCCAGTTCAGGGATCCCTCTTTCAGCCCCCATGGTATCCTCATTCCAGGTGCCAGAGTAGAAGAATTCCTGTACGAGAAGCTCGACCGGAAGGTGCCTTCGCGGGTCACCAACGGGGAGCTGCTGGCACAGTACATGACAGAAGCAGCCAATGACTTCGGGCCAGGGACACCTTACGGTAAGTCAGCCTAGCTAGTTAAAAAGTCCTGGGAATCCATCCCTTCCCAAGAGAGTATCCCCAAGGGTGAGAGGTGTGGAGCACACCCCGTGAGGTGGGCAGGGTCACTGCCAACCTGACTCTTGGTGTGTCAGAGCTGATGGCAGAGGAGGATCTTCTCTAGCATGGAGGTAAATGACCCATCTGGAATGGGGATCCAAGTCCTAATTCACTGCAAAACATTCTCCAGGGAAAAGGCGGAGGAGTCTCCCCAAGGTGGGAGGTATCTGCTCAGAGTTTCTCTAGATTCTGTCCAGGAAAGCCATCCTTTAACTGTGTCCTGCAAGTGGAGGGTAGAAAACTATCTCTAGAAGAAAGAGAACAGGAAAACAAACTTGGAAGGTTGCTGCTTGACTACAAGTCTCAACAGGCCTCTCCCTGATCACAGAGCATCCTTCTGTTCTTAAATCCAAGCAGTTGCCCCTTCCTGGGGGAATTTTGGGCTTCTTTAAGCAGCAGACCTGCACAGATACACACTTCACTTGCAGCTGTCCCTGCCTCTGCTGCGAGCTTTGTTCCTGCTCTCCAAATCAATAGTCATTCAATATTGAGTCCTGTTACAGGCAGAACAGCTGTAACTGCATCTATAGCCAACACTGCCTAATCAACTCATGTTTTCTGCTCTGGTGCTCTTTAATTTGCTGCTCTGTTCCTGTGCCTCTGTTTTACGAGGCAGAGAAGGCTCATTCTGCGCAAGCAGGTCGGGCAGTAAAAGGACATCAGTGGCCAAAGTGCCTCAGCAGAGAGATAAGATCAAAGCTGCCCTGGGAGCAGTGAGAAGAGGCCTCAGGCCAAGAGCAGACCATGGCCAGGGCTGGAGCTGGTGTGGGACGGGCACAGTCACCTCGCCAGGCAGGGCCACAGGAGCCTGGTGGCTCTGGGGGAGTTGGCTGAAGCCAACACGGTGTTTGTTGGTTTCTCCCGGAGCTGAAGGTTCCTGTTATTGCAGGAAAGACCTTGATAAAAGTTGGAGAGACTCAGAGGCGCTTGGGTGCAGCAGAACGGGAGTTCATCCACTCTGCCTCCATCAACTTCCTGACCCCCCTGCGCAACTTCCTGGAAGGGGATTGGAGAACCATCTCTGTGAGTGCGGGAGCAGGGCAGGGGAGGGTTGTCATGTGCCTGGAGATGAAGAGGACAGGGGGAGAGGGAACAGCACTGGAAGAACTCATTTTCTTTCCCTATAAGAAAAGATGACTCAGTAGTGCTCCCCTTAAAGAATCCAAAGAGTGGGGGGACACCAATCCTGGATCTGCTCAGGGTTCCCTCCCTGGCGGGGAAGGATTTCCAGCTGATGTGCAGGAGGAAGGCAACACATTTCCCCACTCCTGCTGCTGGTGGGCATCACCCACCCAGAGGCTGCCCTGGTTCCAGAAGGTGATCCCTTATCCCTGGCAGCCAGACCCAAAACTCCTTCTGAGGAGATGAACTGAGCAACTGCCTCTTTCTCCCCGGCACTTCTTGACAAGGAAATAGATTCAATCTCTAGATGATACCACATCCCCTTCCCTCCCCAGCCCTGCTCCTATGCAATCTGCTCTTACCCACGTTGCGTCCCTTTCAGAAAGAGCGGAGGATCCTGCAGAACCGCCGCCTGGATCTGGACGCCTGCAAGGCCAGGTTGAAGAAGGCCAAGGCTGCCGAGGCAAAAGCAGCGGTAACTCTTCCCCTCACTCCCCTCTGTCCTCCTGGCCCCAGGGCTTGGCTCACATGGTCAAAAATCAGGTTGCCCTACTGTGTCCTGCCTCTGCCAGGCACAGGTCAGGCAGAATTCTTTGGTATGGAATGGAGCAGGAGCTACTTGTCTGTTCCTTGGGAGAGCTGCCAAAACAAATCTGAGCTTTCAGAGTCTGGAAACTTGAACTTAACCCAGGCTTCTGCCTCCTGACTGATCAAGGTTGCTGGATGATTTGTGCTACTTAACTAAAAGGCTGCATCTTCTGAGGACTTGCTAACTTGCACACACACCCTTGGGTGAGGGAATTCCCTGTAGCTGGAAAGACCCCCCCTGGTTTCCCACAGGAATTGCTGGGGTGCCCCAGGCAGGGTGCAGAGCCAGTCCAGGTGTCCTCCCCAAGCCACATTTCGAAGCAGCAGAGTGCCTGAAACACAGATCACACAGAGCAGAGCAAACTCAGCTGCTGCTGTGGGGAACCACCTCTCACCCAGCTTAGCTTAAAGATGAGGTCTCTGCTCCAGGGACCTTAACTCATCCCTAGGCCACAGCGTTCCTGTAACATGCCTGGAGTCCTGTGTCACTCCTCCCCATCCAAGCTGAAGTATCCCCCTTCTCCCAGCTTACCTCTCTCTTGCTGCTCTTCCCCTCTGTGGCGTAAACCCGTGTTCCCACAGCTGCTGTCTTGTGATGACCCTCCGAGAGCTGCTGCCCAGACCTGGGAGCTGCTGGTGGAGCATCTGGGCTTGTGCATTTCCCACGGACTTGGTGCTTTGTCCTTCCTGTTGATGCCGTTTTGTTTACTAACCTTTTTGTTTTGTTTCTTTGTGATTTGCTCAGTGTGAGGGAGATGTGAGTATTGACTGTGCTAACAGTGCTGTGATTTTTTTTTTTTCTTTAACACCTCTCATTGTCTCTTTCCCATTTTTAAAAGAAAATTCATATCTCCTTTGTCCCGTTGGGACTGGCCCTGCAGCATGTTCTGAGCGTGGTCAGGGCTGTAGCTGCCTGGGGAAGGTGCTCCAGAAGGATGGGAGTGTGGTCAGCTGCCTGCAGCCCCTCTGGAGCATCCCTGGGATCCATCCATGCTCCTGCAAGCAGTGCTCAACAGAGGCAGGGGCTCCCCTAAAAACCCCCTCAGGCTCCTCCAGCACCAGGCAGGAGGAGCTGGGGTTGGGTGGCCAGTCCCTCTCCAGAAAGGCAGCCCAGAGACAATGACAGGCAGGATGGTCTGGTTGTGGTGCTGTTCTGTCCTCCAGGCTCTGGGGCTCTGCCCCTTTTCCCTATAACAAGAGTGGAAGGGGGAGGGAGGCGGGTCCCTTTTGACCACTGCTTGCAAATACAACTTCTCCGTGCACTGAAGTACAAGAGAAGCTTGCTTCCCTCATCCCATGTGCTGTGACTAGTTTTGGAACTTCCTGGAGACCAGGGAATGGGAGGAGAGGTTTCTTCAGTTGCTCTTGATCTTTAAAAACTAAAAAGCTTAAGCAGCTATTTCTGTGAAACATCCCTTCTCCCCACAGGGAGAAGGAGTCCAGCTGAGTTGCTGTGCTGGCCTCAAATCTTAATGGTGCATTTCTTCCCTTACATTCAGATTTAACTTGTAATAGGAATTGCTCCTCCTTATTCCCTCCTCCAGCCATCCCCAAAACTCCTAAATGGTATTAAAAAAAAAGTCTTCTTGTTGGGACTGCCTGACTGCTCTTCACACACTGGTCACTCATTCCAGCAGGCTGCTCTGGGCCCAGCAAACTGGGTCAGTGTGTATAAGTAGATCTGGGTGACTGCAGAGATTAACCTGGGAGAGGAAACGTGGGATCTGAGAGGATTAACGGCACAGCTGGGATCCAGCAAGGCTGTGCCAGCCATGCACAGCAGCCACTGTGCAGGAAGGGCTGACCAGGAGGATGCCCTGAGTACTCCTGGAGTAGGGACTGTCTCTTCAGGTGACACTACAGCCAAAGGCCATCCCAGGAGAAGACTTAGTCTGAGCTGAACTGAATAGAGAGACCATGTTAGGTGGTGGTTAATGAGCCCACACCTGTGTAGGGGTGGACTGGATCCTCTGCATTTCCAGTCAGGAAAACTTCCAGAGGATTTAATTCTTCCTGCCCTACGGCAGAGGTTTAGCTACGGACAATGTGGCTTGAAGGTTTTCTGACCTCTGGGATGAAAACTCATACGCTGCCTTTGGTTAGAACTGGTCTGGTTAAGCCACGTGCCTTCCTGAAAACAGCACATGTGGGTTGTTTAGGGGGAACTGTGCCCAGAGGCTAGGACAGAGCAAGAAGGGTGGATGTGTTTCTTTAAAGGGTGCTGTGGGAAGGATGCTCCAATGCTGGTAAACATTCCTGCTTCAAACACAAGGCCCTGTGAAGTGGCACTTGTAGGACTGTTGGCAAAGGGAAGGACAGTCCTGTCCACCAGACTGAGCCAGTGTGACATGAGCAACCTGCTGGCTGTCAGGGAATGGGAAATGCACTGGGATTGTCCTGTCCCATCTCCACTCCCAACAGGCCACTGGATGAGTGAATAGCTGTAAATACCGGCAGAGCTTCTAACAGTAGAGGTGTCTGCTGTTCAAGTGCCAGGTGTGACTGTGTGAGCCAGTCCACCTCCTCCTGCACCACTGCCCAGGTGTGGGGAGGCCTCCCTCCTGCTACCTCACAACAATCTGAGCTCAGCTCTCAGCACAGACAGGAAAAATGGTTCTTGTTCCATCCGTCGCCCACTGACTCCTGTTGCCTCCTCCGGTGCCTTGTACATGACCCTCTATTCCCCCCCAGGCTGTGCCTGACTTTCAGGAAACCAGACCTCGTAATTACGTGCTCTCCGCCAGCGCATCAGCGGTAAGATTGCCTCCTGCCTCCCCCTGGGTGCTGCCTCTCCAACCTCCTCCTGCCCCTCTTCTCTACCTGACTTCAACTCGGACCCAGTGCTCTGCTGTTTTCAACATTTTAATGTGACATGGGGCTGCCCAGGGCTCCTCTGACTCAACCTCAGGGGTGCTGTGGGGGAGCGTGGTCAGGGTCTGGCCCTTTGCTGCTTGGATTGCTTCCCAAACCAGCTTCTCTGCCAACCTTCTTCCACATTTTTGGTGGGAGTCTTTTTATGGCTAGTGGAACTACTTAAAAGGAACAAACCTCCAAGATCAGCCTTTCTGTGTGGTTCCAGCTGGACACTGGCAGTGTCAGACGTCTGATCTGTGACATGGCTTTGTAGCTGGTCAAGAGAAGCCAAGATGGGGGAATCTCTGCCACCAGTGTCAGTAACACTTGAGGCTGACAGTGCAGGCTTGGTCTGTCCTGCAAAGAGAGGTCATTATTCCCCCTTTCATCCTGTCTGTTGGCAGCTGTTCCAGGGCCAGATGTGCTGGGGGTGAGTGAACAGCCCTTTCCATCTCTGCTCTGTTGCACTGAGGGGTTGTAGCCAAGCAATTGACTCGCCCTGCTGTGCTCATGGCTCCCCATTGCACAGTGTCGCATTTCTCGTTAAAATGTTGAAAACTGATCATCTTGCTTCCTAACTAGCATTCAGAACAACACTGATGCCTGTCAGTGGAATAATCTGGGAGTGGAAAGGCTGGGGAGTGGGATCTGTAGATACGAAAAAGGACAGCCCAGCCTTCCTGCAACAAAAAACGTCCTGGAAACAAGGTGGATTTGGTTAATGGGAAACTCACCCTGTTTGGAGAGAAAGGTGTGTCTGAGCTGATTGCATCAGTGTTAGTTCCCAGGGGGATCTGTCCTGACCTTCTTGGAGAGTGATGCTGGGATCAGAAATGACTTTGCACAACACCTAGAAAATGATTTCCATCAGTACCAGGCTCAGTGATGAGATCCTGGGGAAGAAGCTGATCCTGGGGATGCTGTAGCTACTGCTCAGTTCTCTCCCAGTGCAGCAGCTCACAGGCAGCCTGTGGCTCTGGCTTCTCCCTTGGGAAGGTCTGTTCCAAGGACAGTGGGATAACAGGCTGCAGTTAAGCTCTAGAAGAATCAGAGGAGAGAAACTGGGCTTTCCCTGCCTGTGGATAGAGCAGGGTATCCTGACCGTTCCCCAGGGATAAAGCAGGCCTGAAAACAAGAGCTTGGACAACATGCATTGGCCTCTTGTGGAGTGCCCAGATGCTCAGTTGGACACATCCAGCCCTCACCAAAAGGTGACACGGTCTGCTGTTGCCCCATTGCAAAGCTGTCCTGGGGGGCAGGTGCCACGTACAGTAACATGACAGGAGAAATAGATTTGGGGAGGTTTTTAGCTGACCAGTGTCTGCCCTGGGACATCACTGCCTAGTTCAGTGCTCCCTCCTGAGAGCTCTGGGCAGTTAGAGCAGGGCTCCAGGACAGCAGCCAGTGCCGACCTTCAGCACCGAGTCGTGTTGGGTGGTTGCACAGCAGGGCCTCCTACCAGGAGAGCCTGTAGGAAACCTGCTGGCCTGGCCAGTGACAAGACTTGTGGCTTCCAAAATTATTTCAAAGGCTGCAGTTGGTGGGTGAAGGGCCACCTGAAGTCCAGCTGCACTGGCAGAGGTGACCTGAATAACAGTTTGCATCTCTAATTAGCAAGACACGGGCTGAGCCCAGGCTGCCCCCTGGCTCTGTGCCTGTGAGCTCTCTAATCCCAGCACTCATCCCAAGGGGTCAGGCACTGCAGCAAGGTAGGAGCTCTTCATCCTGTTGCTCTGCTTCTCTTCCAGGCCAGACTCCTTGTGCTACTTCAGTCTTAGTGTGCCCTGGCAGTGTGGAGCAGTGGCTGCTGCTCCCCTGGCTCTGGAGCTCGGCTCCTTTCTGGAGGGAGGGATTGGTTATGCCCAAGGTAACAGTTTGGTCTTACAGGTGAGCAAACAGGTCAGCTCTCTCCTGGATCACACGCCCTCAGCAGGGCTCTGATTTAGATTCTAAATTTCTGGTGTTGGTTTTTGGAGAGGTGGATAACACGGTGCTCTTATTTTTTTCTCCTTCCATAACAGGATGGAATTAGGTCCAAGAGAAAAGCACCTCCCTTTTTTGTATAAACTGGAGGCTGAGGAGTCATTTCTCTTCTCTCCCACACTGACCTTTTGTTTTTGTGTAAGAAGGTGTATGTGGGCTCTGTAAACCCAAATATCCCTCAGATCCTGCTATGCACTGTGTTCCTAGGAATGATTCCAAGAAAAACAGATTGAGTACCTTAACGAAGGTTCCTCTGGCTTGAGCTGGGGTGGAGGAGGACAAGTGCAGAACGTGGTCTTTACTGCTCCCTGAGCCGTCCAAAATGTAGCCACACAGTGCCTTATTCTGGGGATTGACTGTCCCAGAACAGCACAGGGTCAGAGCTGGAGATGGCACAGCCAGGGCAATAGAAACAATTCTGGCTACAAATTAAACGGGTACTACACTGATTAAACGGGCATGACATGGCTTAAGTATTGTCCACATCATCTGAGCAGGAAGCCTTGGGACCAGAGTGAAAGCTTCCCTTTGTCCCTGTAGTAAACTTTGCTCCAAAAACATGGAGATGTGCTGGCAGAGGCCTTGTGCCAGAGCAGGAGCTCAGGAACTGCTGCTCAGCCTCCTACAGGGTGTAGGAGCTCTTAGACTGAGAAGGGGAAGGAGCTTGTGTCCCCACACATGGCTGAAATTGCACAGGCTTTACTTGAACCAGTTCCTGATTTGCAGTAACAAAACATCCCCCTAAAGATCAGAGAAAACACCCAACCTGAGCACCCAGGGCACTGCCAGGGACAGCCCACAATGCCAAAGGAACCAGCTACAATAACTCCACTCAAGTAAGAGATGCCAGTCAGGCTACATACCACGGAGCAGGAGCCAGAGCAGGCAGCAATCCCAGGAGCCTGGGTAACACCGTCCTGTCTCAGCCCAGGGCAGGTTGGTTCTGCAGGTGCTCCCTGTGTTGGCTGCTGAAGTTGTCTCTGCACCTGGGGCTCCCACAGCCCACCTGAGGCCACTTGGTGAGCAAACCTCAGCAAAGTCCAGCTGGGAGAGCCTGGGTCCAAACAGAGCCTGTTCCCCCCTCTGGTCCCAGTGCAAATCCAGCTGTGCTCTGGTGACCTTCCCTGACTTGCAGAGGTGACACCGGGGGGTGAAGCCAAGCTCATTCCCCTGAGGTCATTCCCCTGTCCTCACTGGTGGGCTCCCAGTTAATCCAGGAGGATTTCATGATACCAAGGCTGAGGCGGTAGTTGTCTGCTGAGTTGAAAGGCCAAGCCGAGGACCCTTGGGAAGGATCAATGTGTTTTTCTTCCTCCTCTCTCCCTTTCCCATTGCTGTGCGTGACTTCTGTTGTCCATTGTTTCATGTCCTGGGGCCAGATCCCAGGAAGCAGCTGCCCCATTGGTGAGGAGAGTAGGAAGGAGTTGTGAGACATTGAGCCTGGCTCAGAGGCAGCATCCAGCCCTTGCTTCCTCCTTGCTGTAGCTAAACAGGGCTGTTGGCAGTGCAGGCTGCTGGATTATCCCATTAAACTGAACTCCTTGGAACCTGTGGGTGAGGAACACCAGGCTCGATCTGGCCTTAGCTCATGGCAGCTCCCAGGCCCTCTCTGTGGGCTCAAGCACCTCATCTGCCTCTCCACAATCCCAAAAGAAGGGCCCTCCTTCAACACCAACCTCTGCAGCTCTATCCAAGTGACCCTTGCTGTGCAGAGGACTCTGCTGTCAATCCTTGTCTTCCTGGAGCCCATGGAATGCAGTGGCTGTGGCAGCCCTGGCAGGGAGCAGAGCTGGCATGGACTTGCTCTCCCATTGTGAAACTAAAGTCAAGGGTGCAGGAATGAGGGGAAGGGGCGTGGATCTGGCAGCTGCTGCTGGGTGAAGGGCAAGCTTGTCCCTGGAGTTGGCCTGCTGTGTCCACGGAGCGTCCTTGCCCATTGGTGTTAATGCCGCGTGCGACGTCTCCAACACTGATCTCCTTTCCTGTTGCTCTGTGGCCGCTACAGCTTTGGAACGACGAGGTGGAAAAGGTAAGGACCCAGCTGAAATGGTGCTCAAACCGTCTGGGTGTGCTGGGGGTGTTCAGGGAACGGAAATCCTTCCTGCTTATGGGCAGGGGAGGATCGGGGGATGTTGACGCTGTGCCCCAGCGCTGATCCCGCTGTGTGACTGGGTCCACTTGGGAAGAGCCTTGCCCGTGGTGTGAGAGGCTCCCCAGGCACACCAGGAGTGTGCGTGTGCTGTGAGAGGTGGCTCTTACAGCCCTGCACGGGGTGGCAGGAGCAGAGGTGATGCACCAGGTGTGACTCAGCCCTGCTCCTGTGGCCCAGGCCCTGCCTGCCCCGATTCTCCACCTGCCTCTGGGAGCCCCAGGCCTTGGGTCTGATCAGCAGCTCCTCACAGGGCCGAGGCAAGGCCAGGGTGTTTGTCTGTGCAGTCCCAGGTGCTGGAGGAACAGCTCTGTCAGGAGGGCAGGTGTGGAGCTCACACGTGCTTCTGAGCCCATCCAGGGAGGCAAAGCCCCAGGGCTTGGGCTCTGCAAGGGGAGGGTGACTTGTCCATGGAGATGGAGGGAGGGCTGCTGGTGGACTGAGCCCAGGGTGGGGAGCTTCAGCGTGGCATGGAGCTTCCAGAGACACCTTCTTGGATCCTGTTGCCTTTCACACCTCGAACACCCCCAGCAGACATTGGCCTGCAGTGTGTAGTGGCAGAATGGCACATTCCTGCTTGCTGTGCATGAGAGCAGCTGTTACTGCCCGACTCCAAAGGCATCAGCAGAGCAGACTGGCTGTTCCTGAACCAGGTCTTCCTGTTCTTTGAGTCCCCCAAACAAACAAGCTGACTGCAGTCAGCTACAGCCATGCAAGGATCTGGTCTGTCCTCCCTTCTTGGTCTGTCCTGCTTGGATAGACAAAAGTATTTCAGTGAACATCACAACTGTCCATGTCTTGGAAGAGCACAAGGCTGGAAGGGACCTCCCAGGTCAACAGTGCCAGCTTTATAGGAGACTATATCCTGCGACTGCTCAGAGCTGGCAGGGAGAGGCAAATCCCAGGCAGTGCCAAATGGAGCTGGGTCTGCCTGGCACAAGGTCTGAATAGCTTGAACACTGAAGGCTCAGTCCACTGGAGCAAGAATCTCTTGGTGCTTTGAAGGCATTGCACTGGTATTTCCTGTTACATTCTGTGGCGTGTAAGAATAATCCCCTTCATACAGAGGATGCAAGAAAATAGATCAGTTGTAGCTTAAAATAGACAAATCTGATTAAAAGACAGTTAAAGCATTTCTTTGTAGCCTGGCTGTACTCTGACAGTGGTAACATCGGTACCAGACAAGAACTGCGTTGGCACCAGCAGCCCCTCCAGTTTGTCCTGCTGGGAACACTGGGTCTGCTCTGGGGTCACCAACCTCTGCCCCGAGACTGTCAGCCTGGCCGGATCAGCCCTGTAGGCTCAATTCCTGTCACTCCTGTGCCAGAATGATCAGGGTATTTCCAGAGCACCAAAAGGATCCACTGCACCAAGGCAGGCAGCTCTCCAAGGGCTGCACACTCCTGGAGAAGGGGAAAAGGGGCCTCCTTCCAGTGAGCTGGAGCTGAGTGGGCATCACTCTGCTGTGACTGGGCACACGGGCACGTTGTGCCTGGCGTTAAGGAGTGAACCATGACACATGTGCCTGTTTTGTCACTCCTTGCCAGGATCCACCTGGGTGTTCTGGTACTGCAGAACTGCCCTGGTGTAAACGCACTGTTTGCTGTTGGGGGAGGGATGTTCTGGCTGGCTGATACTGGAGATGCTCTCCCCCAATCTCCTCTCTGAATTCCCAGTTCCTGCTGTGGAGCTGCCTGCTATTCACCAGTGTTTCATTCCTCCCAAGAAGAGCCTAGTGTAGAAGTTGGATTGAGATGTTCATCTCCACTGCAGAGAGATTTAATTAGCAACAGCAATTTGGTTAATGCTGCCTGGTCTCAGCCTTTGTTCTGTGGTGATAAAAAGGAAACCACTGCACTTCCAGAGAGGAGCTTAGGGAAGGAGGCTGTCACACTCCTATGCCTGCAGGCACAGAAAGAGCAGGATAAAAGGACTGGTGCTGGCACAGGACTGGCTTTCCACATACCTCAGGATTAACAGAGCCTCTCCATCTTCATGTTCTAGTCTTGTGGGAAGTGGAGCTTCTGAGCTTGATGCATCAGTCTTGAGCTGCCATTGCATGACCTGCAATGATCCAGTGCAGGATCAAGCAGGAATCACGTTGAAATACAGCCAGAGGCCTCTGGGATCCCAACCCAGGGTGTCTTGTGCCTGATGCTCAGTGTCCCAAGTGCACGTGGATCTCACTGAGCAGCAGCACCCACGCCTAGGAACGAAAAGGGGGGCTGGGGGGATGTCAGAGAGGCAGAACAGGGGTCCTGCCTTGTGCTGCCTGAGCCCCCCCCCCCCCCCCCCTGTTTGCAGGCGGAGCATGAGCTGAGGCTCACCCAGACCGAGTTCGATCGACAGGCAGAGGTGACCCGTCTCCTGCTGGAGGGGATCAGCAGCACACACGTGAGTCTTCCTGGGCACCTGGGGGGTGACAGGGACTGCAGAGACTTGGCTCCTTCCTAGGAGAATGCCAAGAGGATGATGGAGACCTGCACTGGGAATAGAGATGGATAATGTGGTAACTTTGCATGCTACAGCAATCTACTCATAAGATCCAGAATGTTCAAACTAAAGCCATACTGCAGTGTGCACAGGGGGTGCCGCTGTGGCTTCTGCAGTTCTGCAGTCCTCAAAAGGCTTCCAGGCCAGGGAAACCTTGCTGTTCTCTGACTGGAGCTGTGTGGTGGCCATAGGGGGTGCAGGAGTCTGATTCCCTCAGGGACAGGTAGCAGCTGCAGCAGGAGAGTTTCTGTGCCTGGCAGCCAAACTCAGTCAAGCTGATGGTCCTTTTCCCTCCAGGTGAATCATCTTCGCTGTCTCCACGAGTTTGTGGAGTCTCAGACCAACTACTATGCTCAGTGCTACCAGTTCATGCTGGACCTGCAGAAGCAACTGGGCAGGTAAGGCAGGACACTGCTTTTACTTCCCTGGGAGTTATTTGATCTCGTTACCCCCAGCTCAGGCCTCCTTCCCCTCCCACATCATCAACCTTGGGTAGAAGTTACAAAGCCCCTTTCCAGCTCTGACAGAGCTGAGTTCACAGAAACAGTGACCAGTCCTGGTGATGGTTCATTTGGATCAGGCTTTGCCATGGGATGCATCTGGGGTTTATTAATTCCTCTCAAAGCATGATGGCCATGGGAGTTCAAACATTCTTCTTCTAAATTAGTTAAATCACAAAGGAGTCAAAATCCTGTTGCCAAGCAATGAGCCTGAGCCATACTCCATATTCAGTGCCACTGGCTGCAAATCCTGTGGGGTGGGCTGGAATGCTCTGCCTGGTACAGTCACACCAGCCTGGGGACCTGACTCTCTATGTGCTCACTCACCACTCCTGTTCATTCTTTTCCATGCCTGCAGCTCCAAAGGAGAAATGTAAGTACCGTGTTGGGCAGGATGAGCTCTGAGGGCTCTTTCTGTGTGTTCACTGCAAGGGAACCCTTAGATAATTCTTTAGATAAATGAGCCTGAGCTCCATTACTGTGTCACAAAGCCTGGGAGCCTCCAGCTGTGGCATCCAGTTTAACAGCAGCAATGCCCATCCCTTTCCTGGAGAACTAGCAGCAGAACAGGTAACACAGACCACGAGAGCAGGGCAAGGACAGTGCAATGGACCCAAACAGCTGCAGAGCCAAGAGCAGCACCTGCCCAGCCCCCTGTGCAGTGCCACACATCAGTCTGGTGCTCTGGAGTGTGGTGCCACTCCTGGAAGAGGGCAGGGGAGTCAAAGTATCACCTGCTGCACAGTCTTGGCATCTGAGACCTGAGTGTTTCTCCATGTGAAGGGCAGTATGGATATGTTACAGCTGTAGAGCATCATCTCTGCAGTGTAGCCACTGTAACAAAGAGCTGCTCTTCCCAGGCTGGAGCTTCACTGACCTCTGCTCTTTTCTCCCCTGTAAGATTTTCAGGCACATTCGTAGGCAACGCAGAATCCACATCCCCCGCAGCTGCTCCCTCTCCTCCAGCTGTTGCTGCTGCCACACTCCCTGCTGTGCCCACTATTCCAGTTGTGCCCACAATTGTTGGGGTGCCCAACACGGTGGCAGAGGGTGTGCTGAACCCCAACGAGGTCAAGCCTCCTGCCAGTGGCACACGGAAGGCCAGAGTCCTCTACGATTATGAAGCAGCCGACAGCACCGAGCTGGCACTCCTTGCAGATGAGGTTGGTGGCTTTCCTGTTGGTTGGATTTGGCTCTTGGTTCCTTTGGTTCCTTTTCCTGCCCCTAGAAACCTGCTTTATGGCACTAATAGAGTCTTTACCTGGACACAAGTATCCCCAATAACTTCTTGATTCCTGTTGGGAGTCCAACTGTACCTGAAATAAAATGCCCCAAAATACTCAGTATGTGCACTGTGACCCTCAAACAGAGCTGCCTTATCCAGAGGCATGGGATAAACTGGCTGGAGGCCTGCTCTGATCATGCTGAGGAAAAAAAGGAAACTCTTCTGTTCTCTACACTGAACTCCAGTATGCAGAAGGGATGACACAGCAACACACACAAGTGCCTTAAGTGACTTTGGATAATGAAAAGGCAACAGGGGAAGCTTCCCAGGGCACTGGGAAGCTTTCCATAGATCTGGTGTTAAAGCTGCAGACAGCTCCAGGGAAAGGGCACAGATGCCTGCTAAATGAACTTCAGGAATTACTGTTCTCTAATGCTGTCTTCTCTCCCCAGATGATCACTGTGTACAGCCTGCCAGGCATGGATCCAGACTGGCTCATAGGGGAAAGAGGGAACCAGAAAGGGAAGGTTCCTGTCACTTACTTGGAACTGTTAAGTTAAATGTTTCCAGGAAGAAGAATGTCCAAGCAGAACGCACCCCTCATCTCCTGGCACTTCTAATGCGGATTTCTTCATCCGAGACCATTGCTCTCTTCAGGGTTGACACTCCATTGCTACTATGGGAATTGTGGGAGAGAAGTTATTGTGAGGTTTTGGGAAAGGGCTGATGGCACCCAAGACTGTATTTGTTACCTACCAGTGCAGCCTGCTTTGAGGTCAGTCTTGATGGCACAAGATTCCTCAATTATTTTCCCTTCCCTGCCCTAGTCTTGTTCCTTGTAGTGGCTTTCCTGGGGTGAGCTGTCCCTCAGCAGCTGCTCACACAGTCCCAGTTACTTCCCTGTGTCTGCTGTGGGTTAGTGCCTCTCTGCCCCTCCCCTCCTCTCTTCTCCAGCAGTAGAATTGCCCAAGTCCAACCATTGAGCATTCCAGTAGGGAAGTGTCCCACACACCTGTGGGGGACCAGCAAAGCAGGGCTGGCCTAGAGCCACACTCACCATCCTGGGGCCTTCTGGCCCGTCTGAAGCTGGAAGGAGATTTCTCTGTGGAGACCAACTTGGTCCCACAGGGTCTGACCCCAAACCTCAGTGCAAGGGACCATCATCTCGCTTGTGTTTTCTCTTGAGAAATTGCTCTTGGACTGCAAAGAGTTTACAAGCCTTTTTACAAAAGCTTTGCTCCCCATGTTACTGTCCAGGCTTTTCTTTCGGTGTGTCTGTCCAGGCATGTTTTAGCCTGACTTTATTTTCACCCTGGTTTAATGAATGTTTCCCCTCCCATCTCAGCAGTGAACAGACTTGGTGCATCCTAGTGCAGAAAGGGATAGTCCCACCTGCTGTGACCTCCAACAAGGAGCTGTTCTTGGCCATACACACCCCACACAACCCAGGCTGCCCTGGAGGGATGTGGTGTTTTTGCTCAGGTGTGTGTGTGCCTGCTGATCCTGCACTGAACTTTTAGCTAGAGCTCACCCAAAGGACTTCCACTGCTGTGTCACTGGTTTTCCACCTCAAGCTGGATGGAAGAGAAACTCCCCTGCACCAAGCTCTCTGTTCACAACCTTCCCCTGGGTATGTCAGAACTAACTTTGCTTGTTTATTGATCTTTTGCACTTTCCCCAATGGTATCGTGACCACTTTAATGTAACAGGGCACTGAGCACCTGTGTTTGTGGGGCTCATGGGTTTCAGCACTTATTTGCCAATAAACAACCTGCCTGACCTCCTGCCTCAGCTGCTTCTTTGGGCTCAGGGCTCTTTACTCTCCAGCAAAAAGCAGAGAGGCAAAGGGGGCAGCTCAGGTGAAAGCAGTGCCCTCCTGCTATCCCAGGCTTGGAAGCTGAGGGTAAAAGCAAAATGAAGCTGTTAATCCTTCCTCCCCCACCTGAAACTCCCCCCACGCCACAGGGTTGGCAGTGTCTTGTGGGTCCTCTCCCAGATGACACATCTCAGTTGTACTACACCTCCAGGAGCCCTGAGAAACAACAGCTCCTCCTTCACCTGAAGCAAAAATAGAGCACAGGATGACTTCAGCTGCTGAGAGACTGAAGTGCTATTCTAGATCTAACAGACTTTTGTTGTTGTTATGGAAACTAGATCTGCTGCTACTCTAAAATCCTAAAGCCTTGTCCCTAGAACCCAGCTTGGAAAGAACTCCTGGGAAAAGCAGCTGTTGAAATGCTCTGTAGTGCAGCAATAGCACTTGGCTGTTCTACTTAAAGGAAAGGGAACAGGGAAATCAAATGTTCTTGGTTTAGTTAGTTTTACAATTGCCAGGATTACTGCTCCCACAACCTATCAGAGATCTGCCCCTTTCTATTTCCCTCCCACCTTACAGCATGTGTACCTTTCCCTCAGGCCACTGACAGCTCTGGTTCCCTGTTATTCCTCTCCCTGGTACATTAAAGAGTAAGAACAATTTAGCAACAGCAGCAGCTTAATGATGCAGAAAATGGTGTCTCTTCCCTCTGAGAAGGCAGAAGGAATTCTGTTCCTGGCACCAGCACTCTGTACCCTCTGCAGCAGAAAAAAGCACATGAAGAATCTATTGCTGCTCCCGACCCTACAAGAAGGTGACACTTGTGCTGCTTCTCCGCAGGTGTCAGGGGGGGCTCCCTTGGCTGGAGGCTGCTCCGTACCCTCTGTGGCTGAGGGACAACTCAGGACTGAAATGCTGCTGTAGCTCTAAAACATGTAACCAACAGCACCCACTGCTCTGTCTGGCACCAAGGGCTCCTGCCAAGCACCGCAAACTCCCTCTGGTGCTTGAGTGAACACCTAGAAGAACGTATTCTAAATTCTCATCCTGTCCATTCTTGCTGAACACCAACACAGTGGTGAGCACACTGTAACTCCCAAAGCTGTAACAAAATGAAGGATCCCTACCAGAGACATCAGGTAACAGCCCCTGCTGTGAGCGGAGCTGCTTAGAGGTTCTGGATTCCAGCACTGCTGCCCCTCATCCACTGTCTGTGCAGAGTTCTTCACCTTCAACTCTCCACGGTCACAACTCAGTTCCCCCATAGCCTAAAGTGCTACCAGTTATGGGAACACCACCAGGCTTAGGACTGTCACCACCTCCCTCACCTCTGGTTTTGGAAGGTCAAGTAGGAGGGAGAGGGCCTCATTTAAGTCCATTTGACTCCAGCCAGGTAGTTCAGATCTCTCTGAAGCCTTCAGGGCAAGTGAAACTCGATCAAATAAATGTGCCAGAATATTACCAGCACTTAAGCTTGCAAGGTAAAATATCTCAAAGCAAGATAATCTGATTTTCTCACTCTAGTCTCTTAAAACCTTTGAGATTAAACAGGTTCTGGCCGGTAAAACAATTAAGTGTCTCTTACAGGAAATAAGTGGTAGGTTACTTCCTCACAGCTACACTGACATTTCATTTCTTACCTTAGACAAGTCTGTTCACATTTCAGGCTTTATTTTAAGCAATAATCACTGACCTTTTCTGTCTCCATCACACGCTGAGCCTCAGAACCTTAAAGAGGTTGTTGATCTACTTAAGAGCCACAACACACAATGAACAGTGTCCCTCCCAGCGTGTCCTTGTGCCCTCCCTGGTGCTGCAGAGGCAGAACAGCACCAGGGGCCTGTGCAGGGATCCCTGTGCAGGGGAATCATCTCTGAGGAGTATTTTATAGTGCTGCTCGTTTAAAACCTCCTACGAGTTCCCCAACATGAGAAAGAGAGTGGGTGTGGGGAAGCCAAGGGAATCAGCCTTTCATTACAGTCATTTCAGATGTCCCCTGCATTGTCACTCACAAGCAACAGCGTTTGCTGAGACTTCAGCCCAGCAGAACCACCACCCAGAAACAGCAGAATCGGTGCTGCTGTGTCCAACAGAAACCTACAGACCCATCTGCTGTCTATAAAGGTTTTAATATCAGTATAAATAGGGCACTGTTACAAAAAACTGCAAGACTGGAGCAATGGAATTTTGACGTAAAAACCTTAAGTGAGGCCTTGCTCTTCAGAAACACACGACACACAGACTGCAGGGTGAAGGGAAGGCGTGAGCACACAAACCACCATGCCTTGAACCATTCAGTATAAAAATAGCAGTAGAAAGATGGTCTCTGAATTGCTGGCTGATCCCTTGGGTGTGCCTCAGCTGGACTCTGTGCGGGAGGCAGATTGCACCTTGTGTTAGGAGCAGAGTTAACTTCCAGCAGAAAGTGTCTCCTCTTTCCATCCAGCCACAGCCTCCCCAGCTGAGGTACAAGCTATAAAAATAAAGGTTTTGACTGTTCAGTGCTTGTACCCAGCCAAGATGCTCTGGCAGAAGGAGTGAGCAGGCTGTGCACGTGGGCTGGTCACCGGAGAGTCGCTCTGGGCTCTCCTTACATTCACTCTGCTCCTGGGTGGCAAGAGTTCCATGGGATCTCACTGCTCGGTGACACCACTGCCCACATCTGGCCTCCCTCCCTTCCCAGTCCCTCTTACAGCTCTGCCAAAGGTGATGCCTTCTGTGGTGGACATGAATCGTTCCGCTGCAAGTCCTGGAAAGGGAGGCAGGGCCAGGACAGAATCTATCTCTGCACGTGCCGGACAAAGGCCTGCACGAGCTGGAACAAGGGCTCCTGCCCCTCTGGACCCAGCTTGGAGGCAGATTTTCCTTGGGGAGAGGGAAGGACCCCGCTGGCAGGTGAGGAGGGACCACCCCGGCGGAAGTAACGAGACAGGCTGGAGAGCAGCGTACTCTGGAATTAGAAGTTGTGACAGATCAGCTTCTTTCCACCACATCCCCTCTCCCTCCCCAGACCAGGTTCCAGTGGCACACGAATGTGCCAGTAAGTGCAGCCCAAGGGTGTTCAACTCTTGTTGGGAAGAGACCTCCCACAAGGCACAGTGACACCCAACAGTGAGAGGACAGCACAAGCTGCTCACCAGCTCCGAGCTGAGCTCCTGCTTCATCCGCTGTTTGTCCCGAGGGTGCACGGCCGGGTCCCTCAGGTACCGAACAGCCTGGGAGATGAGCAGGTAGAAACAGTTCTCCATTGTAAACATGAGCAGAGACCTGGGCAGAGAAACAAATGAAGGTCAGCACACTCCAGTTTCCAGGTGAAATGCTCGTACAAAGGCTTTGGAAGCAAGGGATGTAGAAGAGAACACTGTTACTGGGCTCATTCTGCTCAAGCAGCCACATCCAAAAGCTGTGCTCTGCAGAGCAGAACTTCCTGTGGCCATCAAGGAACTCTGATGTAAAAGCACCAGCAAATATGCATTTAGAACATCTCTTGATTTGCATGTTCACTGGTTGATTTATGATGGGATGGCTTCACACATCCCCTCCCCCAAAAGACCCTGCTGTCTTTGGAGAGCTGCTGAGGGGCTACATGAACTCCTTGGATTCACAGTGAGAAGCTGTGAAACAACACAAATGCCTCTAAACCACAGTTCTGATCTGAGGAGCTCTGGGTTCTGCTGCTTGGCTGCGAATACATCAAGTAACTAGAAACTTACTTGAGGGTTTTGGTTCCCTCTTGCATATTCAGCCCTGCAGCCTGAGGGAAAGGTTCCTTCTTCTTATCCAGCTTGGAGGGAAAAAAACCAGAGAGGCGTTAGAAACGGGAGATACAAAAGAACTTCTAAATCTCTTCAAAGTGTCAGTGGAAGGAGCACTCTGGGGTCACTCCCAGACAGGGAAATGGCCAGTACCTCTCCCAGCATGTTCAGGGCCACGTTGACTGTGGCAAGGAGTGTCCCAAAGGAAGGTGCAACGTCTGAATCAAAGGCTGGTGTGGTGAAACTCAAGACGAAGAGCACATTGTACTCAGCAAGGTCCAGGGACTGCAGAGAAACAGAAAGAGGAGTGGGACCCTCGAGGCCATGAGTGTGATGTTGCCATAGGAACATAAATATCCAATCCCTTATCATGCCTTTTATAGGGAGAAGTAGAAGCACTGAGATCATTTCCCAAATCTCAGGTGTGCAGATGGAGCAGTAAAGTGTTCTGTAGAGCACTGCACGACCAGACTCTGTGTTCTCTCCTCACACCAGCTCCTGAGCCACACAGCTGCCACACCAAAGTACTGACTCTTTCCAAGCACCCAGAGGCACAGGAGAAGGAGGTTCCCTGCCTAACATTTAGCAGTATGACACTGCCAGAATCAACGATTAAATCTTCCTTTTCTGAAGCTGCAGACCAGCCACTAAGTCACACCATCACACCCTCCTGAAGAGTGGTGTACTGAGGGTACAAACCCACTGGGTTGTTGTCTGCTCCAGTTGTGCAGCTCACACAAACACTCACCCAAGACTTCCTTTCACACTGACCAGTGCCTGATTCCCAAGGGGAATTCCGAGTGTCCTGCCTTGCTGCTCTGTGCAGCAGAGTCACTGTCTCAAGCAGGACACGCCTCACTACACAGACCCGGAGCATCCCTAGAAAAGCTGGAGCCTCCCAGCAGCTCCTCTCCTCCCTTCCTACCTGGTCCAGGAGGATCTGGCAGACATCAGGGGTGAAGTGGCGCAGGGCAGCAAGAGACTTGCTGAGGATCTTCAGAAGGCTGTACTGCACTGTGAGCAGGGCCTTCTGCTCTGCTGCCTCCGACTCGGGGCTGGGATGTTTGGAGGAGGCCTGGGGATTACGCTGCACTCGGGGAGTCACACTGGATGGAAGGGAATCGCCGTTTTTTGTCTGTGGAGAAAGAAAAAAGAAAGTCTTGAATACAGATTATGATTATTTTGCACTAAGAGGAATGCTTTGATGGGAAAAAAAGATGTTGTGAACCAAGGGAATGAGGAAATAAGGCTCCCAAAGTCTGTCACCAGCTGAGAATCTACTCCTGGTGTGCGCTGGGGAGGCTCTGCATTGCAGCTGCAGAGGCTGTTCAGGTTCTACATTCCAGAAAACAATAATCAATACACCAAGCCTGAGCCATGCTGAAATAACACAGCAGCAGCAATCCATCGTTTCCACCTCGTGCATCTAAGAATGTCCCAAGAACAAGAACTATCTCCTTTGATCAAATTAGATCAGACCAAGGACACCAGGCCAACAGTGGCTTAATTAATGGCACTCCAGAGCCCTAGAGCAGTGCAGCCTTCTGCTGCAGTGTGCGATGACAACAGCACCATTCAACACAGGCTGCTGGTTCCCAAGGATCAGAGGTTTTAGAGTCCAGACTATCCTTTGCACATTTTTTTTCTGCTGTAGAGAAAAGCAAATCCCAACTGTTCGTGACTGTCAATAATTCCCACGAGGATTACTGACAATCAACTCAATATCCAAGAGCCTGGATATTGAGTAACATTTGCCTTCCACCAGGGAATAGGAGCAACACTCGTAACTTACAGTTTGGTTTCAGATCCTCACCTGCAGGTAGTGCTGGAGCATTTTCCGGCTGTGCAGGAGGGAGGTACAGGCCTGACACAGGTAACACAGATTCACCTGGAATAAAGGAATCAGGGAGAAGCCTCTTAGAAGCTCAAAACCCACCTATCACTGGTGGAAGCTGGAAAATCCAGTTAAGCAGAGCACTGTGATCATACAGGATCCATGCAGGTGCTTAATTTCAGAGTCTTCTCTTGGAATTACTTGGCACTAAGAACTGAGAGAAAGCCACTGAACTCTTCAAGTTGTTTTTCCAACCTATCACTTCTCCCTATCAACAGTTACATTTACTCACTCAATTCAGACAAGGTACTGACAGAACAGGCAGTTAAATAACCCCAGCTGAAGTTTCTACTACAAGAACAGTAATAAAAATAACTAGTGCCATTTTCTGTTAAGACATCCAAATCCCTGCACTCCAAGGCAATATATTATCCACAGCAATATCCTGATTCCTACCTGCATGTCCCTCATCAGCTGTGGCAGATGAAAATGCCACTCCTTTTTGAAATTTGAGAGCTGAAGAATGAAGCCAACAGTGTGATCAGCCTCCTCCAGACAGGCCAAGCTCTGTACAGTCCTTACTGCATTCAGGCACTGGAAAAGAAAGAAGTAAATCAGGGCCATGACATAAACCACAAAAATCCCATTTCTTCCTCTACAAGAAAAAGCTTAAGGTGCAGTCTGCACTGACACAATCCAGCCAGGTACTCCAGCATTGCAGGACACAAGTTTGCTGACCCGGTGATGACTGAATCCCCACCACAGCATTTCATTATCTGAGCCAGGCTGAGCTGGAGCCCCTTCCAAGAACAGCTCCCATTATTCTCTTTCCAGAGACACAACCACAGAGTGAGCTCCCCTCAAACTCTCACTTCTGCTACTCTTGAGATGGCATATTAAACACCTGTAGCAAAGTTACAACTCCAGGAGTGAACAGATGAGCAGATGGACTGTCCAGCTCTACCAGGTACCACAACAATCACCCCAGCCTGAATGCATGGCTTGTACACTCTCCTCCTTCTCTCACTATTGTGGTGTTTCCACTATGACTCTGAGGCAGGAGCTCCTGTTTGGCGACTCATTTTCACTGCTATTGGAACAGAGAAGCCCAGGGAATCATCACAGAGGGGGGATGTGGCACACCTGAAGGATCCTCTCCTGATGGACACCCACGAAGTCCAGTGCTTCTGTCAGGAAGTTGTATCTCAGTGTTTTGAGAAGACGCTCCATCAGGGACATGGAGAGACGATAGACCCCAGGCCAGGAAGGGGCATCCAGAGACTTGCGGGATGAAGCAGATGTCTGAACAAACCACAGACAAAAATAAGCGACTTCTTTCCCCCAAGTCTCCAGAGGTGACACAGCTCCAGGCACAGCCCATGAGGCAGGACATGGGAAGGAAGCAGCACGCACCTGAATGGCTCCGTTAGTGCTGAGCTGGTACACGCTCAGGAGGGGCAGGCACACGCTCTGGGTGACCCCAGCCCCAGCCATTGCTGCTGCTCCCTACAAGACACAGAACAAACCACTGTTGGAATCTGTGCCTCTGTTCCCTGAGACTGAGGAGACTTGTTCTGCATTAGGTATTTCCATCCCTTGCACTGCCACTGTGCCCTTTCAGAGAACTGTCACCTACACACATTTCCGTGCTGTTAAAAGTTCAAGAAAGGCAACAGCAAAACATAACCTGCATAACTGTATTCAGAATTCCACTGATCACCTGCTCTGGTATGTACATAATGCTTGAAAAGGGCTTTGAAACAACGGGCAGAGCCACCTGCTCTCACTCCTCTGCACACATCACCTGTTGAGTCCTCGCTAAGGTCAGCAGCAAGTGTAAGGAGGCCTCTGTGAAGTGAAGGTTTTGTTTAACTCTCAGGCTGATCTCCAGCGCAGCAAAGATAGTCGGCAGCACAGGGACTTTCCTGGTGATCTGCAGCCAGTAGTCTCCATCTTCATCCACCTCACACAGCTCCTTAGCCAGATGCAGGCCTAGGACACACACCTGCAGTGACATGGAAAGGGTTCACAGGGCTGTACCAAGAAAAATGTCAAAAGCATTTACTTCAGAATCATAAACTAAGGCCCCTGGTATCCCCCACATTACATTCTGCACACCCCTTGCCTGTATCAGCACCTGTGACTGTTTTTTAGGACAGATCTGAGAGGCAGCAACACCCCATTTCCCAGACTGAAGTGTGCCAGAAAGACATGGAGTAATCCCAAAATAGGAACTGCCCAAACTTCCTTTGAAGGCATCAGGCTGCAAAGCAAAGTTGCTCTGAACATCACAAAACTTTTGCCTAGAGAGGAGAGACAGAGCTGCAGGGCAGATGAAGAGGTGACTTACCCCATCTCGCTGGTCTTTGTGCTTAACTCGGGAGGCATCATCTGTCTCCATACTGTCCTTGTCATCTGCAGCATCTCCCGAGGTCAGGCTGTGCCGAGTCTGATCGAAAAGCGCAATGACCTCGTCCTGGAGTGTCTCACACACACACAGCACCAGCTGGGAGTACTGGGGGATGTCATTCACTGTGACACACAGCAGACACCAGTTAACACACAGTCCTTGATCTCAGGTTTCCAGCTGAACTGAAAACATCCCTGAGCCACATTTTTTAGAGTTTATATTTATTCTTTGATTGGGTCTTTTGTTGTCCCTGTCTAGAAATTCATGTCAGAATCTAAGCTCTACAGTCACTCTGTGAGACACCCTGTCCCTCCCACACCTGCTGAGGTGTTTCCAAAACCACATGGGGACCAAACTGATCAAACACAGAGGTTATTGTCAGGTAAAGACAAGAGAAGGGAAGACACAGACACAGTGTGGATGATAAACCTCATCTCTTTCCAAAACTACCTAAAATAAGGAAGGAAAAAGGACAGCAGTCCCAGAGGCTGGTGACTCCTTCCAGCACCCTGTACATGTTCATCTGGGACATACCAGGTGCAGGGTGTGTTGAGCCCTGCACATGCATCACCTCACCTTTCATCTCCTTCATTTGCAGGACAGTGATAAGAGCTGAGAACACTTTGGCTTTGGTTTTCTCCATCATCTGCTGATCTGCCTGTAGCACTCCCTCCAGAATCTGCGTCAAGGAGTTTATGATTTTATCCACAGAACTCAACTCGCTGACAACAAAAAGGAAGAGCTCTTCAGATTAGACAAGATCCCTCAGGAAATATGTTGGCTTGACTGAGCTGTGTGGATCTTAAGTTATGTGACCCACACAAATAAAAGCAGTTCTTCCAAGTAAAGTTTAAGACACCACCTGAATCTCACTAAAGACATTCTACAGAATGAGAAAATACATTTTCCCCTCATTGTGAGAATGAGAATGCAGGACTAACTATCACAAAACATTTTTTGATACACTTCTCACCAACAAAGAGGAAGCCAAACCATAAACTGTGTTGGTACAAGAGATTTCAGAATTTCAGCAACAACCTAGAGACATTTGACATCTTTTATGCTAAGGTTTGTTTCCTCCCCCCATCACTGAGGGAATCCCACTAAAGCACAATACTGACACATAACTGCCCGAGTTTTTATTTCTAGCAGTGGTTAATAAGTATCCAAGGAAAACACCCACCTCTTCCACTGTCTGAGCAGGATCAGAAGAAGGGTACACAGCATGGACCCCAGCTGCAGACAGGGCACTGACATGGGAACTTGGAGCTGAGGAGAAAAATTGCAAGAGTTACAACAGTGACATGTGAGGGAACTTCAGAAATGCTCAGCTCAAGCACCACCACGAAATGACCAGGGCTGTTCTTCAGCAGCACTGAGGATCCCCACAGGGTCACTCAGTGATGATGAGAATGGCACATACAAAATGGAGTTTAACAAGCAGCTCATTTTGCAGTGAGAGAGGCTTTAGTTTCAGCCAAATTCCTTCAAAGGATCTAAAAATCCAGCAAGCAGCTGCAAAAATAGAAGCCCTCACAGTACAAAGAATATAAATAATGAGGGAATGAGAGAATTGATAGAAAGCAGCACCTACCAAAACCTTGGTGCCATTCAGCACATCCAGAAACAACTGCTGATGAACTGCAGAATCAGTCAGATGCATGATATCTGCCTGGGTCCACAAAGACAAAAAATCAATCAAGCACAATAAGAGATGCATCTTCATAGCAGCCTAAAATCACTTCACTGTTTTGTTACTTTAAGAATTCCCCAAATTTGCAGCTGCTGGGTTTTACAGAATCACTGGAGTCCTGCATTAGCCACTGACAAGAAGTCAGCAATGACTAACTCCCTAACACTGCACCCCTGCCTCACTTGACTTCAGGACAACAAAATTACTTACAAATTGCTATAAAAATATATATATACCTCCCTCCTCTGCTCAAACAAAGTGTTCATTTTGATCAAACAGCAAAACACCACCCACTCTAACCTCTTGTTCCATGCTCATGCCAACCTGTGTTGGAATTATACATGTATAGACAACAAAACCAAACGGAGAGAAAAACAGTGAATTCTTCTTATCTGGCCCAAGGAAGCTGTTGACATTGTATTATTCAAAGTGTTCATATCAGATTATCATGTGAGATAAGAGACAGCTCTTACATGGCTTGTGGAGATGATGAGCAGCATCCTCCAGGCCGAGATGAGCATCTGATACTCTGTCACAGAGGCACAGCTGGTGCCCTCGGTCTCTGCCACGTGCTGGGCCAGGGACTTCACGTACTCTGACCAGTAGGCAAAGCGCTGTTTGGTGGAGAAATTCTTCAGGGTGTCTTTGAGGGACTGATCCAGTGAGCCCCTGACCAAATGAAGAGGAGAAATTATCTTCATTTACCCTTGGGTCAGAAAATAGACTTCTGAGAGTCAGGGAGGAAAGCCAAGGGCACAACATGCAAGTGAAGGTTTTTCCACATATTAGACCTTGCAGGGACTCCCACTTTTTGCATCAAATGCAAAGGAAATCCCTGAAGAAAATCTATGATTTTTTTTCCCAATAAGAGATTTTAGCTAATCCTGACTTCTCAATATATTAAATGTCAGTTATGTTGAGGAAAACAAATCAAGTGGGAGGAAACTACTAAATGTGATTTGCACTTACTACAAAAAGGTTTAGTTAGCTTAACTGAATTAGTTTTAATAAATATGGTATATTCTCATTCCAGGATACAAGGAAAATACTGACACACTCTCACGGAAAGGCTGCTGAAAGACTGTAACATTCTGCAACTGGTGATTGCAAGAAGCTCAAATGCAATGTGGTCATAAATCAGTCCCGTATTTACAAAAGATTGCATCTGCTTTGTCCCTCAAAGCCCACAGTTGAAGTAACTAAAACGTACAGGGATGAAGGAGAGACTACCACAGACTCACTTGACAACATAGTAGATCTCCAAACAGATGATTTTCATGATTAAGGCACAGGTATCCAAGACACTGAGCTATAAAGACAGAAAAAAACCCCAACAAAATCAGAGCTCTGAAGTGTAAGTGGAATTTTGACTTATCTCTGCTCATCCACGTGGAATGACTGATACTCCAGTTCTACTGGAAACTTGTTTCTGCCACAATAGCAGCAGTTATGTCATTAGACCACAGACTGGTGACAGCAGGGACAGAATGCTGTGCTCAGAGTAGAGTTCAAACTCTGAGTGAGAGCACCAGCCTATCCGAATGAAAGGAAAAACTGCCAGAGAAAGGAAGAATAACAAGAACCTCATCAATTCCTCTGTGGTACCAGTCAGCCTGAGCTGTGCCCATGGCATGGAGCACACTTTCCACTCAGGGAGTGTTGCCACAGCTGACACCTATTTTTGCTCCATATGTGAATAAAGAGCAGAAAATTTCAAGAGTCCATGCCTGTACAGTCTCTTCAAAGCCAGAAAACATTCACTTCATTTCCTGCCCGTGTTTAACTCACTGATCACAGAAAGCTGCGAGCAGAGTGAACAGCCACTCACATCACTTAGAAACCTCCCCTGAAAAGTACATAACTCCCTTCATTTTTTCTGGATATAACTCACCTCTGATGATTCAGAAGGCGGAGGAAGAGTCCCAAAGAGGGGGTTAGTTAAGTTTTCCCAAAACTTTGGCCTAAAAGATATATACAGAAATACTATTAGTTACCTCCCCCATGCCACATGCAGCATTTGGACTATTCCAAACTTCATAGAAATTATGCTTTGGTAATTACAAGTTTATTTAGCTTTGCATGAAAGAAACAGAAATACATTTGCTTCTGAACATCCACATAAGGGCTTCTTGTCTCGCCAGCCCAAAGCCCACACGCTACATTCCCTCACCAGGGTAAACAAAGACCAAGATCCAAACATCCTGAAATGTCTGATGAACCAAAGTTTGGGGAAAAAAAAGGAAGGAAAATGCATTGTAGGAAAACAGCAACTCACTTTGTCCTCAGCACGAGCATGGCGCTGTCCCGCCGGTCCTGCCACAGGGCGTGCAGGAAGGCGATGGCAGCTCTGTGCAGGAGGGGAGGGCACCAGTACCTCTCCTGCTGCTTGGAGTCGATCAGCTCTAAGACCACTTGGAGGCAACTCCACTCCCCCAAGCTGAATTCCTAAAGCAAAAGGAAACAGGAGGTTACATCGCCACAAAACTGCTGTATGGGCACCTGTTAAAGCAGAATGGCTTTGGCTCCACTTGAGTCATGTATGTCATGTGTTTTGTCATGTATTTTGCATATGACTACAAGGAATGTGGTCATAGCACAGGAAACAAAAACAATATTTTTAGGGGAATAAATTATGACCTAAGCTAAGAGTTAATAAGGCCAAATGCCTTTAAAAGATCCCAACCCAGGAAGACCCTTGAACTACAAAGCACCAGAGTGGGTATTCTGGAAAATTGTATTGTCCACTATACCCCTGAAAACCTTCAGCTTTCTCACTGATAGTGTCACAAATGAGTGTTTTAAGGTCACTTAAAGAACCTCAACACAGAGAGTCAAGAGTGAGTCACAGGCACCCTTGGTCTCATGCAGATGTCCTTATGCTACCTCAGTATCTGCCTTGAAATAATGGGGGAAATTTCTCTTCAGTCATAAGGAAAAGTGAAACTGGGATATCACCACACCCATTAATTGCAAGCCCAAGCTGCACTTATCTTCACACTGAGCATGCAGAACTATCAGATTTTACAGATTAGTGTTATCAATGCTGCAGGCAAAGACCAGGGCAAGTGTCTGCTGTGGTACCTTTGACCCATCGCTGCCATCCTTCACTTCCAAGTTCAGGAAGAGCTCGATGAGCCCAGGCTGTGTCTCCACGGCAACTGTGAGGAACTCCAGGATCATGACCTTGATGCGCATGTCCTCGATCCTGCTCTGCAGGTGGGTCAGGAAGGCATCGCGGATGGCGGCAGCATCGCTGCCCAGGCAGGCGTACACAGACATGGGAGCCACCTGCACAAACACCACAGGGAAACCACCAGGCTGGAGAGAACCCTTGGCTGTGTAACAGGGGATTTGTATTGTAGGGAAAGTCTAAAATATGTATTTAACATTCCATCTATGAAGGGAGCTCAAGTCGTCATCAAACAGAAAGAAACCCAAGTGACCCAGGTCTTCTGCTTTGGTAATTCTGCTCTATCCATCACCTCTTTCCCATAGGTTATCAAAGAAATAGAATTTTCACAGGTTGTCAAAGGAATAGAAAGGATAAAGAGTAAACCAGTTTCAGAATTGTGCTTCTTGAAATCAATAAATCCAGAACTGCATTTGTATGGTTCAAGGAAATTACAAATACTCAGAAGTTAAGTAGCCAGCAAGAGTAAATTTAAAAGGCTTTGAAAGCCTGAAGTCTACTGTTTATTAAGTCTGAAAGTTAAAAGCTCCCAATAAAAACCTAAATAAGATCCTTTTCTGAGTTAGGTACTAACGTTCCAGGTAGGAAAGTGTAGAAATTCTACTTACTGTAGCCAGTCGTTTGAGCAGCTGGATGGCCAGGCGTGGAAGTGCAGGGTCGTGCTTGTGGTAGATGTACTTGGCCAGTACAGCAATGAGATTGTTTCCATGAGCACCTGGAGAGAACACAATTAAAATCAAAGAGAAGAAACGGCAACAAGGTGTAACTATTTACCAAACAATGATTTCCACAGCGGGAGACAACCAGGTTAGTCTCCCAAAAGAGTAAGACCTGGGTCCAGCCAGAGCACTAATGGAGTTGATTTAGTACCTGCTGTAATTACACTAATCTCATTACAAAGCAGCAAACAATAAACCGTGTTTGCTTAATCCTTTAGCAGCTGTCCCAGGGGAAGAATGCCTTAGAGGAGGGAGAAGAGGTCTCCTCCCATCACTAGCAAGCACTTTGTGGAAGCTGGAAACCTTAACTACTGTCTGTAACGAGACACACACTGAAAGCAGCCAAAAGCACAGCCCCCCCAGGCTGCCCCAGGAGGGATACCCACCGTGCTGGGTGAGTGCCTGCTCCAGGGGTGACACCACGCTGGACGGGGGTTTCAGGCGGATGACGTTGTTGGTGACGGAGAAGGCCAACTTAACTGTTTGGATCAGCAGCTGACCTTGCCCTTGGGACTCATCACTGCGTTTCCAAAAGAAACCAGAGTCAGGAGCTGTGCTGGCAACCAACATTTGTTGTCTGCACAACTGTTCAAAGAGGAAACTCCATGCTCCATGGGGGGTTACAACACATTTTCACTCAGTGTCATTCATGTCAGCACACAGCAGTGTCTAGAACAGCCACACCGCCCTCACCTGCTGGACTGGGAGGCCATCACCATGTCAATGGTGTCCACCCCAATGCCCATGATGTTGATGACAGCTTGTCCTGCCTCTGTGTTGGCCAGGCTGAAGATGCACAAGGACTGCAGGCTGGGGGCATTGCTGGGACACACAAACACAGGATGGTCACAATGAGCACAAAGTGTAGGATTTTGCCACATTGCACTTAAAAACTACCACAAAGTAACTTCTTTATTGTTACAGCCCCACCGACCCTTCCTTTATTCCTCCTTCTATTTCTATCAGAGTGGCTGTACCAAACAGCAAAGTGGATAGCAGCCCATCCCAGGAAATCTGTGTACTCTTTGCTACCCATCACCTGCCCTACCTGCTGCGAGGATCCATTTCAGGGCACAAATTCAGTATAGCATGGATCAGCTGCAGAATTAGGCACCCTAAAACAGAGATGAAATGGACTATTCAGTGTTTGAGAACTTGTGCCTAGTTCCTGCTGTTTTCAAACAAATCACAGCATCTAACAACACTTATAGACATACAATGCAAATCCCAAATGGCTGCTAGAAAAGATATGATAAAAAAAGACATTCTGTTTGAGAAGGGAGGTGATTGCTTTTTAATCCGTTCTTCTCCTCCTCCAACATCCTTACCAATTTTCTCTCTCACTCCATGAGAGTTGTATCTCCATTTGTGGTAATTTGGTAACATCTCCTTGAGGACAAACACGATGCAGGGCACAAGGCCTTGGCTTTGGGTGCTGCCAAGTTGTCCCTAGGAGAAACAGAAACATTATTTAACCAGGAGAGGGACAAAGAACAAGACAACTTTTGCAGGCAGATATGCCTTACGACACTTCCCAATCCCAACAGCTCACAGCTGGTGTCACCTCAGAGCATTCCAGAAGCACTCACCCGGACAAGAGTTGTCACCAGGTTCAGGAAGGAGATGGTAACACTGTACTCGCCCTGGGGCTGCTCTATGCCCATCAAGAGGTTTCCATAGCCCCCAGCATTCATTCCCTCTGCACTGTGGAAGGAGCAAGAGGGTTCAGCACATGAAGAGCAGGATTCTGACGTGAGGGGGAGATGTCAGGTGCAGGGATTGCACACTGACAGAAAGTTCTTATGACATGTTGGGCAAAAGAAAAAGAGAGGGTGGATAATACATACCTAATCATGTGATTCATACTGGACAGTGGATTGGCAACAAATGGCAAGAACCCCGTGTGATGAAGGTCAGTCCAAACCTGCAAGACAAAAGGTACAGATATTCCCCCTCATTCACATATAAATCTCTAACAGTTCTCCCACTCAGCAGGTCTCTCCTCACCTTGGCTGGCATCCGAGCAGCCAGGACTGTCAAACAATTGACACAAGAAGCAATGACATCCACAGGGGGAGAGATGACAGTTGTGAGCCTGCAAAAGAAACAGTCTGCATGAAATGCACTGACACCTATGGTCGAGCCGATTTGCTGGGTTTTTAATCAAAAAAACTTCTCTCACTGAAGGACAAACATATAATATTTAAGCAGGCAAATACAGACACCAGAGTCTGCACTTTGAGTCTAGACTTGCCACCTCCCCCTCACACCTGAGTCAGATCAATTTACTGTCAAAGGCAAGGCTGGCAAGGCAGCAGGCTGTCAGAGAGAACAATAATTATACAGCAGAACTTCAGTTCCCAGGCAATTATCTCTGGGAGGAGCTAATAAGTCTAACTGTTTTAACACCTAGAAGTTATTGCTCCCCTTTCCACATAAACATAACTACCAATTAAAACCTGCCTTTAAAGGGGTAAAACTGTACAACACTTAAAACAGAGGTGGGAGAGGGGCCATTCTGCTGCATCAAAGCATGAAACTGTGTGTAGCCAGAAGAGTCCTGAGAACTGAACACCAATCCTGTGGAGTTCAAGCACTGACACGCACCTCTTGCAAAGCCCTGGGCCAAATTAGTAATTAACCATTCCTGCAGCTCACTGCCCCTGCTGCCAGTGACTCACCTCTGCAGGAGCATGTAGATTCGGGATGTGATGGGCAGAAGACAATCTGCTATTGACACATCAGTGCTGATCACTTTATGAACCAGATCAATTATGGGCTTGACCCTCTGGCAATGCTGAATCACATCTGGGTAAAGAAAAGCAACACTAAGATGCAAATTCGCACCTAAGCAGTAATCAAGTCTGGACCAATGCACATTTATCTTACCATGTGATTCAAAACCATTCATTTCCCACATACAAAAACATTTACTTTATCTATCTCAACTTTCCCCTCATCTAAAATGTATCTCATCTCACTACATGCTCTCGGCCTTTTGACATAATTTGACGTAATTCTCAATAATCATCATCAGTTTCCTGGGAAAGTATTCCATGTTCCTTCAAAACTATTCAGAGCTGTTCAGTCCTATTACTAACCTCAAATTGAAACCAATTAATACTTATTTATTCTCTTTTGTACTCCCAGCCTGTCTCACCTGCTGTCGATACAACATGGAGCAGCATCTCAATCTCACAGGTGAACAGTGTCCAGCTGCTGTAGGAATATTCCCACCGTACCAGATAAGCCCGGTCATCCAGCATCACCTGCCCCACTGTTCCCTGAGGTATCCGTAGATTTGTTTGACCTAATCCTGAAGATTGAAGCAGCAGATGAAATAAAAGTCACAAATTAGAACTAAATTCCCCAAAGCACTTCAGGAAGAAAAGGTGGAGTGCAGTTTCCTTACCAAGAGGATAGAGGAGCTTAGGAGTCTGTCTGCGCCACAGTGTCCCATCTTCATGGGAGATCACATCCGGGGGTTTGTGCTTGTACAGCTCAATATAGAAGGACATTTTATCCAGGAAACTGTACACCTGCATCAGAGAGAGCTTCAACAACACAGCCAAAGAGACAGACCCTCTTAAAAATTAATCACCCGGGTCATCTCCAGGAACAGGCAAGTTTTCTTGATGTGTACAATATTCTTACACAGCCCAGAGGTCTGTTCTCATGTAATGAACCAAGAGCAAAGTACCACCTAAAAATTACTCAGCATCTTAATCTTCAGCCACTAGAATTGAGAAGTTTTCTAAAAGCCAGAAAAGAGTGTCCTACAACAGCACAGCACTAAAAAGGAGCCCTGCCCACTGCTCCTTCAGCAAAGCTTCACGTCTGTACCTGAGTCTGCAACTGAGATAAGCACATGTAACAGAAAGAAAGAACCACAGAGCATTTGGTCCTTGCCTCAGAATAAATCATCTCCCACATACCAAGAAAGATCCTCTACCTTTTTTGCAGTAGATTTATCAGACACAAGGGCTTGGAGCAGCTGAAGGAGAGGAGTGAGAAGATGGGGGAACATCCCACACACACTGTCGAGGATAATACCCAGACCAGCAGTAGGTTCCTGGTGGTGGAAACAGAAAACAAATGTCTTATTACTAAAAAGAAAAGGGTCTCAGTACAGCACAAGGTCACAGTTCCTCTTGAAGCTGTACATTTAACATTAATCATGCACGAAAGTATCACTCCAGTCCTTGCACAGACTAAAGCATGAGGCACTCTGCAAGTGTAAGGCAAGAAGTAAGACTGTAATGCATTACAGATCATCCTAATTCTGTGACAACAGGAAAATGAGCACGATGCTTTTGCCAGCAGTTAGTTCAATCCTTGCAGCCCCAGCCCTGCTATCAACTATCACCTATATTAAAACTCGCTCCAGTATCCTTTTCAAGTGTAAAGCCAAGGCTGTACCTAAAAGGCAGGAAAGGGCAAAAATAAATCAAAGATAGATGCAAACAGACATTAGCTCCTCAGGCCCTCCTACAAACCAACTAACTAAATGCTACCAGTCTTGTTCCTTTCCTAGAAGGGAATCTTCTATTGGGTCTTAGTTATAAACAAGGAAGGTCAAGCAAGTTGCCAAGACACTCACCGTCTTCCAGAAGAGCTGAGGAATGCTGGAAGCTGCCAGGACTTCACACGCAGCATCAATTATATCCTATGAAAGAAGAGAGGATGGGAAAAAAATCAAAACTGCTTTACAGAGGGGGATTTTGTCCCAGCCAAGTTCTGTCACATCTTTGGAATTTAAGCTTCCATGCTCATCCACCAGTATCTAACTGTTTTATGGAGTCAAAAGAGAAACACACACCCAACACACACAACCCCAGATCAACAGCCAACCTACAGCCATGCTCCTCATCATGAATGGCCTGGCCACAACAAGCATTGTATCTGCAGAGGGCTATATGATGTTAGTCAAACTCAGAAATGGAGTTTGTGTTACGTATTCGAAAGTAACACATAATTAGTTTCAGATCCACAGGACTTCAATGCAAGATGTGCTCTTCCATTACTAACCAGCCATACATTTGCATTGTGTAAATGCAGTAGGAAAACCAGCAAATCACACTTTTGGATCTCTCCCAGTCATATAAAGCTTGTGGTCACAAATGCAGGATTACAATTTAATAAGTAATCAGCATCAGTTATAATGGTAATTATTTAAATTACCTAACAGACACCATGGCCCTGAATGCTTACCTGCTGATTGCCCAATGTATGTAACTCCAGCGACGTCAGGACAAAGGAAAGAAGTCCATAAATACACATACAGGCTGTGCTGGCAGTACACTGCAAAGAGAGAATGCACAGGGCCATCATGGGAAAGACTGAATTACAAACACACTCTAACACTACCCAGCCTGCTTCACACTCTGAGCTTTTCTCACACAGCCCTGCTGCAGAGGGAGCAGCCATTAGCTAGATCAAGAGCTCACATACAGCATTATAACAAACTCACGTTCTTGCCCCCACTGCTGAGGGACCGCAGCAGCTTGGTGAGGTACTGGAAAACATTCAGCTGGATGGCAGCACTGCCCATCCTCCTGATTACGCTTGTGGCCTCCTCTGGGTTTATAGTGTGACGGAGCAGAGCCCAGGCCAAGAGCACTGGAGCGTGGTGTGAGACATCCCCCAGCTGCAGCAGCTGACTGTCCATCTCCTGCACAGAGAACAAGACACGAGCAAAGTAACTCAGACATTCCAAAACGTTCATACTCAACAAGCTGATCGTGCCCCTCTCATGTTGTGTGGATGCCAGTTCCTACACCTGGCCAACAAACCTGAGGATCAGAAACTTACAGACACAGCAGGGTAAGGTCTGTCCTGTTAGACCTGACCAGGGGCTGGTTACTGTCAGTGCTTTACCTGGTGGATGCGCTCACTGCCGGCCAACTTGTGCTCCTCCGTCCTGTCATCCAAGGCACGCTCGTGGAGGGAGTCAATTTCCATGCCTTCCACCAGGATCAGAGCACTAAAGTAGCTATGAGCAGGAGAATAAAAACAAGTAGGTCAGAAACTTTAAGAATCCACATGGGGTTTTTGAAACTCTAAGTGACCCTTCAGTTTGCTTTGTTCAGTCTTCAGAACCAGCATTTCCAGTAGCTCTTCCCAAATCCCCACACCACTTACCCAATCCGATCCACCAGGTGATCCATGCTCTCATCCACCAAATGCCTGTTGGTTTGCCTCGTGCCAAATCCCTGCTCTTTGAACATCTTGGCAAAGGCCAGAAGCTCGTCGGGGGCCATCTCAAAGTATGCATAGTAGAGGAAGATGACTTCCAGGAGCATGGACTGCTCACGGAGGCATTGCACAAACCAACGGGAGACCTGACGCTCTGTCTGCACAAGGGAGAGTTCCACCATCACATCCCAAAGCCAGAGACTCAAGAGGGGAAGCATTTCAACAGTTTGTGTAATGTCAATGGCAAGGAGAGCCACTATAAACACAGAGAGAGTATGAACAACTACACAAAAATGGCTGTGATAACCCAGGGCTATCCATGGATTTATTACAAGGAACAATACATTTAATGCAATCCTATTTTTGAGCAAAAACTATGTTCTCTTGGAGAGAAACACTTTTTGTGTTTTGGACCAGGTGAAACATCCTGTTTAACTGCATCTGCACATATGTATTTCCCAATACACCACACATAAAAGGAAAGACTTTATTGACAAATATTAGTAAAAAACTATTGATAAATAATAGTAAAACCCAAAGTATACCATGAGATTTCCATGTGTTTCCCACGTGGGAGCCTCTGCTTTGTACAGTGCTTCAAACTGCTTCCGGTAATTGGGAACGAGCTCCTTGTCCAGCTTTTCAACACACTGGAAGTACTGTGCCTTAAAAGAAACAACCAAAATCCCAAACTTCTCACATGCACACTCACGGGCTTTTTACACAAGTGGGGAATTACTGCACAACATTTAGCCCGTTCCAGTGGCATCCTGTGCAGGAAGAGGCTCCTGTACTCACCGTGTAAGGGTGTCTCTCGTCCTGGAAGTACGTGAGCAGGTGGAGGACACAGCGCAGGACGCAGATCCGCTCCTCATAGTAGTAGTCAGCCAGCTGTGAGCGCACAGTGCCAGCAACAGCAATGAGAGATGGTGCCCAACCCCCCTGCACTGCCCTCTCCCACCACAGGAACACAGAGTGCTCACACAGCACCACAGATGGAGTTTCAACTGAGCAGCTTTTAAGTTATTGGGGAAAAAAACCCTCCCAACACTCAACTTTACAGAACTCAGTAAAACATGAGTTCTCTGCCAAAAGATCTTTTCTGCAGAAAATACAAATGGAAATGACTAACCTTCAGCATCAAAGCCTGACTCTGTCTTTCATCCTGAAGAACTGTCTGTAAACAAAACACAACAAAATAAAGATCTGTCCATAAATCTACTGACAAAACACATATGCACAAAAAAGACTGAAACAAACAAAACAGACCGAAACAAACAAAAAAGACCGAAACAAAAAAAGACAGAAACAAAAAAAGACAATTTCTTTCATTTCCTTCAGAGAGAGATTCCAAAAGAAAAAAAACGCTCATTTTTAACTACATGTTTATTTTTCATCTCCACTCTCATTGACTAAACTGCAGCTTTCCTGTATTCCTGTGACAGAGAGAGGAGCTGAGCTCCTGCAGAGATTCCAGCAGGAGGAGATAACTCTGGGTATCTGCTGCCACATTTCCTTAAAGCAGCACTGGAGCATTGTAGGTTCAGAGAATGAAACCCACAAAGCCATTTCCAAATCAGAACTCAGACTCACGTGTGACCGTGTGCATCAACAAACTACTGGTACTAAGGAAAGATGTGGAGTAAATAGAAGAGCAATGGGAGCCACAGACCTTCAGGGAGTCCCTGGTTCCTCTGTAATCCTCTTGAAGGTAAGACTGTAACAACTGCACGCTCTGCTCTTCATCCAGGCCCTAAACAAAAGAAAGAGAAATGCTCTGAAATTAGTAAAAGGCAAAACAACTCATTAAAGTCTAAAATTCTTTCTGAATATTCAGGCAGCTCTTATCTTCAAAATGATTAATTTCCAAAAGAGGACAAAAGAATGCTTTTGCACCAGGCAGTTGTTTGCTACAATCATTCAAACCAAACACAAGCTTTGATGGCACTGAGCTGCAGTTTAAACTCAGTCATTTAAACAAAAGCATCACCAGCCACTGGACTCTCAACTTCTCGCAGTTAAACTGAGAGGTTGTCAAATAAGGCAAGTGATTCAAGGGACATCAGTTGTCCTGGAAGAACCCAAGACAGACAACAGCAGGTGCAGCATGACCAGGAACACCACAGCACCCCAAGGTCACTCATCCCTTTGGAAAAGTTTGACCTACGGCCTCAGCACATCCTTCTAAGGTCCTTTAGATTATTTTGAGCTGAAAGGATGTTAAATTTGACTCTACTCAACGTCAGGAAGGTTACTTAAAATATCAGAAGCCCGGTTACAATTCATTTCGGGGATAAAAAAACATTCAGATGGCAGCTTCACTCACCAAAAACTTGCTGACCCTCAGACCCAACTCTTTTAGTGGAGCAGCTACGTCTTTATCAGCTTTAATTTTCTCTGCTGAGGTTGTACTGAAAAGAAATTTTAGTTATTCAAAATGCAGCAATGCTGAGGAATAAACTAAACAAGCTTAACTTCAAAGTCCTCAATTCTACCAGTTAAGCAAAAACCACGTTTTTATGTAGCAACAGAGATAAATATTCAACATGCTCCTCTTTTACGGGGAAACCCCACGTTAGAGGTTCATGTCTAAAATCAGGCAGTGGCTGTACCTGGGTGGTTTATAGTAGGACAATCCTTCCAACAGTCTCTGCCAGTGCTTGTTCAACTCTGCAGCAATCTGGGCCTAAAAAAACAACCGAATGTGACTGAGCAGACTCTTCAAAGTGCACCACTGAGCACCAGATTTGTCAAATCTAAGGGAAGCAAAGAAATTCCACCACCACAAAGACACAGGAGCAACACAGGACAGGTATCTGCAACTTAAGACTGATTTCAGGTGCAGGGACCTGCCTTGCTAATCCCAGGAAGGGAGAGGAAACAGGAGGCAATGGATTGGGTTCAGAAACACTTGGATTTCCAACCTCTGGGCAAATTCTTGAAAGAAGAGGCTCCTGAAAATAAGGCAGCAGGCTGCACCACTCATCAACAGCCAGTCTAGGAAGGAATTGTGCCCATTCCAGGAAAGGAACCACCTCTTCCACACACCCTTCCAGGTAGTTCATGCAGCAGCTGTAAACACGCAGTGGAAGAATGAACGAGTAGCAGAGACAGAGGAACAGAAATCACACACTAAGGAAGAGGGAAAAGCAGCAAAATACGTTTTCACTAATATTCAAAGAGATGTCCAAATGATGTATTTGGCCATGGAGTCCATTCAGTGATGGCCAAACCTCTCAGCAGGACATGGACTTACTGGTTCTCTCAAAGCTGATCTGCCCAGCAGAATGGTCCATAACTCTCTGCTGCTCCTGCAAACACAAGGAAAAGGTGGAGAGTATTTTAATGATGATCATTATCTCAAGCTTCCATTTAGCTCACACCTTTTCAAATCTGCAGTTACCTCAGAGCAGATCCCACTGCAGTACACGAATAATGATTTAAGGAACATCAGCTTTTAGCTGCGGAGTCTCAGGTGCCCTGAGAGAACCAAGGAAAGCCCCAGAGAGGGTGACAACTGACACAGCAAGATCTGTGAACTCATATTAAAGCTTCACTTCTCTACCTATTCACCATCCTGACCCTGGCACAACATCCAGAGAAATGAGTCTCCCTGTACGAGCCCGGAGAAAAGGTGTTTGCCAGAAAGAGTATTTCATTTAGACAAATGATCGTTCAGCCTCTCCAGCCCACACAAATGACCCAAGGGCCCAGACTTTCACCAAGAACTGAAAAGCAAAGTAAAGGAAGCAACTCAATGAGCCCCGGGGTCAGTGACCATGTGAGACTGGTGCCTTTGTTTGTCCTGAGCACGTTTTTGTGTTATTTATTGTAGGAACTGAGCCCCAGTCTAGCAGAGACAAGTGAGCAAAGACAGACCGAGGTCTGTTGCTCATTCATTAATTAAGCTCCAGAACAGCTAAGGGAGGAAGAAACCTCTGTGTGCACCCACAAGTAACAGCGGTGTTCTTGTCTCCTGTAGGGCTCAAAGACAATCATTTAATAACAGTCAGACACCGCAGTAACTCCAGTGCGTAAAACGTTACAATAACTGACAAAAATAAACGACAAACGTTCTCAGGACAAACGAAGGCACCTGTGACTCACTGAATCACTTCCTTTACGCCTCTCCCACGTCTCTGTTTTGCCTTTCGCGGTGCTGGAGGCGCAGCCGGGCCCCGGCACGATCCCCCCGCTCAGGGCAGCGCCGGAGGGGTCTGGGGGCCCCGGCAGAGCAGCGGCTCCTCCCGAGCCCTGCCCGGGCTCCCGCTGCCGACACAACAGACCC
>WEKX01017580.1:25079-57234 GCA_013390025.1 Pitta sordida | reverse complement strand
CCGCGGCCGCCTCCCATCGCCTCCCATCGCCTCCCATCGCCTCCCGCCGCCGGGTCCGTTGCGCCCTGCCGCGGGTTCCCGGCAGCGAAGGCGGGGTTGCGGGTGCGGCGCGGAAGGGCAGAGCGGAGGGAGCCCGCAGGGGCGAGAGGGGCTGCAGGCGGCAGCGGAAAGCTTCCCTGGCCGGAGCAGCCGGGATGCGGGGCCGGAATTGGGGGGTGACGGTCCCGTTCCGTGGGAGAGCGGCGGTGCTGAGGAGCTCCAGGGGACCTGAAAGCTGTGGAGGAGGAAATTGTGACAGGGACAATAAAACGAAATCATTCAGCAGCGGAATGCAGGCAGGTTCACAGGTCAGAGCTTTCCGAGCTGCTGCTTTGGAGCAGAGCCCTGGCACGGGGTGAAAGTCTTCCTTGTCGTGCAGCCTGCGGGGGGAACCGCCGTGTGCCGTCGGTGCCACAGGAGCTGCGGGGCCGGACGGAGGGGCAGGACTCTGTCAGGCTCTGCCTGGTGACATTTACTCTGCCTCTCCTCAAATAAGCCTTAAGCTCCCCCCTCCCCCGTGCTCAGAGACAGCAAAGCGTGGGACCCCAAAACCATTGTGGGTCGGAGGTAGATTTTCCCCAGACATGGTTTTAACAGAATATGATTAAATTCTTCTGCTGTTTAAAAATGAATCGTGATGGCACAAGCTCCCCCTGGGCCTGATGGAGCTGTGTGGCAACAGGACGTGTAATAAAGCTGTTTGGCAATCAAGGATTTCAGGCTGTACAAACAAGGATGCCAAAAAGTAATCCATTAATGATTAAGAATTCTCAGTACGGAGCCATCGATAAACACTGCAGACACATGGTGAGAGGGAGTCTGATGGCCCCAGGGACAGTTTCTCAGTTTATATTGCTACTGAGACCTGTCAGAACTTGAAATAACATCTGACCTTCCATGAGGGAGCTGGTGTAAGTGCTGCCAGTAAGATTTAGGGAGCAGAGTTTAATAAGAGTTTGCTGCCAAAAAGCTTAAGAAAGGATGGAGCAATCCAATGTCTCAGTGGGGATACGCCCATAATATTTCCAACAGAAATAAATAACCTGAGACATTCAAAGACCCCAAAAGAGGTGCCAGAATAATGACAGAGTGTGGTGTTATCCCTCAGAAAATGGGAATCAGGGTAGCTGACAGGGGGAAGAGGATGTGCCATGGATTAAAGACAAATGAAACCATAATCTTTCTTTAAAAATAAGGAAGAATAAATCAGACTCACTCTCCTGGGACGCTGTATAAACAGAGCTTAGGATGGATGGACTAGAAGTGTATTTGAGAAGAGCTGTCTCTGTAACAATCAAGACCCAGCAGTGCTGTAAAAGCAAAACAAATTAAGCTGCTTAATACAAAGGAACATCCTCTCGTGGCTGCAGGCGAGATCAGCGCTGTTCACTTCATTTCTCTGCTCAGAGCTCCAGCTGAGCCTGACAGCTCTGACAGTAGGTCAAAATTAGATAGACTGTGACACTTAAGAAATATTTGGTAATGATTATGATGTTTCTGTCCTACTTCTATTGTAAATAGAATGTGGCATGATAAAAGCCTGATGCAGAAGTATTCAAACACCAGGAACAGGAGTAGGGGAGGTTTGCACAGCAGTGGGAAGAGGAATATTTAATAAAAGGAGGAACATTCTGTAGAAAGACAGTGAAACCCACGTACAAAATTAGCTTCCAAAATTACCTTTAAGCATTTAAATTAACTGCTTTTCCAGTTTACACCATCACAGTGAAGCCTTCTGGAAATACTTATGGATTTTCACTTCACACTTCAATTCAAAGACCCTGCAACAAAAACATGGCAAGCTTCATGTGAGTCCACCACCACCGGTGGTTCAGCTCTGTCACATCAGGGCAACTTCTTTGGTCCTCAGAGTGGGGATGACAGGTTTGGCTGATCCATCCCCTCACCGGTTTTATTTGTTCTAATAAATGAAACAAACACTAACAATTGGCACATAAATGTCAGTGTAAGTTGAGCTTAGGAACTAAACAGCTGTGCAAAAGCTTTAGCTTTCCTAGCAGTTGCTCTGAAAATAAAGTTGCTTTAATGGTTTGCTCTTTTTTTTCGCCTTTTTAATAGGGATTGCAGTAGCACAGAAAGGAAATTCTTCCTAATGGACAGCTGAGCACATCAGGACTCCTGACAGATTCTGTGAGCTCGAGGCACGTGGGGCTGGAATCATGTTAAACAAGCCAGTGCTGGTGGAGTCCCTGCTGGTGTTTGTGGTGGTGCTGGCAGTGCACGGGGTGGTGTGGGACAGGTTCTCCTGGTGTGCCCTGGCTCTCGCCCTCCAGGCCTTCTACGTCCAGTTCAAATGGGACCGGCTGCTCCAGCTGGGGGGGGCCGTGTTCCAGTTCCGTGGGGCAGCCAACAGCGGCCTGCTGCCCTCCAGCATGGTCATCCCCCTGCTGGGAATCATGATGAAGGAGCGCTGCAGGGCTGCCGGCATCGTGTACTTCGAACGCTTCGGCATCGTCGTGGCGTCCACGGGGATGCTGCTCGCCCTCTTCCTGTCTGTCCTGGCAGTTGGCATCACCAAACCTGTGCCAACCAACACCTGCATCCTGACTGGCATTGCTGGCAGCATCATTATCTACACCATGAAACATTCCTTGGCTGTCTCAGAAGTGATAGAGGTCCTGGAAGTGCTGCTCATCTTTGTCTACCTCAGTATGATCTTGCTGTACTTGTTGCCCCGGTGTTTCACTCCTGGAGAAGCATTGCTGGTTCTTGGAGGTGTGAGTTTTGTTCTCAATCAGCTCATTAAACGCTCACTGAATGTAATCGAGGGCAGAGGGGACCCCGTTGACTTCTTTCTGCTGGTGGCAGTTGTTGGAGTTGTTCTTCTTGGTCTTTTTTTCACTGTGCTCTTCACCTTCATGGACTCAGGCACGTGGATCTCCTCCATGTTCTTCCACATGATGACAGCAGTGCTGGGCTTAGGGGTCATCATGCCTTGGCTGTACAGACTCATCCAGAGGAACCCTTTGTTCTGGCTGCTCCAGTTCCTGTTTCAGACACAGACAAGGCTTTACCTGCTGCTGTACTGGAGCTTCTTGGCCGCCTCAGCCTGTGGTGTGGTTTTCTACCAGAACGCAAAGAGATCGTCTGGATCTAAAAAACACCAGGCCTCGACTATAACCAGGAAGTATTTCCATTTTATTGTCGTAGCTACTTATGTTCCTGGACTCATTTATGACCGTCAGCTCCTGTATGTTGCTGCAGTTCTGTGCCTGGCCGTGTTCATCTTCTTAGAGTACATTCGGTACTTCAGGATCAAACCCTTTGGCCAAACCCTCAGGCATTTGCTGTCTCTCTTCTTGGATGAAAGAGACAGTGGACCTCTAATCTTGACTCATATTTATCTCCTCCTCGGCATGTCCCTCCCAGTGTGGTTGTTCCCCAGACCTTGTGCTCCCAAAGGCACCTTGTCTGGGGCAGGAGCGCTGGTGCCCTACTCTGGGGTGTTGGCAGTGGGGGTAGGAGACACTATTGCCTCTGTTTTTGGCAGCACAATGGGGGAAATCAAATGGCCAGGAACAAAGAAAACCTTTGAAGGGACAATGACAGCTATCTTTGCTCAGATCATTGCTGTGGCTCTCATTCTGATCTTTGACAGCAGCGTGAACCTCAACTCCAGCTACGCCTGGATTCTGGCATCTGTGAGTTTGGTTTCTCTGTTGGAAGCTTATACCACTCAAATTGATAACCTGCTGCTGCCTCTCTACCTCCAGATCATGCTTATGGCATAGAAGCACTTCCAGGAGCAGAGGATTCTCCCTTCCTAGAGAAAAATGGTACTAGAAAATGCACTGCAATGAAAGCTCACAGCTCATCTTTTGGTACAGCAGAGAAAATTGTTAAAATCAGAAGTGAAAGAGACTTATTTAAAATAAAGGGTTTGATTTCATCTTGGTTTTACCTCCCCCCGCCCCCATTGAAAACAACCCAAGTAATGTTCTCACAGCAACAAACATGACTGATAAAAACAGCATTTGTGTTTAATAATCTAATTTAAGGTTCTTCTGGGTGCCCAGGGGCAAAGGAAGCAGAGGGAGAAGAGGTAAGTCAATTAAAGGAGAAAAAAATAAATAAGTAAATCTCTCAGATACTGCCCCCTTTGTACTGTACCTTGTTTTCTGTCCTGCGTCTTGCATTGCTGAACACGTTGAACTCTCATTTCTGCATGAGCACGATGTAAAAGCATGTTTGGTATCAAGGGTGGGCACTCAGAGAGGTACAACTGTCCACATGTGTCCAGTCCCCACCAGCAGGAGCCACAAACACAACTCCAGACTCAGTAGCTGCCACAGCTGAGTTTATCCAGGGCAGGTGGGAAAGGTTTGGGGATGTTTGGGAACTGCTCATTCCAAGCCCTACTGACAACTCTGCATATTTAGGCCTGAGGTTTTATCCAGAAAGAATGTTTAATTAAAATCACAGCTACCGTTTTGTGGCAAAAAACCCCCCCAATTTTTCTGTATTAAATGCTTCTGTATTAACAGTCTCTTCTCACTAGTTGGCCAAGTGTCCATTAAAACAAAACACATCCTGTCCCTTCTCCTGAGATGTGTCCAAGCAGGAGATGAGTATTCCAGAATTCCTGTTTCCATCACAAAGTTAACTTTTAAATTCACTTCTGGGAGCAGTTTGGGGGAGTCCAAGGTCACACAACACTGTCCTGCAGCCCTGTAACTCTGAGACTTGGGACAGGCAGTAGGACCAGGGGTGGGTGAAACCAGTCTCTGGGTCAGCAGAATTGGCTCCAGAATCCAGTATTTGTGTGTGCGTCCCTGCAAAAATCCAGGACTGGAATAGCTGAGAGGCAGCATTGCCCTATTCACCCCCCTGCCTGGGCAGGGCTCCTGGGATTTGCTGCTGCTTTTCCTGAGGAGACCAGAGTTGGCCAGAGCTGGTTAATAACAAAATACATTGTCAGATACTCTCTGTAGGAAACCCAACTGTCCTGGGCTGAGTTTCCTTGACATTTAACAGGAAATCCTGCCAATCAGTCCAGCTTTTTGCTTTTATTTATGCACTTGGACTAGGTGGTTTTGCACATTGCAGGTAGTGGTGCATATAATCAGAGGACAAACTACCCCTCCTCAGCAGAATTGTAAATTACTAATTCCTCTCACAGAAACACAGACAAAGCTTGAGCTGCTTCCATCATAAACAGCACCAGAGGTAAAGCAATTTGCTTTCCTTCCACCCTGCTCACAGCTTTGAAAGAAATTGTAGAAAAGGTAATTTCTGAATGCAGAAACTTGGCATTCAGTGTGTTACTGCTCTTGCCATTACCAGCTCCCTAATTCCTGCCACAGCCACCTGAGAATTCCTCCGTGAGGAATCCTGTGCTGGACTGAGCCTGTTCTGCATTGCCCAAACTCCAAAGGGCTGAAAGGAAACTTCTTCCCTTAAAGAAACCAAATTTGACTATTTCACAACAAACAAAAGCAAAAACAAATTGCAAGGGATGAGTCAGAAGTGGCCTCACTCTGCCACTTGCACTCTGATGTAATTCATGCATTGGTGACACCAGGCTCATATCCCAGGGTTGCCACTGCACCAGCACTGGTGAAATCACACCTACACACCTTCTGTGCAGTTCAGGATACAGGCTGGATCTTGCCTTGGATGTAACTTGCTGACATTCCTTGCTGTAAGATGGTTTGGCTTTAGGGATTGAAATTGTTCTTGTGCACACAGAGCTCAGACTGCTCACAGACATCTCAGCCCTGTCTGCTGGGACAAGGTCCCACCACATCTTTCTCAAAGAAAAGATGGAGATGAAGAGGAGAATTTCTATTCTTTTTTATTTAAATGTAAGGATTTTGATTGGGGTTCTTTGTTGTCATCATTTCACCATGAATCTGTTAGAATTGCATTTTTAATCAACACACCCAGAGATGAAACTCAGTTTGCTGGGAATGCTTAGAAGATTGATTATAAAAAGCAGAAATCCTGCTTCGTTTTGCCCACAACAGGGTGGTTTAAAATCACTGTTACTCCAACAACAGGACAGAGACCTAAGGATGAAGTCAGCCTTCTTCCTGTGACATGGTCACCTGCACTGCTGGGATCAGAGACAAGAAATGCCCTTAAGCTCTTACACAGAAGAAAATAACAAGTATCTGCAAGAAGAAATACTTGTTAACTGTTCCCAGTCAAGGTGAAGTGGTCTTTGCTGGTCTGTTCTCAAGACTGAAGAGGTTTCCTTACCAAAAGGACTGGGTGACTGCTCTCACACTGCAGGGCTCCTGCTGCAGCAGAAGTCTGTCTGCTCCAGGTGTGTTGGGTTGTGACAAAGGTCCTCATTCTGAGGAGGATAAATGAATCTTGAGAGCTGCCCTCGTGAAGGTTGTGTTTAAGGGGAAGGTGAATGAACAATCAAGAATATTGATCAGCTGTTGACTCCAGAATCTGTCACTAATTTCAAGTGTAGAGTGATGGAAAAGGCAGTTCAGGAGTTGGCTGGAGCCTGGGGAGTAAGGAAGAGGTAAAACCCAAACCTGAGAGGCTGTTCCAGTTCTGCAGGTACAAAATCAACACCAGCTAAGGTACTACCAACAAACTCCGCCAGGCAAGGCCACCAATGGCAGTTAATCCTGGCTGCTGCATTGGAAAGGTTCCTGTTCCCCTGTAAGGATCACAACCTTACCAGTTCTCTTTGCTCCAGCTGGTGCCCTTGGCTTCCATCACGTGGAAGGTGAAGGCATGGCGAGAGGACTCTGAGCTGTTCAGCTCACTCTTATGGACAACTTCCCCATGGATGAGGATGAGTCCCCCTGTGGGAAGGAAACACCTGTACTGCTGGTTTTTCTGAATGGTGAGCTCTGGTTTTCCAATGGAAGGGAAGGTCCAAGGGTTAAATACAATTTCAGCTCCCTTGTGTTTTTTTCTTGGGCTGTAAAGTGACACATTTGGGGTTCTTTGTACCTTTTTTTATGGGCAGAGGAATGAACTGACTGTCGTCATAGGCTGGCTCTGACCCTACAAACTCCACACATGTCGAGGCACCTGAAGCTGCACGGACCATCCTCCGGGTAATTCCATCTGCAAATCCACAGAACAAGCAAACACACAAAAATTGAGCATCCACCTACATTCTGCACAGCAGAGAAGCAGTATCAGTGACTTCCTTTGGTGCCAATAGGATCTTTATTATTATAGCATATTAATTTTTTCCTTTGTAACTTCTGTGGGGTCTTTTTCATGAAGCAAAGATTCAGGATTTTCCAGCTGGGGCAGAAACAGATAAACAACTGCCTTTAGTTTGCCTTTCTGGCCCCTTTGTGCATTGTTCATGTTCATAAAGGTCTGTTGCAATCACACACTTACGCAAAGCCAACCTTTGGTCCATTTGTCCTTTCTCTAAGATCATAAATCACAATCCAAGTGCAACTGACTTCGGGATTTGCCTTAATCTGAGGAGCACTTTGGACGAGCAGTGATTTAAATCTGCCCAGGGTGCTCTAGAGGTGGGGAAACACACACGACTCTTACTGGTGTGAGAGCCAGGGATGAACCACAAGCAGCCATTCTCCTGTGTGGCGTCTTCCAGGGCAATCCAAAATCCCAGGACCCTGCCCAGAGGCTCCGTGTGCAGGAAGGTGGCGTCCTGGTGAGGTGTCACTGCAAGGAGAGACTGTCACTGGGGTCTGAGGGATTCAGTTCCACTGGAAGGACTCCAGGCTTGCACCTCCCTGACTCAGTGCCCTCCTCAGCCCACCCAGCTAGATGGAGTCTCACAGTACAGTAACGTTACACACATTAAATCTCACAGCAAAATACACCTTTCAGGCTGCTGCAACTTTTTGTTCAAGCTGCACATGCTGTAAAAAAACACTTCTGAAAAATGTGGATTTTTACAAATAAGTTTAAGAAGGTTTGGACCACCAAACTGACAGGCTTAAGTCTGATCCTGAGCCTTTTTCCTGGTAATACTCCTTTCCTAAATGAGCATTATCTGGAGTGTGATACAGAGAGAACACAAATCTCACCTTCACCACCAATGCCAGGTTGCTGCCAGGAAAGAAAAAGTGATGTGTGAGTTTCGGAGCTTCCCACCTCACAGGATCTTATTTCTTGAGTGACAAGACAACTTGAATTACCGTACCTTGAAGATATACATGCTCTGCACAACTACTGGTCTCTCAAGGCCCAGTTTTCTTCCCAGTTCCTGCAAGAAAACGTCAAGATTTATGTTTGCTGTTTTCAGCACACTATACAACATTTTTTTAGACTCCCAAGGGTACTCGCTTTTCTCAGGGAAAATAAATCTAAATATATTCAAAGAATTAAGATTAACAACTCCATAATTAATTTATTTTTTCCCATACCAGTCTAGGAAGCAGAAACAGCTCACCTGCACCTTGGAAGAGTGAGTGATTTGCTTGAAGACAGGATCATGAGCATGTAGAGCTGAGGGGAAAGAAAAGGCTGAGACTTAAAATTTCATGAACAAAAGGGAACTTGGCAGCTCTCAGGATGAGCTGCAGAGACAACAGCCAAGAAAGGATAAATTGGAGCCAGAAACGTGGATGCTTCCCAAAGTGGATACATGTGGATTATCACACCTAAGGTGATAGGACACCTATAGGTAGTACAGTCATCATTAGAAATCATAAATATAATCACTCCCAGGCCACAAACTGCAGATAAATAAAAACCCACAGTGTATAACAGTGGGAAAACGGAGTATTATGTGATTATATTATGCAAATGACAGTCACTGTACGTGACCCTGAGGGACATGGGTGAACTCAGCTTTTAAAAACACAGTTTTTAAGACCCACCAGAAAGAGTAAGTACTGCAAAAATGAGCTACAGCTTATCTTTGGTGTCCTTCAGAGAGCCACAGCCTGCAGGTGAGAGCTGTTCGTGCAGACATTGTTACAACCCAGCTCTGACAAACCTGTAAATAAAGGTTCTTGCTTTGTGCCTCCAGCTCATCGTGATCAGATTTGCCATGAGGACACAGGAGCTGCTCCTGAGCAAGGGATGAGGACAGACTTGACCAAAAGGAGTAATTACAGAAAATAAGTCTAGAGAAGCCTTTTGAATTGCTAAATTGCACAGTCAGCAGGCATCTGCATTTGTTTTCACGTCCCCTGAGGAAAAGCTGGAGTGTAACAGAATGGCAGCTGGCCTGGGAAGACAAGAGTGTTTTTCTGAGAAAACCAAAGAACAAGAACTCTCAGTACTGAATATTTCGAAGTTTAGTGAAGTTTAATCTGAACGAAGTTCATGTGTTTTTTTAAGACTCAGGAAATCCCACTCTCTTTTTCCATGTGTTGCTTGAAAACAAAAAGGGATCAAAACACAAGTCCGGTAGTTGGGAGAGAGGAAATAGGTCAAACAGAGCAGGAAGGGTAAAGAAAAGGTGCTGGTGACACCACGGGAGGGAAGAACAGCTTTGGCATCAGCAACCCAGCCCTGCACAGGACATGGACACATTGCATCTGTACTGAATGTCACCAGTCTCAGGTTAGAGCAAATCTCTTCGATAAAAAGCCAAAGGCTGAAGTCCAAATTTTCTCATGTCAGTAACTCTGAGCTATGCATTGGAGAAAATCCTCTGAGAAGGGCTTTTGAAAGGAATTGTAAGAGAAGATTAAGTCTTTTAAGAGTGGAGAGTGAGGGGGAGCACAGAGACAATTGCAGAGACAGTTATTTACAGGGACAAGATCTGGACAAATCCTCATCCACATCCCTTTTGTCCATCCCCCTCCAAACCCCATCCTTTAACATACCATGGCCAATCTTGCTGATGGACTTCTCCTTTGGAATTAGAAAGTTACCTACAAAACAAGTTTAACATTGTTTGCAAAACAGGAACTGTCCCTCAAGCTGGAAACTGGCCCCTGACCCTCCCTCAGCCTTCTCAGGCCAGGCCTTACCTTTCTCATCCAAAACACCTTTCTCAAAGAAGAATCTAATCTTGTCTCCACTGGTCAGGAAATAATCCGAGCTACCCTGCCAGGGATAAGAGCCCAGTAAAGATACCATCCTTACAGAAACACAACTGAACCTTCAATTAAAGCACGAACACTCACCTGCATCTTTTCCCCACCAAGATGCAGCATAAACAAAACACAGTGAAAAATCATAAAAAAACCTTCCACAACACAAAATGTCTTGGTGCTGATTAGAGTTTTACAAGAACCTATCACACAGAGGCTACACCTTTACTTTTCTTTTGCTGCCTGGAAAATAACCCACTGTCAGTCTGCACAAAGTTATCTGTGACAGCTGCCTGTGCTTAACAAGGGCAGAGCCACACAAATCCTTTCCTTCACCCTCTGATAAAACCCCTCCAAATATCTGTAGAAAGCTGGAGAGCCAATTCCTGTCACGGTGTTCAGTTTGAGAAAGAGTCCTGCTCCCCCAGAGCGAATCCTGAGCAGTTATTTGTGTTTTCCCTTCCCCGGTACCTGCGACTGGAGCTGCTCCTCCTGCCTGGTGGAGAACTCGGTGCGACAGTGCGGTGGCACTTCCATCCTGGCCACGATTCCCTGGATCTGGCTCCTCATGGCGTCACACTCCTCTGCGCTGAAGAACTGCTCCAGGACAAGGAAGCCATCCCTGTGGAACTGGGAGAGAAGGGGTCACTGCTCCATTCCAGAGTCCCCAGGGGAAGAAGCACAAAGCAGCAGAAAACACTTCTGGCCCTTTGCGGGGTGAAAACCATCCCAAACTACAGCTCTGCAGCTCGACAGCACATTCTTAATTTTTAATTTTAGGAGGGGGACAAGGTGCTCTTAAGTTTTTATTTCAGGAGGGGTTTCTGTTGTAAAAACAATTCGTTAAAAGGCTGGGATTAAAGACAGTGAAGAACAATTTATCTGAACGCCTCAGTCCCCAAAGCAGAGATCCCATCGTTAGAGCCTCTGTGGTTTAAGGATATGTTATCTAAGATTAAATTACCAAGCCTGCTAACACAAACACAGCAGTGTTCCTGTGTGCCAAATCAGAAGGAGATCCCTTTACAAGCTGGAAAGCCTTGTTTTCTCTAAGGAAAAACCCCCGGGTGATTTCTCACAGTTGACTACACAATCCCTTACAAAATGAAGTGAACTCTGTTGGCACTGCAGTTTCCTTATATAGAATACCCCGGAGATTATCCTTTGCCAGCAGATTTCCAGTTCAGGGACAAGAGCTGAGCAGCACAGACAGAAGTGCCCAGGAGAAATTCCTCCAAGACCTCCACGGGACAAGCTGCCCTCTGGAAGAATCTGTAGCCACGACACTCACATGCTCAAAATTAACAGTCATACAAGAAGCCGAGGAGAGCGTAAAGGGTTTGTAAAGCAGAGCTTTGCTAGAGCTGCTCACAGGCTGCCTGTATCTTACCAGCAGCGTCTCCTGCCCGCACTGGGGACACGCTCCCTCCTTACCTTGTGGATGTGATCCTGGGTCACAGATGCCATGGGGACAGAAGCTCCTCAGATCCCACCACCACGGCGGTGTCACCCAGGCTCTGCAGGGCTCACTCCCCGCCTCTCCACGTCACCCTTGGCCCAGCATGTGACAAAAGCCAGCCCTGGACACCCGGACTCTTGGCTCAGCCACCGGAGCTGCCGCTCCAGGAATTTTGTCCCTGTTTTTTTGTTCCTGCCAGGGACATTCAGGGCTGCACAGTTTTGGTTTGGCTCTCCGGGGTAAAGCGCACAAAACGTTCTGCTCGAGTGGAATCGCAAACTTGATTAACTCTTATTAACTCCAAGGAGGAATTACTTATTAATAACCCAGATTTAAAAAACAGAGCAGCTAAGCTGGTAAACACAGGGACAGAATAAGAGTCAATGAGAAGACCCAGATACCTTAAAATAAATTTAAAGTAGTGATTGAGGCTCCTACAGAGCCTTTTTTTGCTCAGTCCTGCCACAGCTTCACCACAGCCCAGGAGGTGACAAATAGAATCAAGGCTGTTAAAGCTGAAGAGGTTTCACTGCGGGTTTGGTAGAACCCACAGAGAGTATTTCTGCTGTTTTCATTCACAGCTCCTGGGCAATTTGCACCTTCCCTTGCTCGGTTCGCTCTCCTGGCAGCTCCCAGAGCACACGTAACATTTACAAATAAGTAAACCCAAACCCAGCCAAAGTTCAAACCAGAGAACCAAACGGCAGAAAGTGTCTGGAAGGCGGCAGAGGGAGGAACAGGCTCCAGCCCAGCGGTGGCGCTCCCAGCCAACACATCCCTCCCATCCCACGGGAAGCCCTGGGGAACGCTTTCCCCGCTGGAGCAAAACGTGTCTGGCTCTTCAGGAAACACCGAAAACACCCTTTCAGCAGCACTTCCCCCCGAAAAATACCAGCGTGGGGGCGGGTTCTGGCGTCACTCACCCAGACAGAGGAAAAGCCAACAAAGGGAAGGAGAGGGAAATGCTGCCGGGAAGGCGTTTACATCCCAGTGCCTGAAAATCCATCTTAAAGGAAGGTGGATTGAAAGCATTAAGTTTTCTATTCTGTAAGGGAGACAAGTGTAAATAAGAACCCCTTCACATCTTACTATTTTTCCTTTTTTATAAAGGGAAGATTCAGTGTTTTCCCTGGAAAACACTATTTTTTTGGAGTATTTACAGCTTGTTTTCAAGCTTTTCCCTGCACACAAGAGGATATGAATTCAGTAGTCCAAAAGGCTAAATTTTGCCAGAGACTTGAAACACTGAGCTACAAATGTGAAAGGAGGGGGGGAGGAAATCAGCCTCCAGTCTTGGAAAGCTAAAAAAAAACCACCAAAAAGCAACTCAAATAGTATTTCCTCCTTTCTCTCAGACTTCCACCAACTGAAGGAGCAGTGAAGAAAAACACCTGCCTGCCAGTTGATGGTGTGACTGACCTCACCCCTCCCTGGGAGGCAGCAATCCTGCAGAAACATTCCTGGGGAAACACTCCCATGCCACTCCTCAGTCCCTCTCGGTGCCACCTCCGTCACTGCCGTGTCATGCACTTCACATTCCCAGACGTGGCGTTTTTCCAGCCATTTATCACGTCACCGTCTCCACTCCCCACCTTACGCACACACGGTGACTCCAGAGGAGGTTTAGGGTCATACCCGTGACAACAAACCACAGTTTTCCTGTCCCATGGATTGTTTTGAGCAATGTAAACAGCGGATCACACCACAGGAGCACCAGGAGAGGCAACCCATCCTGGTTCCAGGAGCTTTCCGTGTTTGTCTTTAGGAATCTTCCACTTCTTTGCCACTTTGCAGTGCTTCTATTTTGAGGGTCAGCGAGACCTTTTCAGCAAGAGCAAAACCACTTCAGCCACATAATGCCCAAAAAAAGTCAACGAGAAGGATGTCACCTCTGTAAATCCTTCTCTCCCGGTAAGATTAAACAGGAAGGTTGAAAAGTACCCAGACAAATCTGGGAAGTTGCCCCTTTCCCTTCCTCCCCGTCCAAGAGCTCTTTTTGCAGACTATTAACATTTTCTTCTGCCCATTCCACAAGAAAACTTCTGGCAAACTCCACTGGAGGCTGCCAAAGCCCAGCCTGAGGCTGTAGGAAAGGTACAGCTCAAGTGTTTCAAACGCCTTTGGGACAGGCACGATTTTCCCAGTTTTCCCCTCAAAAAGGGTTCCTACTGAGACCATTTGGAGCTGAGCCAGTTCTCCAGAGCCAGCTCAGCACTCCCACCAAAACTGCTGCTGTGGAGCCACCAGGGTTATGGGGAGGAAAAGTTTCCACTGGATTTCCTCCCAAAGTCTTTGAGATGATCAGCAACAAGTGACTATTTAATGAGAAACCTGGAGCAAGGAGAGCACGATAGCCATAATGAATACATAGGTTTAAAACCAGTATATTAATATTTAAAACCTCATAGATATACATAGTTGAAGACTTCTGTTTTCCCTGTAATGACAACCTGCTTTCGAGTTAATCAGAAGCCTCAGAAATGCCGTAATTTTCCATCAAGGGAATTCCCATTGACAAGTAAATCCAAGGTTACTTTCTTCAAGAATCAGCAAGGGAAAAAGCTGATGATGTGGCAGGGCTGGAAGATTTTACTGGAATAAAACCAGTAATAATAAAACAGCTGCCTCTGTTGCTTCTCTGTGCTTTTCAGTGAGCTATGTAGAAAACTTGGAATTATGATAGAAAGTCTTTTTTCCAACAAATCAGGTTTTCCCCCATCTCTGTACTGAGGAATCTGCAGGAATCCAGCAAACAGGGTTAAGTATCACCAAAGAAAACTTTATTTTTCTCAGCTACTCACAGAGCAGGTAAATCCTTACCAAAAGGAGCTGAGGTGCAGATGAGCCTTAGATGACGAGGGGGGTTTTGTCCTCTCTGTTTTGGTTCAGTCCTGCTACAGATTTTATTAAAACTCAATGATCAGCATCACAAACTTCAACCTTTCACCTGTTTCAGAGCTTGCTCACATTTCCTGTCACTGAATTGGGGCCAATGTCACTGTGGTCAAGTAGTCGTGGACAAAGGGAGGGAGAGAAGGCAAAACAAGAGAAACACAATAAAGGAGCTGCACAAAACTCAGATCGTCTTTCCAGGTCCCAGGCTGATCCTCTGTCACACATGAATCGGGACTGCCAGCATTTCCAGCTAAGGAGTGCGTGGGGTGAGCAGACACTGAAATAAATTGTTACCAGTGGTTGTCTGAAGACAATTCCTATGGCAACAGGCAGTTTTCTCCTTTGCCTTCACTCCCCATCCCTTTCCTAGGGAAGGGGAGCCATATATGCAGAAAACCCACCTGAGCTTCTACAGGACTGTGCAGACAATCCTCCAACAGACTCAAACTGGGCAACAGAAACTGTTTCAGGCACTTGAAGTGATGGTGAAATCCATAACACAGCTCAGGCCTCTGTCTCGGGACCTCTGTAAAAGATTGTCATAATCCACAAAGACTCATTAACAACCCACTGATCCTACACAACAGCTGGAATCACTAACATCTGTCTTCAGGAAGGTGAGGTCGTGGAAGGCCAAGTGACTTTGCACAGAGGAAACATCAAAGAAAGCAGACAGAGAAAATGCAAATTAAAACTTTTATTCTGTTAAAGTTTCCAGTCGTACAAGTCTCTCAGAGCCCCCAGTGCCCACGGGGGAAGGTGCTGTCCCATCAGCTGCCCAAACAATCCCACTACAAAGTGAATGTCACGACTCTGCCGTGTGACACCGAGTTGCAGGTCTCAGATGCCAAACCACAGCCCTGCTGGTGCATTTACACAATGGGAGGGAATTATGTTTAAGCCATGAGTGGTGTCTTATTGAAATGGACACAGCTGTAAAGATGATTCAGGCTCAGTGGCCCCCTTCTCCCTAAGCCTCCTCTAGAAAAATTCCCCCATTGTTCAATGAAGTTCCTTTAAAGGAAACTGAAAGGGAGGGAAGGATGGGAAGTCCCAGGAATCCTAAATTAAGCTTTTGTGTAAACTCACACACAAAGTTCACCTTGGTCATTGGGGCCCAGCAATTCAAGTACAGCTACCTTTGAAATCCTGGGGGATTTCTGAAAGATTTCTGGAGGATTTCATGCTGCCAAAGCAGTTGAATATTAACCCACCACTGGAGCTGGAGGGAGGGAGGGAGGGAGGAAGGTCTGAGTCAAACCTCATTCCTGCCATGTTCCAGTTGTGCTTCCTGCACTGTCAGATGCAGGTAGGACAGAAAACTCACTGGGGGTTGGCACATCCTTGGAAAAGCACACAATCCACTGTGTAGCCCAACAGTGGGGTTAAAATGGAACAACAATTTTTAAAGTGACATTTAAGCAATAATTTTACTAGTCAGCATCCCCATAGCTTGGGGAATACCTTGAGCAGCTCTCAGAGCAGGTGACTCTGCTTAAACAATGTTGTTTAGCAGTGAGAAATCACACCACAAGTCAAGAAACCTCTCTGTGGTTGAAATAATCCAAGAGAACAGCTGGGTTCAGGCAGGCACTGCTACAAATCTACCAGGGGACAAGTGCCTCTGGGGAGAAGTGGCATTAATGATCTCTAGGGAAGGCACAGACACTAATGAAGGGAAAAAGTGACTCCTCCCCTGAAGGAAGACTAAAAAAAAATTTAAAAAAAATCTAAGGAACTCAAACCATGCAAGTTCCATTCCAAAGCAGAAGAAAGGTAAGGAAAGGAAACAATGTCACAGCTGGGGAATCAGTAATACTTGAAACTTTTTTCCATACGGCTCATCCTCTGTAAAGGATGTGCTATTGTTCTCAAAATTCCTAGAATTCATTGTTAGAGATGAGGGGGGGGGGGAAAGAGAAGATTTCAGTGTGGTTCAGCAACAGAAAGCCACGTAATACTATTTATGGCAATGAACACCAAGGACTTTAATTAAAATGGAGTGAGCTAAATGGAGCATGTAATTGGTAATAAGAAAAAATAAAAAATGAGGTAGGATATCATCAAGAAGTGACACTTAATACCAAAGAACAGCACATGAAAGATGCCTTAACAGCTATTTAACCACTCAGACTGGCAGAGTAAATTAATTCCAGCTGCTGAATTAACTGGGGACCAACTAATAAAATCAGAAAGCATCTGAAACACAGAACAACCTCAGCTCACATTCTAGTGCAGAGTGTCAAAGTACAGCACGATTCAACACAATTAATAAGTTTGGTATTCCTTGCTTTTCAGCTGGTTCAAAATAATTAGTTGCAACTTATCACTTTTTGGTGTATTTAGCAGGACAGATAAAGTGCATGTTACTAACCTTTGATCCTAACACGGGATAACCTCGTTTGTGATCTCCAAGATCTCCTCCAGCTCAGAAGTGCTATTAAGGAAATAGGTGGGTTTAAATCAAGTTGCTGATCAGCATCAGAAATAAACCCCCTAAACTTCCATTTGATGGAAACTTAAAAGGAAAATACAGAATATTCACTGATTGGATGCTGGCAACTGAGGAAGGATTGTTGATGTAAGCCCATCCCTCAGAGACTGAGCAATCCAGACATTGGGAAGTGACTCGCTCTGCTGTGGGCTGAGTTGTGCAGCAATCCTGTCACAACCATGTTCAGGACTCATAGTCTAGACCCTATCCTTGGAAGTTCTAAAGCTTTTTCCACCTCATCATACAAGACTGGTGCTCTGGAATCAGTAGCTATTTAAGGGAGACCAAGCAGCACAGATAACACATATTGCTCTTTCAGAGTGACAGTGCACTGGTGCCACCCGAGTCTATGGTACAAAGTTTCATCAGACTGCTCATCCCAATTTTGCCACACAGGGAGTTCTCTCACACCCCAGCAGCCATAACCAAAAGAGTTAAGCTTAGAATATTGCAAGAGCAGCACAAAGCTGGTGTTTTCATGCATGATCAATACTGGCCTGTCTCACACCCAAGCCCAGGAGCACAGCTCGGTGACTCTGCTGTTCACCTGTCCTGCTGGGAACCAGGGCAGTTCAGGAGGCTTGCAGGTTTCTGGAAGCACTGCAACACTTCCAGGAGCCACTGAGAGAAACTTCTAACTCAGCTGTAAAAAGTTTAGTTGGTGTAACTAAGGCCACACCTGGAATCAAGAGTCAAAGCGCCCATCTGCAATCCAGCCAGCCAGGAGAAATCCTTTTGCCCCTGTGAGCCAGGTGAAAGTCCTGTGAGGTACTTTGCCCTGTCTAGTCTAAAATGCAAGTGTAAAAAACCAGCTACCCAGTGGCCCTGAATAGCAGAGTTCAAGCTTCAGTCAGTGGCCATTACTCTGTACCAAAGTTTCCCTCACCATCCAAACAAGCCCTACGTCCACCACAGGGAACTGACTGGACTGAAGCCATTCCTGCTTTACTCAAGATGCATAAATCCACCTAAGAAATTTCTGTCCTTTCTGCGATCCAAAATGCTTGTGCAAATACAGACATAATCCAACCAGCACCAGTCCTTCCCCATCCTTTCAGCAGTGGCCCCAACTCTAACACAATTTCAAGACACTAACCCTATTAGAAGCCAGAAAAGCTTTTACAGTACCTTGCCTCCCAGATGGAGATTTAATGATATTATCCCCTGGGCTGTTTAAGCTTCTCAATGAATGGACTAAGGGAAGCAAAATTTACATTTTCCTTAAAAGCAGTTTTATAAACAGATCTCCTGATTTTAATGCAGCTTTATTTAAGCATCTGAACATCAACAAATCCAGAGTCCAGTTAACATTGTTCACGGTTTCAGCGTATTTAGTGTGCATATATATATTTCATATCTTACATCTGATGAAGGAAGCCACAGTGTGCCTTATACGGGATCACCACCATTCCCTAAGCCAGGGCACTCGCTGGCAGCTCACCAGGAATCCCTTTGGAGCTGGATGCAGCATCCCCCTTTGCTCACGTGGGAGGCCTCCAAACTTCTCACGTCTCAGCTTGCAGCACTTCACCTCGGATGCAGAATGTTACAACCACAACCTGTAAGGTCCAGGAGCCTCCTCTTCCTTCTGTGTCCTGGAGGCACACTTTGAACACCTCACCTTGAGGACACGATTATCAGGAGCGATGTGTTACAGGTTATCTACCTCTGCTGGGCCAGAAGGTTGAGGGGGTTTTATCAGAGAATACCGAACAGGTCAGACTTGTTTCAATAAAGACTGTTCTGTTCCAGGGAGCCCAGGAGAGCTCAGTCCACAGAGGGTTCCCATTCTCCTCCTTAACACCGAGGGAATGAAAAGGGGAAGAAACAGGAGGACAAGTTTCTTTTGCAGCACCAGGTTCAACCAGCATTAGGCTGTTATTTGGGTCACCAGATGCTGTTAAAGTGAGAACAACAATCAAGCAGCTCTCTAGACTGAACCCATGAAAAGCACTGGCAGAGCACTGAACAACTTAATTGTTGGGGAAGGCAGGGTGGGGGACAAGAGGTGCAGAGGAAATGCAAGTTTCCTCTCCAACCCCTGAAGAGGCCCTGACACACTGGCCAGTTGTATGTTCATACTTGATATGCAACAAAATACCAGCAATAAAAAAAAACCTTGATAAATAAAAACCTGATCCTGAAGCAACTTAATGTTTCTGGGAGAGTAGATTAGGCAGTCCAACTGCTTTTTATCCAGATCTTCTCCCACTTGCACTATAACCATCCATTTCAGAACAGGCTAAAGCTCTGGAACTGTCAGTTAGTGCCTGCAGGACACCAGCTGGAGAAGGATGCTGTGTAATCTACTCAGCACAGGTGACTTGACACTGTTAAAGTAGTGCAATCTTAAGGGAGCAGATTGTTTGATTCCTTACTCAGGGGCAGAGGAGAAGGTGTGGAGTGCAAAGGGGAAAGATAATCAGTAAAGAAGATAAATCCTGCATTCAAGCAGCTGCGAGATGTTTATCCCCCAAATCCTAATGCCAACATCTGGATAAAATCAGCTATCTGTGCCCTGTCCCACCCTCTGCAGGGCCTCACTGACTGGATCTGAGTCAGAGGGGAACAGTACCCAGTGTAACAGAGATGGAAGTTCAAGGTTTCCTCCAAAAGGTTTCCTGGCTCTTGGTCTTGGCTTGCAGGACACTGGACTCTCTCAGTCCCTGGCACACATAAGCCCTATTTGGAGCAACGCAGCAATCCCCACATCCATTTTCTCCTCCATTCAAAGGTCATTTCTTCTCACCAGCACCATCCACCTCACCCCGGTTCCTGTCTAGAAGAACAGCAACACCTCTAACTCCCGTTGGCCCTTACTCAGAGGCCAATTAATCTGTCTTGATCCTCATCCTGATCCCAAGCTTCCCCCATCCTGCATCTGAGGCAAGAAGCTCCTTCAGAGTCACATTTGTCAAGGACTCCTTGGCCAGTCTGGTAGTGATCGGAGTGGAGAAAGGGGAGCATCTGGGGGAGAACAGGGGCTGGAATGACCTTTTCCTTCCTTCAAGTTGATCAGAGGCTTTTCCCTTTTGCCAGGGGTTCAGGCTTGCTCTTTGTCTGCCCTCCAGAGCCGCTCTTTGACCTCCAAGGGCAGGGTGTTGAACAGGTCCTCCTCCACCACCAGCCCACTGCGTTTCAGCAGCGGGCACTCCCCCAGCTCCACGGGCAGGCACTCCAGGCGGTTCCCTCGGAGCTCGATCTGAGACAGGTTTGTCAGCTCTCCCACCCGGGATGGGAGGGACTGCAGCACGTTGTTGCCCAGGTGCAAGGTCCTCAGCTTCCTGCACTGGAACAGCTCCGGTGGGAGACTCTCAATCTGAAAAACAGAACTCGGTCAAAGGCAGAGCCGCCAGCAAACACCGACACATAAGTGACCAGCAAGTCCACACGATGCTTCAGGGCTTACAGAGTAATTGTCTTCAACCATCCACTCCTCCCTTGAGTGAGCTCCTGCTTTCCACCCTAAGGTCTGTTCCCAAAGCAAAAGCCATTACCCCATAATTGCATGGATTCCTCTCTCCGACACTGAATTAGTTACAAGAGATCACAGTGGCTAAAGCAGATGTTGTCCCCAAGGATATGCAGAAAGCTGCTCACAGCTGGCCTAAGCCATCACATGCTTCCATCACAACTACCTGCTTTCCATCCCAAATCCTTTATTCTGTCATTGGATCACAGCTCCTTTGCTTTAACCACCCATTGCACACTTGGATTGGATTTAGTCAGGGCTTTGGTTTGGTTCTATTAAGAGCAGAGGCTACGTGGGTACAACCTCCTCACCCTGAGAACTGGGGCTGTTCTTCAATCATTGCAACGTTTCACAGCCTTACAGAAAAGGCTTTCTAAACTCAAAGTCACAGGAGCTTTTTGGCAGTGCCAAAATGCAACAACAATAAAATGAAGCCACCAGCTGGTAGCTTTCCCAGCACCAACCACTTTCAGGTAACCATGAACCACCAATTTAATAAGGCTTATTTCTAGCAAATCCTTTTACTAGTTCAGTCCTCCCAAAGAATTTCTAGGAAAACACTATGGCTAAGATTTAAGAAATGTTATGCTAGGAACTAAGCACAGCAATTCAGGATTATCCCCTTAATTCAAAGTCTCAGTTTGGAGGCTATCATTTCCCTTTACATGCAAACATGACCTTTTTAAAACTCAAATTATGCATGATATCATTCATGGCTAAATTAGACCATGATCTGTTCTGAATGAGGGGAACCCCAAGGAAAAGCCAAGATGAAACCAGACCAATTAGACAAAGTTCAATGCAGTCATTGTTACTGGTACTGGAGTGTTTTGCAAACAGCAACATGCAATCAAATGATCACAGACTCTGGAAAACAATAGTGTTATTTAAGGGACAAATATTGGTTTAGGAAGGAAGCCATGTGCTTTAACAGCCTTGCCTTCCAGAACAGCATGGCACTACCAACCAACTCCAGATGTCTCTATTTACTAGGGCTGCTGAGCTAGCAGAGGACATTTGAGATAGACTGGCAATTCCTGAGGCCAGAATTATCAGTGCTTGTGGCTTTTTGCTGTCACTGTTTCCTGTGAGTAACCAGGCTCTCAGAGCCCCAGTGCAACTCTGGCCTTGTCCAGGCACCTGCAGAGGACACAAACAGGTTGGTTTGCCCACGGGCTCCTCACCACCCCTGGATTCCAAACACCCTGGAGCTAGGGCTGCTCCAGCCTCCCTGTTGCACATGTTTCTAAGAAATGGGTGGTGCCACACTGTGCTGCAGAAAATGGAGCTGCCTCCAACTCCTCTCACCCAAGAAATGCTCCACTCCAACACTGCAGAGGATACTGCAGATTAACCCTCAAAGCTGTGCCAGGAAGGCTGCCAGAAAACAAGGGGACAGAGTCATCCCAGTTCCGACCAGGAACACCCCAGGAAGTTGACCAGAGCTTCAGTCACCCACACAAACAGATCCACAAGCATCCAGTGCTGGGAAAGCTGAGTGAGCAGCTGCTCAGCTGGGATTGCAGAGGCACAGCACAGACCCAAACTTTCAGACACTAACCTCAAAATGTGGCTGGAGTTCTCAGAGCCCTGTGTAATACTGGACTGCACCAGCAATTAATATCCTTGATTTGAGAGCACTGGTTTTTCATAAAAAGCCAAGCCACACTCAAGCTGCTCTTTGTCTCTCTCAGGCAATCTGGCAGGGTTCAGTCAGGATTACATCTTGACAATGGCATTAAGGACCTTGATGTATGACAGTGAAAACTAGCACTGCTCCAGGACAATCCTGCTCAGTCCCAGAAGCAACTAATTAGATCTGTCTGCAATTTGCAGTTACCTTAGAGGCTTTTTCAACTTCGGGTGATAAAAAACTCCAAGACAAAAAGACTGTTCCAGGAATATGTAGATAGAATGAATGAGTCAACTTCATCAGATATGGTAAATGAATTTTCCTTAGTCTTAAACAAAGGGACAAAGATTCAGAGGGAAAAAATGCTTTAAGCAAATAAACACCCTCCAACACAAGCCAAGAAACAGCTTATGTTAATTGGGCAGTGGAGCACAACTGGTCATCCCCTGTAATCTGACAGACAGGACTTCAAACCAACTGGCACTGGGGAAGTCTCACAGTTGGGAGGAAATGCTACAGAACAAGGGCTCTTGGAAGACAGGCTTGCCCCAGAGTCACCTGCAATGTTTTGCCTTAGATAAATCTCTGAGAGAAACAAAAGCAGTGCCAGTAGTGCCCAGAGACCACTGCAGCACCTTTAATCACACAGACAACAGAAGTGCCACGTTAACAACTCACACAGGAGCTCAGCTCCTTGCTCGCTTACCCTGTTGGCTGTCACAGCCAGATTCTGGAGGTTCTGAAGAAGTCCAACATCTGGTGGTATGAAAGTCAAGTTGTTGTGGCTGAGGTCCAAGTACCGCAGCTTCCGGCAATAGAAGAGCTGGGTGGGGATCTTCTCTATCTTGTTTCGGTTCAGGTAAAGGCGCTCCAGGTTGGTCAGGTTGCCGATCTGCATGGGGATGTAGGCAATGTGGTTGTACCACAGTTTAAGGCAAGTGAGACGATGTAAGTGCTGGAAGCTGATGATCTCCTCAATGGTCTTTAGGTTATTGTCCTTCAGGTCTATCTCCTGCAGGTTGTGGAGGCTAAAGATGGAGTGAGGAATTCGTTCCAAGTCACACCGGATCAGCTCAAGCTCTGTCAGGTTGACCATCTTCTTAAGGCTGTTGAGGACAATGAGCTTAGTGCCCTCATTGTTGATGGAAAGCTTCTGAAGGTGCACACCAACATCTGTCACCACCTGTGGCAGCTTGGTGAGGTTACTCTTCATTCTCAGCACCTTCAGCCTCTTGAGCTCCCTCAGTCCATCTATCACAATGTACCTGTTGTTTTCAGCACTCAAATTCCCTGTCAGGTGAAGCTCCTCTAGTGTCTTCAGGCTATAAATCCAAAGAGGAATCTCCTTGATGTCTGTGAACTTGATGTGGAGAGATTTCAAATTCTCCCTCAAGAAGGCAAGGGCTGGAGCCTCAATTTTGGCAGCTGTGTGGTAGAGCCACAGTTCCTTAAGGCTGGTGAGCTGAGCAATGCTTGGGGGAATAGTGACATCAGGGATAAGCTCCAGCTTCAAGACCTCCAACTCAACGAGGTCAAAGACCGTGTCAGGGATGCCACTCAGCATAAAGAGATGCAATTCCAGCTTATCCTGAGAGTTTTTGGTGATTCTCTGGCGCAGTTTCTCCAAAGTCCACTCATTGTTGAGGTTCAGCTGCCGCAGTTTGTTCTCACTCACCTCTGACAGGAAGACAGCAAAGCGCTTGGAGTAGAGGGGGTCGTACTGATCGATCAGATGGAGCATAAAAGCAAAGTCATTTTTCACATCAGGAATGTCACTGTAACTGCTCTCCTCCCGGATGGACTCAAAGGAGTATTTCTTGAGCGAGCGCCTCAACATCCACCACAGTGTGTACATGCAGATCAAACCATAGAAGATCACCAGACTGATGTAGAAGGAGGCCAAGATTTTGAAGAGAGTGGCCAGAGGATGAGCACAGCGGTACATCCTGTAGCCAGTCAAGCTCTCAATGTCCACTTTACAGTCCACATCAAACGTGATGTTGTTGACATAGTAAACAGTGTAGCAAATGATCAGAATGAACTTGATGACTTTGATTATGGTCTGTCTCATGTACAGGCGATAAACTATATCTCCCTCTTCCACATGTGTGCGGAACTTTTTCACTTTCTCAAAGAGTGCTTTGGCCTGTTCACCTTCCTTTTTGTCCAAGACACCCGTCTCAGACCGGTCCACGATCCCTTGCTCAATTCGAGACTTTGTTCTCTGCAGCATGGGAACAGTGGCTTCCACATCCTCGCTGACCGTGGAGGATTTCTTGTCCATGGAGCCATTCATTTTCCCAAATGCTGGTTTGGTATCACTCTCTTCCACCACTGTCTCAGATAATGCTCTTGTCGTCCACGGAGAGTCAAAACACTTGAGCAAAATAGACACGAAATGCTCCAGCTTGGAGCTGGTCCTTGGGAACTTGAACCAGAAGTTGCTACAAGCCAGAAAGATGAGGGTATGTAGCAGCACCAGGTAAGGAAAATACTTGGCAAACCAGTGCAGGCGGTTCTCGTAACACACCGCGTCCACGTAGTTGTACTGGTGCCGGTCCAGGTCGTATCGGATCCCCGTGGGGCCCGTGTCAGCAGAGGGAACAAGACTAGTGTTATAGTAGGAACGCTCCGGGGTGGCTGCTGTCCATCCTCTGACAGAGTCATTGCAAGAGTCTTTGGTAACCCACTTACAGGGCAAACAAATCATTTTGTCCTGGGTGACCTGGAGCGTCCCTCCGAACACGGCAATCATGAGCATCACTATGGAAATGTAGTCGGTGAAGACATCCCACCATGGCTTCAGGATGCGATAGGCCGGCTGAGTGTCGGCGAAGTAGCGCAGCTCGGTGACTGGAATCATGGTTCACCTGAAAGGAAACCAGAAACAGCTTAACCCAGTTTGTTCTGCTTTTAAAGAGGCCATCAGAAAACTCGTGTCAAATGCTGGGGAACACTTCAACTCCCCTGACCAGACCTGCGTTTGGAAATTTACTGTTTTAGTGACAGATTTTATTTCGGGGATGAAGGAGTTTGCCAGCACTGTTAGCAGTGATAAAACCAACACACAGTTGTCATGAGTTCGTTACTCATGTTGTTTGCTTTAACACAGAAGTCTTGTAAATATGTGGTTCTCAGACTGCAGGGGCAAGGAAAAATATCTACACACAATACAATTATATTTCCCAGAACCACTTCATTGCTGCAACTCACCACATTCATAAAGGAAGCTGGAAAAAGAGAACAAGCATTGCCCAATGTCATGACTTTTCCTTCCAAGTAAGGAGTTTTGGCTTCCTCTCTTTGCATTAATTCTCCAAGGAAAGATTAGCAACTTGCCCTCTGAAAGATTCAGTACTGAAACTCTGAAGTAAATAATGAAAAAAAACAGTTGTTGCAGAAACAGAGAAATGGGGGAGGACATATTTCGAAGAATTCGCTTCCCTGACCAACTACAGTTCATCTCAGCTGGGATTTAAGTGTCACAAAGGAAACCAAAAGGTTCTGGGAAGCAGAGGCCTTATGGCTTGTTCTGTCTTGAAAACGTCCAGATAAAACTTCAGGCATATTCTTCAAAAGGCATAGAAAGCCTGGCAGCCTGACTGATCCATGGATAAAACTCCTCTACAAACTTCCAGCACAGATCTGTAAAGAATGCCCTTCCTAACACAAACTCCCAAAGCACCACATTCCCTGGAGAAGTGTGTAAATACAGAATTCTATACCCCAGTTTTCTGTTTACAACAATAAATAGTAAAACACCAGCTTTTAGTGCTACTGGGGAAGGCTGCAAGCAACTGGAGGTGGTAAAGTGACAGATGACAATAATTCCTGAAGAAGTGTTTTTCCTTCTGCCCATCCAGGTCCAACAATACATTAATCCATCACAAAGTCAGACTGGGGAAACACAACATGAATTTTGAGTGACAAAACGGCAAGACCTGTCCCACAAATTCAGTGAAACCAGGAACAGCAAACTTATTAATGAGGGCCAGTAAACTCATTCAGGCCTGGCACAGGATACAGAAACAAGGGATGAAAACAGCCATATAGAGCATTGTCAGATGGAAAAAGTGTCCTGCTGGACTGCAGGGCACCAGCAAAGCAGCTGACACACCTCAGCAGAACAGACTTCACCGAGCAGGGCAGGACACAGGCAAAGCTGAACCTCTTCTGATCAGCACCTGAGCAGCCAGAGCAAGAGTGAGAAGGGGTGAGAGCCTCCCTGTTGCTGCCTTAGCCAGCCCCAGGGCAAGGCATTCCAACTAATTCCACAATTAAGCAGGGTACAGAAGTTTTCTTCACAAACCCTGCACACCAAAACACCTCAAATTAAACCAGCAGTTAAAGAGCTTTTCATGAAAGATCTGCTGCCTATTTAAACAACTTCTTCCTCCTCCTACTCCACATCGAAAGGGAAAAAAAACCTCCTCTCTTTCCTTCTCTTGCCGAGATACCACTTCTCATTCTTGACTCTTGGTATAGAAACTTGCAGGAAATGTCAGGCCCTTCACAGCACTATTAGGATTATGAAATTGGGAAAATCTCTTTTCAGTAATTGGGGTTCTTATGGCAGTTGTAGACTTGAGTTGTAGTGCTGGGTTTACTAACGCTAACCCAATCCAGAAAATGCCCAATTTCTGCTCACAAGAAATGAACCTTGTGCTCCCTTGGATTTGTATCTCAGGATATGCAGGAAGGAAACCAATAAGAAATTAGCACAGTTGGCTCCCTAATTCTGCTGACCAGTTACGTGGGGTAGGAAGTCACCCTTTACATTGTGTACCTAGGGGGCTGTTTAAAAACCAAAATCAGGAGTGTCCCATGAGAACCTACTACAGCTCAGAGTCAGCATTTAAACCCTGGCAGGGTGGAGCAGGAAGCCTCCTGCCTTCCAGTAACAATGAGAGTGTCACTGGAGGAAGAAAAGGACATTCACAGCAAGTCCTCACTCCTCCTGGCATCGATGGAGACTCCAAGCCCCAAAGAGGAACAATAAAACTAGGGGCCACCTTTACAGAAGCTGCCATTTCCTATGTCTTATTAACCTTACACACAGCATCTGCAGTAAAAGGGAAAAGCACCCACCAAAAACTTGGGGAAGTCACGCCCCTCCTCACACAGCCCAGTCATAGTTCCTGACAGTTCTACATTAAGACACAAGTGCCATCTTTATTCTGGGGACTCCATCTTGTCATCACTTTAGAGCAGCATGTACCTTACTAAAGGCAGAGACCGCTGAGGGGATGAATGCTTTCCACAGCCCACAGCTATTAACAGAGCAACTGCTCTCCTCTACTCTGAAAAACTGAAGATTGAGTTATTGCAAACACACACCTGGCTGAGCAGTGCTTCGAATTCCTGCCTGCAGCTGCTGGCCAGCACATCCAGCCTGGGAGAGAGGGAACAGAAACAACATCACTGCTCTGTTTCACTGGCCAGTTTGTCAGCTTGGCTCATCGCTGCTGAACACTTTATCCAGCCTCCTCTTTGCTCCTCCTTTCTGTTACTAACAAAGCTACTGGCAAAGATCTCGGGACATGCACAAGAATTTATTCCCATCCCTTACTTCCAGGGCCTCCCTGACTTCAGAGAAATCCTCCCCACCTTTAGTGCTGCTTTCAAGTGAGGCAGCCTCATAATACAGTTCTAGGTAAGTAGGTGTGGATGGACTTCATGCTGGATTTTGCAACTCGTTAGCTGCCACTACACATATTCCTATTTCCCAGAGGATTTCATTCTAAGGTTGTGAACATCAAAGCAGAAGTCAAGCCCTGCTGACAGAATTTCTTACCTTTCAGAAGCCCTGAGATGGAAGGACTTGTTCAGGTGCTGACAGAATCAGAGGTAGACAAAGGAAAGAAAAACCTCCATGCTCTTAAGACTACAGTCCTGATAACTGACAAGCTGCAACATGTTACGGGAGTTTTCAATGGAGCAGTTTCTCTCCTCAGCATGCTGCCACCTGAAATCCTAAAGAAGGGCATGACACAGAGCTCTTTGTTCAGAAATCAGGAAATACAAGAGCTTTACTGGGCAGAAATGGGACTGGGAATTCGTGTCTCCTCCTTCATATTTATTAAGTCCAGAGTTAAGAAAAAAAAAAAGAGGCTGAAACAGAGCTGCTTTCAGACATCCCTCAGAAAACCTTCCAAGCACAAGGACAGCCACGTGATCAACTGGAAAGGCCCAAGACATGAGATGGAACAAGTCAAGTTATTTTGTCCTTTGCTGTTTAGAAAGAAACAGCAGTGAAGCCAGATGCCAAACCACCAACTGTTATCCCTGTATCAGGCCCCTTCTGCAAAAAAAAAAAAATTAATCTCTCCTGTGGGACAAACCATTCTGAGGTACTTTCCATCTCAAACCCTTCTGTGACTCTATGTCAAGTTTAAAGGGTCATTTAGAGCAGCAGAGGGGTGGAACAGGAACTGCCAGGACTTTCACTCTTCACTGGGTGGAACAGGCAGTGAACCCAACGCTGAGAGCAGGGTAAGGTGGTTTTCACAAAACCTTCAGCCCCACCCAAGCCACAAGACACAGCAGGCTGAAGTGAACCCACTGGGTCACACTGTCATCACTGAAGCTCGTGAGAACAAATAATCCACGTACAATATGGATGGCACTTGATCAACTTTACAGCCACCCATTAGTTGGCTCTTCCTGTCAGATGCACGACTGATATTCTTAACAGTCCAGAGCAGCAGCTCCTGTTTACAATCACACAGGCGTGTCCTGACAAGTACAGGGAAAAACATCTGCACCACCAGGGCAATCCACGCTTGGCCTGCCACATTTTCTGCCTTCTGAGTGTTTTTCCCCATCTCACAGAGCTGAGCACAGTCTGCAGTTACCAGCATCCCTGACACTTGGGGCAGGGACCATGTGCTGGTGTTGTAAATTTAAGAGCCATCAGATGACTTGCAACAATGATGTAGAGCAGAGAAAAAAAGGCTGTGTCAGCTTATAAATTATGAATGTACGTGGCCACAGGCCTCCTATCCAAACTTAATTTTCTCTTTGCCATAACAAAGATGCTTCAAGGACAGGGCGTTGGAGCTGCCCTGGAAAAGGACAACTGGCTTCTTCCAACAGGACACGATGAGGCACTGCTGTGCGAGTGAGTGAATTAACTCTGTTAGTGACTGCTTAAGGAAACAACATCACAGCAGCGTTATATGTAACAACCACAACAGCTGCAGGAAAGGGTTCTTCACTCCAGCACTGAGAGCCACACAAGAGGGAACCATCTGTTCTCACCTCAAGGCAGAAATGGTGGACACAGCAGAGACATAACTAACGAGATTAGGAAATCAAGACATTAGATTCAAAGCAAGTAAAAACTTTAAAGCAAGGATAATATAGTTCACTGTTGACAGACTGTCACAACATGCACAAATCCATGGGTGTTGCCACAGCTGTTCTCAAGCTCAGAGATGAGCCAGTTAGGATGAAAGAAGACAGAGCAAAACAAGATAATTAAGACATCAGCTATCAGCACATTGATATTTCACCTCAGTCTGAGCAAAGAGGACACATGTTCCCTGTACCCTTCAAGCCTTGCCCTCAGGTCCACAAGGTCCAAAACAGTGACTATGACTTTCAGCTCAGAATACTTTGACTGTATCAGTCAACTAAAAAAAGAACAGGGCACCTCACTTTTCATCCCCAGGACTGGGAACCTGTTAACTACCCCAGCACTCACCTTTCCTATGAAAACAAGCAGGCTGGAGCCAGAGAAGCGGCTAAAAATTTATCACAAGAGGAGTTTTGTGCATTCCCAAGGCAATTCCATAGCAGATGTTAACAATGCTCAGTACACAAGGTGAAGGCAGCACTTACTTCAGCAGAGAGGTCAGGACTGAACAGCTTTTAGTTTCAAAAGCAGTTTCATAGCAGCAGGAGGGGCAGATATAAACCAGCCACATGAACTGGATTTCCAGTTTCAATACAAAACACATGCACCACATCAACAGTTAAAGCAAAAAGCTGCTTGGAAACACTCAAGAGATGATCCTCAAAGCATGTTGGACTGCTGAATGTGTTCAGTGTTAGTGTGCACATCCCAAACCGAGCCTTGCTTTTGAAAACAGTCGAAAAAATGCACAAAGGAGGCTCACTGTGCAGCAGCTTTGATTTTAACCATTACCAAAACAATAGCTGTGCATTCCCTCTCGTATAAAGGAGCCCCATACAAAAACCCTAAACCTGCTCTGTGCTTCATCTCCACTCACCTGACACTGCACCTCTACTTTCCCAGATACCTGTTAAGCTCCATTTAACACCAGAAGCGAGTGGCAGTTCCTTTTTAAGTACTCCATGGAACAAACCCCTTCTTCAGAATGTGGAAGAACTACATGAAGGCTTTTAATAAGCCTGCTCTAATCACACAGCAGTAACTTGATACATGTGACCTCCACTGCCTATTTAAAATAAAAAGAAGAGCATAAGGGACCCCCAGATGACAGATCATCTCTCTGACTGCCTGCAGCAGTTATCAGAATGTAAGCAGCTTCAGAAAGTCATCACTGGAAGGCTTCAGGCACATTTCAAACATTAGCTTTTAACACATGGCTCCTGGCATGCTTTAAGAAAATATTTATGCACATTGTCTTTGACCTACATGGATTAAAAGGGTTTTCAAATACCACAGGAGGATCAGTACGAAAAAATAAAAACCAAAACACCACCAAATCAGTGAACTGCCAGAACAGCAGACAAGCCTTAGGGGTACTTCTATTCTGGAGTCAACACACGGCACATCCCAGCTCAGAACACGGCCAAGCTGGACAGCACTTCCCCATCCTGAAGATAAGCACAGAATTCTGCAATCCCTTTCCTCACTGTCCCAGTGCAGAACCAAGGAAGGAGGGAGTTTCTTGCAACTAGTTTCTGTCATTGCCCAACTGACACCCACACAAGTGACGAGACAGTCACTGGGAAAATGCTGCCTGGAAACGCTTATCCAGCAGGACAAACAGCACCCCACGGGACATGGAAGGGCACCCACCAAAACCAGCAGTTCTTTTTATTTCTCTGCTGCATTCCTTTCAGGCAGCAGTCACCAAAACACTGACTAGACACCCTTTGAGTATTTACTGCGAAGTGCAGTGAGAAGTCAGGGTTTGTGTGGCCAGGAGTCAGTCTTACGGGCAACTGTAAAACAGTTATATTATTTGGACAACACTCAGTTCCTTTTTCATCTTCAGCTGACTAAGGGCTCACAAATTGAATTACCATCACAATTAAATACCACCACTCTCCCCATATCACCCTCTGATCAACCACTTCTCCTCTTTGATCCGTATCTCATCCATGTCCTGTGCTTTGCATCTATATTTAAGTAGGATCCTGGTAAGTTGGGTTTTTTTTAGGCTTTCCCATTTTGAGCTGGCCCAGAGCCCTCACCTTGCTGGGTTCTGCTATCTGCACGTCAGTTCTCTGTGCTGGAAAGGGATGATGTTCCCGTGTGCTGGATCCCGAGCAAGTGCTGAAGTGCTGCACTCCCCACAAGCCATGGGAGCAGCTTCCCTGGAATGAAACAGAGATCATCAGCGAAGAGGAGGGGATTGAATCCACAGAGGGACCACGTAAAAGCTTGGAAAAGGATATCTAATTGGTAAACAGCATCTCAGAAGCAAGGAACAACTCAGAGGGTCACCGAGAAACAGACAGGATGAAACCTAGAAAGACAGCAAGAACACTAAGAGCCAAGTAAAACCCTTGGGAGGAAGGAATTTCCAGCATCTGTTACTTCAGCTGAAGACACCAAAAAGCAGGTGTTGCAGACCCAGCCACTGGAGATGCTGAATATTAATACCATAACTAATCCTAAACTGGCAAGAGATAGATTAACCTCTACATTAACCTCTCCTGTGCGAGCAAATTATTTTCAGGTGGTAAAAAGGATGAGTTTACAGCCTACTTCATAGTCTTTCAAAGCATCTGAAAACACAGATCACTTTCCCAACCACTCTCGATTCAAGCAACTGTCCCCATCCTTCTCAACACGTATCTTTTAGAAGCAGCAGTAGTTTACCACCATCAACAAGAACTACAACAGCTTTTTTTGCCCCTTGTTTCCTGCATGTCAGTACTGAGCACGGGAAAACAGGCAAGGGAGCAGCTCCTCTGAGCACCCAGGGCTGCCAAGCATCCAGCCACGTAAGAGAGCACCGCAGAACACCTGAGAGCATTT
>WEKX01017580.1:11049-25059 GCA_013390025.1 Pitta sordida | reverse complement strand
CTTGCCCGCAGCGGCCCCGCCCCGGATCTGACCTCACCCGCCGGGCGCGGCCGCCATCGCCCCGTCCCGCCGCCGCGCAGGGAGAGGGGCGCCGCCATCTTGGGACCGGGCATGACGGCACGGGCGCGGCGCCATCTTTGTGCAGGNAGGACATGGAAGGGCACCCACCAAAACCAGCAGTTCTTTTTATTTCTCTGCTGCATTCCTTTCAGGCAGCAGTCACCAAAACACTGACTAGACACCCTTTGAGTATTTACTGCAAAGTGCAGTGAGAAGTCAGGGTTTGTGTGGCCAGGAGTTAGTTTTACGGGCAACTGTAAAACAGTTATATTATTTGGACAACACTCAGTTCCTTTTTCATCTTTAGCTGACTACGGGCTCACAAATTGAATTACCATCACAATTAAATACCACCACTCTCCCCATATCACCCTCTGATCAACCACTTCTCCTCTTTGATCCGTATCTCATCCATGTCCTGTGCTTTGCATCTATGTTTAAGTAGGATCCTGGTAAGTTGGGTTTTTTTTAGGCTTTCCCATTTTGAGCTGGCCCAGAGCCCTCACCTTGCTGGGTTCTGCTATCTGCACGTCAGTTCTCTGTGCTGGAAAGGGATGATGTTCCCGTGTGCTGGATCCCGAGCGAGTGCTGAAGCGCTGCACTCCCCACAAGCCATGGGAGCAGCTTCCCTGGAATGAAACAGAGATCATCAGCGAAGAGGAGGGGATTGAGTCCACAGAGGGACCACGTAAAAGCTTGGAAAAGGATATCTAATTGGTAAACAGCATCTCAGAAGCAAGGAACAACTCAGAGGGTCACCGAGAAACAGACAGGATGAAACCTAGAAAGACAGCAAGAACACTAAGAGCCAAGTAAAACCCTTGGGAGGAAGGAATTTCCAGCATCTGTTACTTCAGCTGAAGACACCAAAAAGCAGGTGTTGCAGACCCAGCCACTGGAGATGCTGAATATTAATACCATAACTAATCCTAAACTGGCAAGAGATAGATTAACCTCTACATTAACCTCTCCTGTGCGAGCAAATTATTTTCAGGTGGTAAAAAGGATGAGTTTACAGCCTACTTCATAGTCTTTCAAAGCATCTGAAAACACAGATCACTTTCCCAACCACTCTCGATTCAAGCAACTGTCCCCATCCTTCTCAACACGTATCTTTTAGAAGCAGCAGTAGTTTACCACCATCAACAAGAACTACAACAGCTTTTTTTGCCCCTTGTTTCCTGCATGTCAGTACTGAGCACGGGAAAACAGGCAAGGGAGCAGCTCCTCTGAGCACCCAGGGCTGCCAAGCATCCAGCCACGTAAGAGAGCACCGCAGAACACCTGAGAGCATTTGGCCAACAGCAGGGACAAACGAAAAAGACGAGACACCACGAAAATCCAAAAACGTAATAGTGAGGATGTCTTAAGGATACAACCCTCCTGACCCCGGAGTTACTGACAGATTTGGAAGCAACACCTCAGAAATCACCCGTTCTCTCGGCCCCACGCTGCCGCAAAGGCAGGGCTGGAACGAGAGGAGACTCTGACCTTCCCCCCCGCTCCGGGAACGGGCACCAGCCCCAGCGCAGCCCCCCGGCTTCCCGGACACGGAAAAAAACACCCTCCGGGAGACACAAACACGGCCCGACGCGCTCCTCCCGCAGGTAACAAACAGCGGCTGACAGACCGGGGGGACCAGCACAGCACATCCCGCACAGCGCGGCCCTGCCCTGCCCCACAGCCCGGGCGGGACCCCCTGTGCCCGGCGGGACACGGCCCGACCGNATAGGGGGGGCAGGGGGGAATGATGGGGGGGGCACTGAGGCTGGCGGCGCCATCTTGGTGCAGGGCAGCGCGCAAAATGGCGCCAGTCTTAAAGGGGCAGCCCCCGCGCCACAGCAATTTGGGGAGCGCCTTCACCTGCTCTGAGTTTTGTGTCGCCTGAAAAAAAAGTGCTTCACGGGTGGTTTGGCTTTTTTGTTTGCCTGACTCAATGGAGGACACTGAGCGCTTGATTGCTGCTTAAGCTCATAAAGGATGGTTTGAAGGCACTCATATTTTCATGTGTACATGAGGGGCAGTCCTGAGGGGTTAAGTGCAACCAGTTTTAACTTGTATACACCTGTGATCAGAGTAAAAATCACAGCAGTAAAATAAGTATGTCTTATTTTTACAATAAGTGCATCTGTGGCTTTCTATGAACACTATTATTGGCCAGCTCCTGTAGCCACAGGCACAGGACCTGCACCACAGGAGCTGTGACCCTCCCCACCAAGGCCAATCGCTACATTAAAAACAAACAAACAACAATACCAACAACCCCCTCCCCAACCGTCATTACGAAGAACTTGTCATGTCTAGGTGCACTTGTTAAAAGGACCTGAAGGAAAAGAGGATCCTGATTTTCCTCGAGCCTTACAGCACAAACTACAAGGTCAGCGTCCCGTACAGTGCTGACCTCATGCATACTGTCCAGTAATTTCTGCTGAATTCCAACAGGACATTAAGGTGAAGCTAAATGTTATTATTGAACCAATATAAAGGCCATATCCTGCCAGAGAAGGTAGGGGCTTGTGCTCCTGTCTCTCCCCTCTTCTCCCTGTTCCTCTGTGCTCTGGTCCCTGCCCACATCTCTTGTTTCCTCGCAGCACATTTCACCTGCCTTGAGCCAGTTCCACTCAAACACCTGACAGAAAACTGACCACTTTTCTGCCAGATTGGCCTTTTTCTTATTTATCTACTCAAGTGAGCTCAGCTCAAGGCAAACAACAGCCAGGGAAGGTGCAAGGCTGGTGGGGAAGAGGGCAAAGAAAGCAAAGGAAAAAATGCCACTGAGCTATTCGATGGCTCAGGATGTGCCCTGTACATTCTTACAGAACCAAACACAAGTTTTCCTTCCAGCTGTTCATTTTGGTGTTTGAGTTAAACAGAAGTTTAGAAAACAGAGAGTTGCATCTGCCTGTGCAGACATTCCCTCCTGCTTAGTCACATCAGGGATGCCATGAGCCTGCGGATGTCAGGTCCGGGTTGGGAACCTTCGGCACAGCGGATGTAGCTGCTTCCTTTCCCTGTGGCTCACTTTTTCCTACTGTGAAAGGGAGACAGAAATTACTCACTCAGGAGACCTGCATCACCTGATTCTTTGGTGCAGGTAAAACCTTGTCACAAAGAAGAGGATAAATTGCTCCTCACTGCAGGAACAAGGTTAGTTCATCAAATACTGATGGAGAGTTCAGCTCCTGCCTCTCTGCACTGAAATCCTTCTCTGAGCCTCTGTCCCTGCCCATCCACAGCCCAGGGATCGTGTGATGCTGCAGGATCTCTGACAGACCTTAGGCTTATGCCTCCACCTCCTCTATCTGTGATCCATCCCCTTCTCTAATAATATTAAGTCTGCAGAATGAAATTTTTGAGAGGGTCTGACTCACTCAAAAATTAATTTTTCAAAATGACTAAAGGCTTCACTCAAAAGGAGGTTCCCTCTGCCACTGCCATGCTGAAGTATTTACAAACCACAAAATATTATCCCACTCTAGTTACACTGGCATGAGCTTCCATCTGAATAAAACACTGGGATATTTTCCCGGGCAGCCAAAATTGTCCGGCAGCTCTGGCTTGGAGCCTCCAAAATCCTTCTCCCCCTCACCCTGCTGGTTTAGAGAGCGACCCGAGACCTCCTTTCCCCCGGTACACTTCTCCCCATCGGTGCTGTAGCTCGACTTCTGCATTCTCGCAGCCTCTGCGACTCCTCCCAGGAAGTCCCGTCGGCAGGAGGGAGAAGCGTTTCGAGGCGAGGGACGGGGCAAGGATGTGTGCCAGGGCAGCCTGGGCGGCTGGGACGGGCTTTCCCGGCACAAAGCAGCGTGGCCCAGCCTGATGTAAGTTGGTTTTGCCCCCGTTGTCCCTCTGGCAGCCGCTTTGTCCCTGTGTGTTTGCGGGTGCTGCGCTGGCCGTGCTCCTGCGCCCCACGGTGTGACACGTTCAGGGGGACCCCCCGACCCCCAAAAACTGCTGGGTGCCCCCCTGAGCAGCCGTGGAAGTGCTTAGGGAACGCTGGGACGGAGGAGACGGCTGCTGTCCCTGGGTTGGAGGGCAGGAGGTGGTGAGTGACCAGTCCCCGCGGTGACCTTTCAGTTGTCGCCTCCGAAACCCTCACGGTGCCCTGTCCTGAGCCCGGTGCTGCCTCCAGCCCTGTGACAGACCCTTGTGCACAGCTCTTACACCCGCTCTGGAGCTTTCTGCAGTCTGTTAAAGCCTTTATTTACTGCCACACTTCGGTTTGGTCACCTCTTCCCACGAATCATGTGCTTTGCTGCCCAAAGCAGAGTCACCCCCCATGTGTCCCCAGCTGTGCCACACGCAGGGACAAGGTGGACATTTCACAGTCCTGAGCAACATGATGCTGTGTTTTCCCGTTTTTTTCATAAATTGTGTTGGGTTTTCCCGCTTGGTAAAGAGGTGGAAAACCCTGCTGACCTCAGCTGGCAGCTGCTTTGCTGTCAGAAAATGCAGACAGTGAGAACTCCCATCGTGTGTGTGAGGATGGGAAGTGCCCCCAGGAGTACTGAGAACTTACCCACGGGCTGGCCAGCTTCAAACCTGTTTTAAATAATTTTTTGGCAGCTTGGTAAAACTGATCAAAATAAAGGTGCATGCATCCTCCAGGCTGACTGCTTTTGTTTCAAATACCTAACCAAACATTCACTTATTGTAGCTTAAATACTGCATGTTTATACAATGGTGTAGAATAGTTCAAGGAACCTGAGGTGAAGGAACAGGGTGCGTCAAACACAGAAATTAATTTATTTGGAGCCTTGAAGGAAAGATAATGACCAAAATCACTTCGGAGATGGAAGGTGATGGCATGTTAATCAGCATTAAAACTTGTGACTAAACAGCCCAGAGTTGCAGCAGAGATTCTCAAAAATAGCAGTACTCTTGCTTTGATGTTTGGGCTTTTTTTGTAACTTTAGAACATGAAGGTAAAGGAGGAGTTGTGTTTGTGTGGAGCAGGTTTGCCCAGCCTCAAGAGGCAGGTCTGAACAGCCCTGCCAAGGCACAGCCCCATGGCTGAGGAAGGTGGGGCTGCTGCAGGGGAGGAAGGGCAGAGGCAAAAGATACCTGGGATCAACGAAACCGAAAGGGAAGCTGATGGTGAATACCAGATTCGCAGAGGATGCCACGTCACTGCTGTCCATACTGCTCCCCTCAGTGCAGAGGGATGTGTGGGGAACCTGGACTGGGAAAGAGAGGAGGCAGAAGTCATGGTTACCTTTGTGATCCTGATTTTGTGTGTCATGGGCACAAAGTACAGCCCCAGCATTGTTTGACGTTGCAGTGACAACACACAAAGCAACTCGTTTCACCTTTTCCTTTCTGTGGCAGAACAACCCCAGCGTTGGGTCTGGACCTGCCTCATCCCAGGTCCATGGAGTGTTTGCTCCATGCTGCAGCAGTGGAAGCATTGCCTCACCCCTCTCCATTGTGTCTGGGGAATTGCAGGTCTGTGGCTGCAGGAGGGAGACAGCAGGAGCCGTGGCATGCTCAGGAGAGCGGGACCGTCTCTGCGTCACTTCTTGCTGGAGAGGAAGAGCAGTGCTGGATACAGCTCCTGCTCCAGAGAGGTATGGAATGAACAGGGGGACTGTTCCTGGCTGGCAGCCTGTCCCTGGCTCAGGCTGCAGTGGTGTGGAGCCCAGGGAAGCTCATTGCCCAGCAGTTCAGCTTGGTAGTGAGAGCAGGGAAGGCATGTCAGGAAATGCCCCCCTGGTGCTGTGAACCTGCTCATTTCCAGGGGACCTGTTTAAAGGTGACATCTCACAAACAAGAGCATGTCCTTCATACAGGAGAAAGCCCATTGCTTCATCTGATGGTCTCCTCTACTAAAGCCTCTTGGGTGGCACAGGACTTGGTTAAATATCAGCGTCCTGCTCAGTGATCCCAACAGGGACAGCAAGGAAGTCACATGTGGCAGGGATCAGTGGTGGAAGGTTGTGGGTGCCAAGTCTTCTGCACTTGCACTCAGTTGTCCTGTCTGGCTGCCAGGCAAACTGCACCTGGAGAAACATATCCTGTGGTCTGGAGTGAAGAACAGGCTGAAACAGATTTGGGGGCTGTGTGGCCCAGAGCCCGTGTGGCTCTCCAGGCTGATGGGAAACCATCCATGGCAGCATCACATAGGCTGGGGGTGGGATGGGATGAGAGTGGGACATCAAAAGAAGAAAGTGTTTGTCACTTCCCTTCCTGAAAGGGCTGGAACAAACAAGGCCTTTACTCAGAACTGGGAACTTCAAGGCTTTAAAGTGCTTTAAAGCACCTTTTTCCCACTTGCTGCTCTGTTAAATTCTCTGATGTGTGACCATAACCAGCCCCACCTCAAGAGAACGGTGCTGGACCTGTTAGTATTTCACCTCCAGCTGTCTTTTACTCCCCAAGCCACAAATCCTTTGACTCCCACCCATATCAGCTCAGGCACCAGGTCTTGTGACTGTAACAGCCATGAGCTTGTGCAGAAAGGGCAGAGCTGGGGCTGGAGAAGAGGGAGGCTGCCTTAGACCCAGCAACTTCTGCTTGCCCTTGGCTACCTGCCTGGCACCACGGTGGAGCAGAGTCCACCCAGTGCCCTCTGAAACACGGGGCTCCTCAGCAGAGTGTTTGCAAAGATCTCTGGTGAGGGCCAAGAAAAAATATCCCTGGGGGACTTCCCAAATTCTGGTGCAGCACTGTGGGAACAGCAGAGGAGAGCAGGTAAGTGAGGAGTTCCCACTGCAGCTGGGCCTGGGGAGGGGGCTTGACCTGGTATCCCCCCCACCATCCTGGCAGGGCTGAGCACAGACCCCCCTCACATCCCACCTCTGCATCTCACCTCAGCTGCTTTCACATGCCCTCCTCATCCTGGTTCAAATGGATTTTATTTGCTATGGTGACAATGGTTTTCTTGGCCCGTTGCTTCAGGGCTGCCCTGCTCACGCCCTGTGCTGGCTCTTCTCAGTGCACTGAGCACCATTCGTCTGCAGTTTCCAGTCCCTTCCCTGTCTGGGTGCCTTTTCCCTGCACTGTTGAGTTACTAAATTCTGCCTTTTCATCATCCGCATGATGAATTCCCCATCAAGAACATCTGACTTCCCCCACGGTGCTTATCCAACTAGAAGGAGGATTTTGCACTCAATGTTTCCCGCTGTCTTTCTTCCCACTCCCCTGAGCCCATGATGCACATGAAAATTACACACCAGGCACACGGGACCTCGGTGTCTCCACACATCAGACTGACCTGTGTGCTGTGCTTTCTCTTGCCTGTACCCAGTTGCTGTCTGGTTTTGACATGAACTTTAAAAACAAAACCCAGCACGTTTTTTTAGGATCTAGAGCAAGTCCCTTCACCAAGCACTTCAGCATGACAAAGGAGGAATTACTTCTGCTACTTCATAGAGCAGTGTGGAAGAAAAACGTTTGCTCTTCTAGGAAGGGAGGGTATTTTGTATAGAAAGCAAGAGGCTCCTTCCAGTGGGGGACAGGAAAGGTTATGGAGGGTGAAAGCCTGAGGTCTGGGGTCCTTGGCCTGGCTGTTACAGCACATTTGACCCAGTGGTTTGTCCCAACAGGTAATGAGCTCTAAGGCATTGCCAGCTCCCCAGTCAGTGTACAAACACTTCTTTTGTTCATATGTTTTCCCAATTCTTGTTGAAACTTGTAAATGAAAACAGAAACTACTGCGACAGCATTACTGCTCTAGGGTCAATCAGCAACAGCCCATGAAGCAATACTAAAGGGCACACCTTTTGCTGGGAAAAACCTACTGGGCGAGGTCACAGCCCCTTTGTGCACAGCCTCACCGACATGAGTAAACTCACTTTCTTTCTCTCCCTTTGCAGGCAAAAATGTCAAGGCTGGTACAAGCTCGGAGACTGGAGGGAATAGATAAGAATGTCTGGTGAGTTAGGAGAATATTTGATTTACCCTGGTGGTAGATGTGGCTTGAGACAGGCTAAAACCAGACAGAAACCACAGCAGCCACACAGCACCGAGCAGCAGCCTCCCCTGGCTGCTTTGCATGTGTTCAGGAAGCACAGTGGGCCAAGTTTGTCCCAGAAGACTTGACCCTGTCTCAGTTCTGTACCTGCTGCTCTCACTTTATGCTGTGTCAGGTGTTTTGCACCATCCTGTGGGCAGGCAGGAGCCTCACCCTCCATCTGCCCAAATGATCCCAGCAGCTCCCGAATCTGAGCCAAGTGGCTGTGGCAGAGCGGCTGCAGCCTGGCATCTGCTTCAAGCCCACCCTGGGGCACTGTAAACAGAGAGGCAGGTGAAAGGCTGCCGCAAATGCCATTCTCAGCCCACCAGGCACAGTGGGGCATTGGGAAAGCTGCATGCTCAAAGTGTACATGGTCTTTCCCTAAAGCCTGGCTGTGCCTGGGTTAAAGGTACAAACTGCCAGCGAGCTGGCTCTTGTTTGGGACAAGAGCAGAGCACAGCCTGCCTTGCCCTCTGCAGAGGCCTTCACGGTGTCTGGTTGCCAAATTTTGCAGAACTTATTTGAGCTTGAAAACCTCCAAGTCCTCTCCTGCTCAGTCTGGTCTGTGTGACTTCAGCCCTGGCCCCACACCAGACACACAGTAGCTGCTTCCTGGGAGAATAAACTAAAGCCACCCCCCAGTGCAATAGTGCCTTGTCCTGGGTTTAATTGCAACAGGTCTGAAACGACCTGTGCTTGGTCCTGGACACCTGTGAGCAGCCAGATGTCTCTGCATGAGGGACACCAGCCCTGCTTCCTTCGACTGGGACTGCAAACAGAGCTGGTGTCAGTGTGCGGCCCAGACCCTCTGTAAGTGCTTGTCTCTCCCTTTCTTCTCTCCAGGGTAGAGTTTGTGAAACTGGCTGCTACCTACTCCAAGGTGAACCTGGGCCAGGGCTTCCCTGACTTCCCTGCACCAGACTTCCTGAGGGAGGCATTCACGAGAGCCCTCGGCGGGGAGAACCACATGCTGCACCAGTACACCCGGGCCTTTGTGCGTGCACAGATCCCCCTCCTCAGCAACACCCCTCACTCCCCGTCAGCCCTGACTGCCTCAGGGCTCAGCAGGCACCAATAAACAGGGAAAAACATCCAACCTCAACCCAAGCCCCCTGCTCCCAGGGCTGTAACTCCCTGCTTTAGCAAGGCATTTGAAACAGTCTCCCAGTTTGGGAGATGCCTTGTGCCCAGGCCCCTTCAAAAGGCTCATCCACGTTCTAGGAGGCTTCTGCAACCTAATTTCCACCCTCCTCTCACCCCACAGGGCCACCCACCTCTAGTGAAAGTCCTAGCCCAGTTTTTTGGGAAGCTGCTTGGACAAGACCTGGATCCCATGAACAATGTGATGGTGACTGTGGGGGCATACCAGGCCCTTTTCTGCTGCTTCCAGGCTTTTGTGGATGAAGGTGATGAGGTAACCCTAGATCTGGGCTTGTTGCACTGACAGCTTTCCCTGAGGAGAGCCCTTCCTGGCTATGGATCTGCCAGCAGCTGCAGGCTGGTTTTCACTGTCTTTTTGGAAAGCAGAAACAGTTTTATCCTCATTCTCCAGTTTCTGAGCCTCCAAAGGAAAAAAAAATATATCTGCTGCAGGGCAAAGTCTCATTTCTGCATAAGGCAAATGTAACCCTTTTTGCTGTGAGTGGTGGTTTTCTTCCCTGACACTGCCCATAGTCAGTGCAGCTCCCCAATTACAGTAATTCAGGGATTAAAATGTCCAGTCCCTTCCATTGTTCTCTGTATCCCTCAGGAAAGGTCTGAGCAGGGCCAGGAGGCTGCTGACATGTCCCTTTCTTCCAGGTGATAATCATTGAGCCCTTCTTTGACTGCTATGAGTCAATGGTGAAAATGGCTGGTGGGACACCTGTGTTTGTCCCACTGAGACTGGTGAGTGGGTGGAGTGGGGAGGAATCACAGCAAAGTGTGCAAAGGAGAGTGGAATGCGAAGTAAGCCAAGATTCCTCTCTGTCCTCTCTAGAAAGCTCCAAAAGATGGAAAACTGATGTCCAGTGCAGACTGGCAGCTGGACACGGCTGAACTGGCTTCTAAATTCAGTAAACGGACAAAAGCCATCGTCCTGAACTCACCCAACAACCCTCTGGGCAAGGTAATGCCTCTGGCCCTGGAGGCTGCTGGGGTCCTGAGCTCACCCAGCCACACTCAGAGCAGGAGTGACTGTACCTTCCTTGCACACAAGGGAATTGGGGGCACCACATGCTGCACTCACTCTTCTGGTGTTTTTAAGCCTTGTCTTTTGTGCCAGCAGTGCCTTTGCCCTGTTGGACCTGCCAGCTCCTGCCACCTTGCCTGGGGAGATGGTGCTGTCAGCCCCTCACAGACAGGCAGGGACAGGCTCCAAAATGCTGCTGCTGCATCTCTTGCCCCACTCCCTGCCTGCTGCAGGTGTTCAGCCGTGGGGAGCTGGAGCTCATTGCAGACCTGTGTGTGAAGAACGACGTCCTGTGCATCAGCGACGAGGTGTACGAGTGGCTGGTCTACGATGGGAAGGAGCACATCCGGATCGGTACGGAGAGGGGCCTGGCTGAGCCTGGGGGTCTCCTCAGGGAAGGCAACAGTGGTTTCAGTGGGGTCCCCTGGAAATCCCACAGGGGACATAAAGCATGCACAGCTTTACGTGGCACAAATCCCCCATGGAGGTATTTGCCACAATTCAAGTTCTGCCTCCAAACCAGGTCTTAAAACAGGAGCCTTGACTTCAGAGCCAGTCAGGGGGGAGATCTAGAGCACAGAGCCCTTTGGCTCAGTGAAACTGGGTTTTTTTCCCCCAGGCTTTGTAAAGCCACAGTTTTCTGAGTGTCCATAGTTTCAGGAAATGTATTTCAACATGATTTCAGAGGCCTGTTCTTCCAGTTGCAGTAACATGCAATCACCTTGTTGCAGGGTGATGGTGCTTGGCATCTCTGGGAGCCCCTGGGGCTCAATACATGAAAAGAATTAATTAAAAAGAGATGCTCTTGAGAAAGCTGGCTGCTTTGAGGCTCATCCAGGTGAAAGATGTGCCATGAACACTCAAGATCATGATGGGTTATGGTGGGCAGAGAGCTCCCAGTGTGCCATTAACACAGCCCAGTAACAAGTTCTGCCATTGGGGTTTCTCTTTCTTTGCCAGCCAGTTTGCCAGGGATGTGGGACCGCACAGTGATCATCGGCAGTGCCGGGAAGACCTTCAGTGCCACTGGATGGAAGGTGAATGCCCCATGTGGCACCTCATTGTGCCCTGTCCCTTTGCCATAGCACAGCACAGGGGATGCTGCTGCCACACGCTCAGCTTTGAGCTTCAGTGTCTGGAAGTACCAAAGCTGCTTGATGAAAGCTCTGGCTGGAAAATACAGGCAAATACAGGGAAGCCCAAGCAGAGACTTACCACCTTCTTCCTCCTCTCCTGGCTGCAGGTGGGCTGGACTCTGGGACCTGACAGGCTGCTGCAGCACCTCCGTACCGTGCACCAGAACTCCGTGTACCACTGTGCCACGATTGCCCAGGTAAGGCAGCGCCCTGCAGCTGGCCCTGAAAATCCTGGAGCAGGGGCAAGATGGGGTCCTTTTGCCCATGGCCGAACTGAAAGGCTGGGTAGGTGATGAATGGTGTTCTGGAGAGGCTTCTTGCCCCAAGTCTAGGAGAAAGGGGAGAGTCCAGCCTGCCTGGGGTGTATTCCTGATGTTGCACTGACAAATCTAAGGGGCCATTTGAAAGGGCTGGAGGCAGAGTTCCTTAATCACCTGTGAAATGCATCAGAGCAAAGAGTTTTGGACAATGCTCTCAGACACAGGGGGTGGCTCTTGGGGACGTCCTGTGCAGGGCTAAGAGCAGGACTCGATGATCCTTGTGGGTTCCTTCCTCAGCATATTCTGTGATCTTCCCACTGGGCACTGGCTCCTCTCTCCTTGCAGGAGGCCGTGGCTCAAGGTTTCCAGAGGGAGCTTATGCTCTATGGAAAACCAGACAGCTACTTTGTCCAGCTGCCCAGGCAGCTGCAGCAGAAGAGAGACTGCCTGGTCAGGAGCCTGGAAGCTGTGGGGATGAAACCCATCATCCCCCAGGGCACCTACTTTCTGGTGGCGGACATCTCCGAGTTCAGTGAGTCACCTGCAGTCCTGCTCAGGGGGGCTGAGGGTGGGGGCAGATCAGAGTGGGACCACTGGCAGGGACAAGGGACCTGCCTAAACCACCACCAAAGCAGGGACGGACAGCGCATTCCCCATCCAAGCTCCAAGGATGTAGGTTTGGGTCTCGGCTGAGGTGCCCAGCAGCCAATCCAGGCTCTGTCCTGCTCTGTTTCTCATGCAGAATCTGATGTTCCTGATGTCCCCAGCTCGGATGAGCCCTATGACTATAGATTTGCAAAGTGGATGATCAAGAACAAGGTAAATGTGAGTGGCCCTTTATCCTGCTTTCATGCCCTCCCTCCTGGCTGTGCCCACTGGAGCAGGGGGGTCTGGAGTGGAGGGCTCCCCCCACACTGGGGCACTCAGGCTGCATACCAGCCCCAGGGCAGGAACCTCAGCTCCATGTGCTTCCTACTCCCAGGGCCTTGCCGCCATCCCGCTCTCCGCTTTCTTCAGCGAGGCCCACAAGAACAACTACACCAATTTCATCCGGTTCTGCTTTGCAAAGGTGAGATCTGTGACAGCACAAAGGAAGGCGAGGTTGGGAGTGATACTCAGGGCTGGTTTAATGAGATAAATGCCAAGAAGGAATGCAGAATGGGCACTGGGACCCAAGCATGGCATCCCAGTGGGAACAACCTCTCCCACAGCCAAGTGAGGCGAGCCAGGGGCAGCAGGTGTGCCAGGGCCATCCTGAGCTTGGCCCCATCAGCATCCTGCATTTCTTGGTCAAAGCAGGGAGCCTGGGTGTGTGTTTAGCTGCCCAGATGGGGCTGTGCCTGTCTCACACTGAACACATGAGATGTTCTGGAATGAGAACACGATTTTTGTAAGAACGGTGACTGCAGTGAGGGAAAATGGGATTTGGCCGGAAGCCACTTACCAAACCTGTGTTATTTTTTTTTTTAGGAGGATGCTACACTGAAGGCAGCAAATGACATACTGCAAAAATGGAAAAAGGAGAAAACCAGTTCCTGAGCACACTGGAGGGTGAACCAGGCTCTCCTTGGTCCTCACCTGCCCCAACTGCTCTTCTTCCTCTTCTTTACTTGTCTACAAACTTTGATACCTTTTCATTTCTGCACTTTCAACATTTTCTGTCCAGGCCCAGGGTCTGGGGGACACTTTCAGTCACTGTGAAATGGTTACGTGAAATGGTTACGTGAAATGGTTACGTGAAATAAGTCTTTGTGTGCACTGACAGTATTTGACATTTCTTCTTACTTTTAAAAGACTTTGTTAATCAGTTCTGGGATGCATCCAGCAAGACAAAAGGTAAGGATGGCTCCGGGGTCTTTTCCACCACCAAATTCTGAAAAGGTGTTTCAGGACGTGTTCAGGGCCATGCTGGGGGTTAGTGTGGCTTGTCCTCACTCATGTACCCAGGGCACAGGACAGCACTTGCACCAGCACCCACATTCCCATGGGACTGTGCAGTATCACCAGCCATCAGGAGGGTGACTCCTATGATCCTGAAGATTATAAACCCAATTAAATGCCATTTCCCATAATTAACAACTTCCCCATATTTTTTTTTCCTGTGCATCTCTGGGGAAGGTAACTACAGAATCCTTTACTGGCTTCCCCAGGGAACAGGCTTTGAGCAGTAGCCTATTGCCAAACCTTCCCTGTGCATCCCCAAACTACTCCAGGCACTTTGTCAGGGCTTGGCAGCACCATCCAGGCTGCAGAGGAAAACCTTCAGGCCTTTGGCAAGTGCACCCAGTGGCCAGGGAGGATGAGCACTGTGGCCACAGGCTGCTCCTGCTGCTGGTGGCCCCAACAGCCTCCCACACACCCACCGGGCTGGTGGGGTGAGGTGAGCAGTGGTTGAGAGGAAATTCTTGCTTTAGTCTCAATTTCAACCTG
>WEKX01017579.1:136397-255799 GCA_013390025.1 Pitta sordida | reverse complement strand
CTCCAAAGGCAGGTGGAAGGATGGCATTGTAAAGTTCTTTTGTCCTCTTGATGAACAAAAGTATTCTTGCTTTTATTCATATCTTTTATGCTAAAATAAGAAAAGGAAGAAAAATGATGTAAAGAACATGCCAAGTGAGAAGGAAAAGGTAGGTGGGGAGAAATAAAGATGTTGGAACACTTAAACAGACAATTTCCGTACATTCTTAATTTTTCTAGTAATAATACTGACTTGAAGTATCCAAATACTAGAAAATATTCTTATGTTTGGTTTCAAAGAGCAAAAGTAGTTTAAGAGTGGGGTTTTCTATAGAGAACAAATATCCAGAGTCGTAAAATTGCCTTGAGTTTTTTTTAAGAGAGTGTGTGAGTTCTGCCTGAGATTCTCTTCAGTTTTATTAAAAACAATTGGTATTTCTTACTAGTAAAACTGGTAATTTGCTTCAATAATGTTTCTGTAAAGGATAACAAACTGAACCCTGACACTTTTGTGGGGTATCAAAAATAAGCTAGAATTGTGTGTGCCAATTCAAAACCTGGCCAAGGTTTAGGAGCTTTGGTCAGTGGCACTTTGAGATGGCTCACTGTTCGAAGACCTCAGAGAAAGCTGCGTTTATTTACTGCTCAGTCTTGACCGTTTTTGTCAGAAGCATCATCTCCTCTTTCATCTGGTCACTCATACTGTGTCAGTCATGGGTCTACAGAGTAAATTGCAGCATATAGAGCTATAACTAGCTGCCCCTATCAGTCACAGTATTACAATTCACTAATATGGGTTACAAGAAATTGAAGGATAGCCCAGAGTGACTGTTTTCATTAAAATCTCAGGAGTTTTTCAGTATTTTCTATATCATAAAAACAAAGTTTATCTTTGCAGTTTTCTATTTTTCTCCCCTTATATAAAAGGGTCGTATTTTTATAGCTACATATTACTGGGGGGCTCAGTGTCGTTAAACCAGCTCTCTGGAACTGTAGAGGGATGCAGGCAAGGAGTTGGTTCTCCACCAATGAGGAGATTTAAGGAGTGTGCTTAAGTGGATCTCTCTTGGGTTCAGTGAGGCTGAAAACAGACAGAATTAAGTGTATCTTTCACCACAGAGACAGCATTCAGGCTGCTATGTGTGTGGATTCAATTTTAAATCGAACCCTCAATAGACATAAAGCTTGGGAGTGTTCCTACGTTTTCCCTATAAGTATAGGGATCTCTCTTCACTGCATTTGTCTTGGGAAAACTGTAGTAGAATATTTGTAGAGGGGATCCTGTGGACTTCAATAGAAACATTGCTGTATTTTTAATGCAGTCTATTGATTTAAAGTGAGCTCAATATTTCCTCTTCTAAATTTCTATACCAGAGCTGTTTTATTTTGACTCTTGATTATAAGCTGAAGAGAGGGAAAAATTAAGGCATTGTAATTCCAGACAATTATTTTAATGATTACAGCCATCTATGTAAGTTGCTGGCTAGAGCATTTCTCTGTCTGCTTGTGTTAGGAATCAGGAGTAGATCTGTGTTAATGGCATGCTCTTAGGAGCTCCTGGAACTAATTTTATTTTGCATGAGCTGGGAAAGGTACCATGCAGCTGCATTTCTTTGAAGGGTCTGAAATGATAATGGTACTCATTATCTTGTCACCTGTTGATGCAGTGCCTCCTGGCACCTTCCTTCCCCTCCATTTTTCCCCACAGGTCACCACAATTCACTGTTCATCACTGGAACGAATTATGTGGCCTCTTACTCATTGGTTGTAGAGATCTGAAATTTTAGTGCATTATGTAGTTGCTAAATGCTGGATGCTCTCTGTGTAAGACATGAGGTTGCTTCCTTACATCCTGAACGCTGCCTGTTCTCTCGAGCAGAACGGCCTCACATCGTGCATAGGCTGCTGGTTCTTTATCTCAGTGCTGAATGAAACAGCAGCAGTGGCCAGCAGTGCTGTTCCCAGTCACAGCACATGCTGCCTTTCTCCCTCATGCCTGCATGCACCTTTTCTCACACAGTTGTTGCTGTTTAAAGTATCCTCTGCTCAAATCTGAAATTATCTTTTATAAGCCCAGAGCAGGAAATGCAATCAATACTCCAATATTTGCACTACCTATCTCCTCCATAATATTTCCTCTTTCCCCCATTATCTTATATGGGGTCTCTACAAAATCTACAAAACAGACTTATTTTCCTCCTCTTCATTCGTGAGAAGCTGGATGTTTTTCATCAGGCTACCAGAGAGAGAAGTAACATTTGGGGATTTTTTTTTTAATTATTATTTTATTTCCGCAGCAGGATAAGAGGACAGTTGGGCATTTCTAAGACATTTGGTGGGATCTCTGTCCAGTCTCTTGTTAGGGCACTTGGAAAACCATCCTGGTAGGACTGAGCCCAGGAGATGAAATGAGGGCTGATCATGGGGTTCACCAACAGCCCTACAGGTCAGATGATGACCCAGGGGGGCCAGTCAGGAGCACAGGGGGCTGAGACCTGGCGAGAAGCTGCAACATGCATTCATGAGTTCCATCCAGGAAGTGTGGCTGGCAACTGGTACTCCTGTGGTGCCACTGGGACAGGGACTGATGACCCAAGGCTGAGTTGGATGGGGTCCTGGGTCATGGGTAGCGGTGTGAGGAGGCCCAAGGTGGGGCTGTGCAGGGCCAGTAAGGCCTGTTAGTGCCCCTTGGGCTCCTCTTCTTTAATCCTGGGTAGCACTGGCCACAACCAGTCACAGAACCCAGTGCTCACAGTTCTGACTTGAAAGTGCAAATTCTTACGTTTTACCCTTATGACTGAACACCACCCTACTGCATGTTCATGGGCATGTTTCTGTTTCTCCATCCATAAAAGGAGAACAGTGTGGCTCATTGGGAAGGTATATGGCTAGCTGCTTACTGAAAAATTGCATAATGAAAATGCTTTCTAGGCATTGCTAATTGATTGTTACACTCTTTGTTGCTGAAGGAACGTTAAACATCTTGATGGAGATCTTGACCCTATAAAGAGAGCAGAAAAATCTCCTTTGTTTTTCCTGGAACAGAGATTTCAACTCTCAGACTGACTATTTGTCAGCAGGGAATCATTCTTTATGCGCATGTCCTTGATCGTGTGTCCTTGGAAAACGTTACATCAGTAAGTTTTTAGGCACACTGAATTCATGCATTAAAGCATTTTTCAAAATTCAACAGTCACATCACTTTCAAAACAAAAGGAAAACCCTAAGGAACACAATGCACACAACTGTGCACACATATCTGGGAGAAAGAGGGTGAGCAAATAAACCCAGGGTGTATTATTTTGCTTGCACTGCTGACAGCACAGCTGGAAGGTGCTCAGAGATCATGTGAGAATCTCAAGAAAACAACTTGATAGAATAGAAAAGTGATTCAGTAAAGAGCATTAGAGAGATTCCTACTGATCACAGCAGACTTCAGGTCAGGCAAACACAATCTGTCTTATAAGATTTAAAGGTGGTGCTGACAAACACAAAACCTGATTCTGGATGTATGCATAAGGAGAAGGTAGAGTGCCTACATCAGTATTTTATGAATCTTCCTGACTATATCCATACAAAATTTAAGCCTATATGCCTTTAAAATAGCAACAATCTATACACAGGAGTATAAAGCAAGAACTGGATTGCCATGTAGAGCTATACATAATGTCAAAATCTATAGGATTTATAGAATGTAACTTTGAATGTTGACAGTCATCTGATGTCTTCAAAGCCAAGACAAGACCATCTATGGTTACAGCATTCCCAACAAAAACCTATTTAGCTGTTCTGTGTAAAATTCAGTAATGAAGTTCTCAAACCCCCCTCAGACTCTCTTCTGCTGTCTGATTGTTCTTAGTGTTCAGCAAGCTGCTGAACTTAATTTTCTAACTTAAATTTCTTTTTAGTGTAATTTAAGTCTGTTACTTTACTTATCTCCCAGGGGATCTGGAGGAAAGTCTATTGCCTCCTTCTCTTCCCTGCCTTTCTGTACACAAAAAATACTGAGAACATCGCAGTCTACCTTTTCTTGTCTAAGCAACGCCATTTTTTCCTCTGTCAGTCTTTCTAGATGTCTGCTTAACCTCTGTTCTGTTGCAGGATCTTCTCCAGGGTTTTTCTTTGTATGTTTTAGAGGGACTTGGAACTGTACTTTCTGCAGAGGCCCATGGCCTCTGGCTTTTACTACCCCCATTTCTGCAGTACTGACTGCCCACCACCATGTAGCTGCAAAGATGAGTTTATGGGATGGCACTGAGTCATGTTCGGTCCATTCACTGTTGTATCCAGACTCTTTTCTCAGGAACTGTCACATATGCTGCTATTTCGCCTCATGTTCCTCCAAAGTTCATCACAAATGTGATGCTCTGTGCTTGTTGGTACAGAACTGGGCTCTGTTTCAATTCTGCTCTAGTTGCTCAAAATTGTTTTATCTCCCAAAGTGCTTACAGTTTGGCATTATCTGCAAATTAAAGAAAGGTACAAGTCACAAGTGACTTCAAATACCAAGTCTTTCAGTGATACTGGAGAACCCTAATCAATATACCTTCAGTGCTGTCTGTGAATCCTTGACAGCTCTTGTTTCAGTACAGCTGTCCAGCTGGCTGTGTGCTCATCTTACTGCGCTTTCAACCAAACGCGGGTTTCTGTGCTGATTTATGAGAAACTCATAATGTCAAAAGGTGTGCTAAGATGCAAAGAAATGGTATCTACTGCTTTTGCCCTGTCCGTAGGGCCCCTTAGCCTGTCATAGAAGGAAAATAAAATTAATTGCTTACAGTTTGTCCTTAACAAGGCCATCATGCTTGTTGCTTGTGACCGTACAGATTTGATGTGCTAATGGGGAGCCTGCTTGATTATTTGGTCTTTGGCTTATTTTGTTTTTAGATCTCACAATCTAGGTAGAAATTCATTACATAGCCTTCCTGCTTTGAAAAGGCTTAAACTGTGTTTGCTCTTTCTTTGTCTTGTGAATTTAATCTTATCTCAGCAGTGTTGCAAAAAATGCTAACAGATCTGGTATCAGCTAAACTTGATGGAGTTTGCCTATCAAAAAGCTTTTATCTAACCCAATAAATTCTCCAGCCTGTTGTGTCTTACAATAGCCTGTGTTTCTACACCTTTTTTTTTGCTGTTATTAACCTGTGATCAGATTAGAATTACAATACTTCAAAGTGAGAACCAAAGCAATAAAAATCCATCTTTCCCAGCATATTCTGCTTTCGTCTCTTCATTTTCATGCTCACCAGTTATCTTCCTAGTTCTGTAGAATAAGCTTTTAGCTTGACTGCTTATTTCGTGCCAAACAATCTTCTTTTCTGCAATTAGCTCTCTTCACTTCAAAGTGATATGAGCATTTTGTTCGGATTTGTTTTAAAATACAGCTCTTGGCTACCTCTCCAATCCGCTCATAGATGATACTTGACAATCTGCTTCTACTGAATCACTTGATACTATATTCTTGGCATTCAATTTGTTTATTTAATTTCCTAGGCAAGGCCTGGGTGGATGTGAATGTCTCTGTGGCATATGACACAGGAACGTGAGAATCAGACACTGAACTCGAATTGCCACCTCCTCCTGTCCCCCCAGACCTCCTCATTTAGCAGCTCATGTGAATGAGCTCATCACTCATGGCCTCTTAAAACACAGCCTTTTCTAGCAATTCAGGTCCTCTTTGATCATCTAACAGTTTCACAGGGCCTGTTCCCAGTTCCAGCTCTGCCATGCTAATAGTCCTTGGTTACAGCCTCTGTTTTTAATATTTTCAATGAGTGGGTTTAATTGATTTTAGTTTTTGCAGCAGAACAAACTGGTGGATGTGTTAATATGTTCTATAGTCTGAAAGAGCAGCAGTAACTTTTCTGGTGGTGTGGGATAGAGTTTGAATGAAATGAGGTAATCCACATTTTGTTTAATTTTCATGCTGCCACTTAGGAAAGAAATAGGTCGTGTTTACACCAACCTGGAGAAACTAACTGCAGTGTTAGTTAAATATACAGCTGTACAGTTGGAAAACAGTCTCTGTCGTAGCTGGCATGGAGCATGGTGAGTACGTGCTGCCCGGAGGTTTTTCATGGATTACTTTCACAGCCCGACCTTTTTCTGTTTTCCTCTCTGTAGATTATCAATTCGGTGGTCTTGCTGATTCTGCTGAGCGCCCTGACTGATCCTGACCAGTACCATCTAACCAGTGCTGAATTAGGGGGTGAATTTGAATTTATGGATGATGCCAGTGAGTACAAACTGCCTAAATACTAGCACTTGTTGCTCCAGCACTTACATAATTTTCCAATTGTTTCAGTTATTACTGTCCTTTTAATTACTGCTTCACCTTGGTATCTTAAAGATGGATTTTTATAGTGAAAGGTGTATTCATGGCACAGTTCAAACTGGTTTCCTAGTAGTAACCTTATCTGCCACCTATTAGTAATCAATCTGTCTGCTCTGCTGTGTCCTGGCATGACAGGGTCAGAGCCGGCCCCTGACATGGGAATGTATCACTGAACGTGGTGCTGAAAGCCCGAGCGGGATTTTGCAAGACATGGGATGATACAGAGTCTCTGCATCTCCCAGCACCGTGTCCCATTATGCCTGCAGGTGCATAAGAATCTGTACTGCTATTTGTATAACTCTCTGAGTGCGTTTGTTTGTCTTGAATGTATTTATACACCACTTTGCCACCATGTGCACATGGCATGACTTACACAAACCTGTTCTAATAGATGCAGGTATAAATACCAACTGTATAGTCATAGGCGTATTAGGGATAACACAGGGCAGTTCATTCTCTCACCAGTTTCAGGGAAGGGTGAGCCAGGCCATTTGTCTCCTGCAAAACCTCCTGTTCTTTGCAAATGTTTCTTTCTTCCATGGCTGTTTTGAATTATTTGGTGATGTTCTTGACTTGCTTTAACTCTTTGATTTATATCTAAAAAAGTTTTCCCTCAAAGTGATTTTGATAAAAATGTCTGCTTATTTTCATTTCTGCTAACAAGATGGTTACATTCAACATTTCTCAGTAATCTGAAACAAGGTCTATTGCTAGTCACACTGGTGTCTTTCTGCTCAGAATTCCACTCATCTACAGCAAAAGGCTTTAAGTCCCCTTTCCTGCTGAAGTCAATAGAAATACCAGTAGGAGAAGTAATAACTCCACATGTGACAAAAAAAGTTGCCCTATGGTATGTCAGAGCTGCTGGGTATCATTTAAGAATGCTTATTTCCACAAGGTCTTTAATGCAAATATGCTTAAAGAGTCTACAATAAATTAATGATAAGGGGTGATTGCTGCTTTATTGTGTCTTCATTGAAAAACCATCTACAACTTCCAACTAAAAATCTTTTTATATAACTGGATTTAAGAAAGTAAGGACCACAGTAGATGCAGATGGGCTCCTAGCTGATTCTGACATATTAAAACTGACTGCCTTGTCCTAATTCTCAGAGATTAACCTTGGTAATGACTGTCTGTCAGTGTGGTTTTATATAGCCGGCATCAGAGGCCTGCCAGTGCCCAAGGCTTTAAAATTGTAATTCTGTTTTGTAATGCAATAGCTGTCAGATCAAGTACATTGGGGATTTCCATCTACACTTGAAAATTGTATTTTCTGTGTATTTTTATCAAGGCTTCTGAAGTGAGCACTGCAAGACTGTAAAAGGATGGCTTGTGGGCCAAGCAACTTCATTTCCATTTGGTAAAAGGAACATTTCACAGGCAGTTAAATTACAAATGGACATTTGAATTAATGTCTCCTTTTATTCTTTGACTCTCCCCAGTTTAATGCCTTACTGAGTAAAGGTAGCTAAATCAAGCTACTGGCTTGTATAGTTACTGGAAATAGCTGGCAGGAGATACGTAATTTCTTTCTTCTTTTCTTCAAGTATGACTATAATTGTTCAAATCCAAAGAGGTCTTTTCTTATGAGATAAATCATCAGACAAACCTCCACATATTCTTCCCTTTTCCTACTTTTATTTGTCTTGTTTGAAGAAATGTTTCTTGGGTTAGTTGCACGCACTGAAGTCATTTGTATAAAATACAGGAAGATGCATAATTTTTTATCCTAAAGAAAGTCCCAAAATTGTGATCTATATGTACTTCTGGTGACAATAATGATGAAAACATTAGTTGCCATTTTTATCTCATTACTGTTGGTGCCCCTATCAACACCAAACAACAAAAATAATGCAGACACAGTGTTTGCCTGTAAAATTTGTCACTCCTTTTCCTTCCCTCTTCTAAGGGGCTTCCTCATAAAAGATCTGAAAATACAATCTGAAAATACAGTCTGAAAATAAACTTACCAGCTGAGTCACGGTAGTGAAATGAAGTTATGTAATGACAAGTTTTCCTTGACTTCCAAGAAATCAGGATTGCCCTGATATTTGTATTCAGATTTATTTCTGGCTGTGCCTGGTTTATGGAGAATTTTCTCTTTTCTTTGCCAGGAGTGGGAAAAATTGCCTCCTTCAGGACCACAGCCAGTCTAGTGCAAACTGCTTGAAAATGCCAGTGCATCATCAGTTCTGTAAAGGGCTGCTCAGCCTTAATTTCAGGATTAAGCATGGTTCCCAGGGCATTACCAGAAGCTCCAGAATGCCTGTTTAATTAGACAGAGAAAGCGTTTACCTGAACACTTAGAAAAAGCTCTGGGCTATTGCTCTTCCCTTGTATTCTAGAAAAGGAAACAAAGGAGAAAAAAGTCTGCCAAGACTTACCATGTGACAGATGGGGCTACTGGAAGACACCAGTGTGTGTGGTTTGGCTGGCTCCCCAAGACGTGCATCTGGGAGCTGGGTAAAGTACTGGGCTTTCCTGTGTGCTGGATATTCAGGTGGGCCCATTGAGACTCACCTTTCTTATAATTATTTCCTTAGGGCCTGAGGGAGTTTATGAGCTAGAAGCTGGACTAAAAATTAGAAACGTGTGAGGTGCTCAATGTGATACTGCTGCTATTAAAAGACTAATGATCTCTGAGTAGGAGATGGAAAAGCCCTGTAATTCATTTTGACTTCCCAGGGGGTTTCACCTGAGCCTCTGCTCAGCTTCTTCAGACACACAAGCCATCATCCTGAAATGTCAACAGCCCAAACCAGCAGTGAGTGTTTCTTGGTTTTACTTACATCTTATCCAAGATGTGTGTGATGCTTTGTAAGCTGTATGATAAGGTCTGAAATCCTCTGTGTGCCCTACAGAAACTGAGAGGAATTTTGACACCAATGTCAGCAACTCAGGACAAAATCTGTCTATGTACCTGCCCTGGGGTGGACAGATGGGACAAAGAAAGATCTCAGGGCAGGGCAGGATAATATGATGATCTCTCTGCTGAACATGACATGCACTCAGGACTTAAATAGATTAATTAAAATAGAAAAATTAAAAAAACCTCCAAATGTGTAGACATCAGGCTTGGACTTCTGCTTGGAGGGTAAATGGAAGTAGTAGAGTAGGTACATTCCTGACTCAATCCACCAACACCAGCCATTGTAATATGAGCCTCATATTACAGGGAGGAGGAAAAAAACCTAGATCCCTGCCCAGCTTAGCATATTTAGGGTGGCATCTTCCCCTCTAGCTTTATGCTCTGAAGCAAATGTGCTGGGCTCAAAGGTGCAGAAAACTCTCCTTCTCATGGCCTCCTTCCTTTGCCAGAGAGAAAATACCACTGTTGGGCTGGTTGTGACCCAGGAGGCTGCACAGTGACTGGCAGCAGTTGTACTGAGCTTGCACAAGTAGCCTGGAGAAGAGAGAGGCAGTAATCCTTAGCTGGCAGTAAGGAGGTGGTCGGATAAATAAAGCTGGGAGAGTGGGCGAAACTGCCTGAGGATTGCAGGCTGCTGATCAGCAGCTTTCTGGCCCCTGCTGTCAGAGCCAGTGATTAACTCCAGGGCTGGGGCAGGTGATGAGCTGGAGGATTTGAGGTCTTCATCACTCCACATAAGACATAGCTCATGGATAGGCCTTGCTGGCTACTCCTGCTGTCCCTGCAGCACCCTCCATCTGCCTCCTTTGCAAGAGGAGAGGGGTAGGCAAGGAAATACGTACTTCTGAGGTGTATTCAAGAGAGCTCCAGCTGCAGCTTGCCATGCACATGAGCACTCCATGGCAGGAGTTTTGCCCAGCCCCAGCAGCGTCTTCTCCCAAAGCAATGGGAAGGTAAAATCTCACTGCAAGGTACAACTGTTTTCTTTAAATCCAAGGAGAAAACTCAAAAAGTCATCTAGGACAATAAGCTGTGTAACCCCTCCAGTGATGCAAGTACAGCCCTTCTTGCCATGAATGCCATGGAAAGCACAGCATGGCTGGAAAAAAAAAATCACACACCCTTGTTAGTTTCTCATTTAATGTGCTACATATCTAGTTTCATTCTGATTAATTGAAGCTGACACAGCTCAAAAAAGCCAGTGAAGCCTTAAATGAGAAAGAACTAGCTTGAGCCAACTAGAACTTGGCATAGTGGAACACAGCATGGGAAACACTGGAGATAGGGAACATGAGTTTGTCAGACAAGCTTCAATGTCAAACTCATTGCACTTTTCTGGGCTCTGGCTCTGAACCCATGCTGCCGTGGTTTCTAGCAAAGTCAAGCCTGTGACTGCTGCATCTGCTGCAAATGACAATGACAGCAGCTTCCCCTTGGATACAAGTAGTTGGGATTAAGAATAGACAGAGTAAATACATAAGCAATGCCTCCAAACTGATAGTCAGAATAAAAGTTGATCCAAGAGCCTCTTTTACAAGAGGTTCAGGTGAGGTTAGGGGCTCTCAGCAGCCATGTCCACTTTTCTCCTTTTCTTTCATTACCTCAGTTGTACCTGGTGTATCCAAAATAATTTGAATTTCACAGGATGTGTGTGGGCAGCCAGAGTAAATAGTTGTATAGTGTGTGAAGTGTCTGAAGTGCTGTAGTACCTTTTGTTAGTAGAGGTTTATTTTGTGGATGCATCTTGCTCTTGAGGGCAGAATTCAGATCACCTCTCACAGGCACAACAAGCCTTCACAGCTCCAAAAAAGCTAGAGACTGATCAAGGCAATACAGCTCAGACAGCTGTGCTGGATGTCCAGATTCTTCATACAGTCTAAGAGGAGAAGGAGGTGCCTCTGAAGAGCAATGTGGGATGCACTGAGATGTCATCTCCTCCTGAATCATGAGCAGGGAGCCCAGATGCCTCACAACGGCGTTTCATAGCGCCCAGAAGATGAGCTGCAGAAAGCCCCCATGAAGTAAGCAGTGAGCACCAAGGTGCAGCTAAACTGAGTGCTGGACTCTCTCCTGGGTGAGACCTGCTTATTTGGACAATAAGACAAAGGTTCAAGCATCTTTGTCATCTGCACATCTAGGTCCTCATCAGACTAAAGACTACAGTGCTTCTCCAAGTGCCAGGAAAGGTCACTTTATCCATTAAATTTGATCCATTAGGTTGGGAAGTAGCCTGCAATAGGACTTCTTCTGTAGCATTTGAGTCCCTATGCAATCACAAGGACAAAATTTGGGAGTGAGAGAACAAGAGTCCTGAAACCCAGGATGTAGGCAGTGTCCTGAAAAAAGAGAGACCTGTGTTCTGAAGTCCTTAATCCTGCTGTTGGTAGGTACAGTGCCCAAGGAGCCTGGACCCCAGAGAACATAAGCCTCCTGTGGAGATGCCCTCACCGACCAGTAACAGTCTCCTCTTGCTCATTTTTCTACCAGCATCACAAGTCTCGGGTTCCTGTCTGCATCGAGGGCCAGCAGAAATCTGCATTAACACCGTCAGAGCTCTGCACTAGGGCAAGGTTTGTGTTCATCCAGGCACAAGGATCAAGGACTGGGTCTTTTGTCTTCTATATGGATGATCATACTGGTAGGATGGAAATAATGACAAGACTTTCTGTGATTCTGTCTGTCCTTCCTCTTCATCCATGACTCGGGTGAGCTTGCACTGCTACCTGACCTGTCCTCAGTTACCGGGTCAAGACCTTTCAGCTGCTTTGATGAAGGCTCCAGGGCACCTCCCTAGAACCTGATTTTGATGCATCCAGGGAATTGGAGGGACTGGCCCATGCTGTCGGATGCTTCTCGTCATGTGCTGGAGTTAAATGCTGTGGCAACTCAGTGATCAAATTAAGTCATCTTTACACTTTGAATCCCTCCAAACTCGGGGTAGTGAACAGCCTGAACACTATAATGTATTTGTGTGTCTTGGGTCTACCAAGTACCTCATCAAGGCAGGTAGTTTAAATGTACCTGGTGACAGCAATGTGCACAGTAGGTTCTGACAGCAATCTGAACAGCAGAGATACCAACAGAGGTGGAATCTCTTATGTCAGGTGTACTTCATGTCCTCTCTCTTCTTTGTGCACTGGCTTACCTTGGGAAGGAAGGTGCCTTGTGCCGTTACAGTCCCAAACTCACTGTAAGATCAGGTCCAGAAGTTCACTTCTGATATCCTGACAGTGGCATGATGATGTCAAGGGAAGTGGATATGAAAAGACCAAGCATGTGTACATTTTTCCCCCAGGATATCTTTCCAGCTGTTGGTGGCTTAGGAACTTTTAAATCTAGTGAGAAGTTAATTGAAAGCTGATAGCAATAGAAGAAAAAGATAGGAGTCCTGTAATTACTCTAATCAAAACCTTAAAGAATATTTTCATTCCTTTACAGCTTCACCTTTCCTGACAGTAATACATCTTCAGTAATAAGTGTATCTCTATATCTCTGTATTTCATTGGTTGAAATGAGAATTTTCAAGAACCAGCCGTTTTGCTCCTTTTCCCAAAGAGAGATATGTCAGCAGTAGTATACAGCAGCTGTTGGTGCAGAAACAATCTGTAGTGAAGAAACGCAGACCCTTTCTGACTACACATGTCATCATCGCCAGCAAAGTATTCTTCTGGTCAAGACTGCTCCTGAGTTTTGAAAATCCTCAGAAAAATTTGACCGTTCATCTCCACAGCCTCATAGAGGCTGCAGTGGCTTGCACAGTGTAAGCACAGTGTAAGCACACTGTAAGCACAGTGTAAAGGCTGCAGGCTTGTACACACATAAGCCCTATCTCTGCTTCTAGCATTTAGGAGGTTTCCCTGGAAAGCCAGACACACCTGACACATCTGACCTCATCTCCACCCATTTCACACCCTACCCTTTGAGATGCTCTGAACAAGGTAGTTGGCAGCTGAACCAAGTACTGAATTTATCTGCAATCATTTTTATGTGTCTCTTTTCCAGATATGTGCATTGCTACTGCAATTTCTCTACTTATGATTCTGATCTGTGCAATGGCTACATATGGCGCATATAAGGTAATTACATTTGCTGAAGACATGAATCAAATGAACTACACAACTCCACAGAAACAAAATCAAGAAAAATGCTTTCTAACAGTTGCTGCTTTAGTTGTTTAGCTGAAAACTGAGAGGGGAAAAACAAAAAGTAGAAGAGGCAGCACTGATTGCTTAGATCAGTGGTATCCCAGGCCCCCTCCTTGCTGCAGGCAGCGGAAGTTCCCAATTGTGTTGTCTGTTTGCCGTGTCAAATATGAGTAAGGTCTGGGCAAATGGTGAATTCAGAGAACTCAGTCTTTTACCTGTCGAAGTTAAGGGCGTTTTTCCCTATTCACCTCCCAAGCCTGTGGTTTGTTCTAACATTAATCCTGATAATTAGAAGGAAAAAGTATCATGTGGTTTGTAAATATCCTAGTATAATGAGTTGTGAGGGTTTCACCACACATATTACTGCAGTTCACCAGCCAAACTGCCTTGACGAAATGTTTTGGCTGAATGTCGTATTTCTTTTACCTGATTTAATACTGCATAGTGTCAAATATTCCATAGAATTTAGTGTAGAAAGACATATATCCTTCTATTTTAACGTGTGGCTGATAAGTTTCTAATTTATTTCCTTTTTAGCAACATGCGGCGTGGATCATCCCTTTCTTCTGCTATCAAATCTTTGACTTTGCTCTCAACACATTGGTTGCCATCAGTGTACTCGTCTATCCCAGCACAATTCAGGACTACCTCCATCAGCTGGTAAATCACTTGATATTCACAAGGTTTTAGGGGGGCTTAGGGGGAAAAAAATGTGTCTGTCTGTATTTCTAGCCTATGGTTTCCTCTTGACTTCCCATGCAATCTTTGAGAAGTTCTCTTAGTCCTTGCCAGTCTGAATTCAACACCCTTGCAAGGTTACATTACTAACTTACTACAATATTTGTGCAAAACTCAAGAGTATTTTAATGTCATAGAAGCTCTCAGCACCACTTCATTTACAATAAGATTCATATTGCAAGATCTAAATAATTGCTTTTGAATGTCGTTACTCGGTTCATATCCAGTGACTTATTTTTGGTGATACTTCAAGAACATTTTGTTGCTCCTTTTAATTTATTCAGTAGCTTTAACACATTTCATTAGGCAAGAGTCTGATTGAGTGTGGGTTTGGGTTTGCTAGAAAATATTTTGGATTCTGTCTTAGGCACAGTTAGAGGCTCCCTTCTTCCCATGGTCTACTTTGGCCAAACATCCAAAGCCACTATTGCATACAAGACGTGATTGCAACACCCTAAAGTAAAGACAAGAGCCTGCCAGCCTCTGTCTCATCACAGAACCACGTGCTATGTCCAGCAGGGTTCATGTGGAATTGCAGAGCTTCGGAGAAGCCAGTGTCTCCACTGTCTCTAAAAATCTGCCTTGAGAACCTGAATACAGATTAGCTTGGCTGTGAACTTTGTTGTGTGGATGGAAAGCTAGCTTGGCTGGTATAAATAACAGGTAGTAAGAAACAGTAGGCAGATAAGTAGCCACACAAATCTGCAGGAAGAGGCAATGTGTCTGTTATCCTTCATCTCATTTAACACCTGCCTGCATTCAAAGCTGTTGTTATACTGGAAGAGAAGCTGAAGAATAAATTAAAATGTTCTAGAGGTACGAGTGGAAAAGAGCAAATTATGCTATAATTCAGTGAGTGCTTAAGCTGGTATTGCCAGTGCTAGAGCCCTCCTGCCCCTCCTTCACCAACAGCCCCTCGCTGCTGCATCAGTTCCAGCTTCGCTCGTGTGGCAGCACAGGCACCTGTGTGGCTGCAGGAACACACACACACTTCCCACAGCGTGGGTCATAAGCAGGTTTTACTCAGTCTTGGTCAATATGCAAGAACGTGAGGGGGGCAGGAGCAGGCTGAGAGCTCTGCACTTAAAAGTATCTTCTCTTCTGCTGAAAGTATGGTGTTGCATCTGAATCTGGCTTACTAGAAGGGCAAAGAGCAGCTGATTCTCTCAAAATATCTGCTAAAATATCACTGTGTTTCCCACAGATAAAAAATAATAGGCCCTTCTGTAGCAGAAATAGAAGGAGCAAGTCTTGGAAGGGATTGCGTATGGTGCAGCAGAGCACTCTGTGATCTGTATTGCTGCTCTGGAGTATTAAAATCTCTGGCTGCATACATCTTTGTCTTGCTGTTGTAAATAATTTTCTGGACTGGTTATGAAATGCTGCAGGACTTCTGAAGTGCTACACTGTCAGTGCTCAAAAGGGCAAGGGAGATTTCCAGGATAATTATAGGCTGATTAGTCTGACATTGCTACCAAGAAGAATAATAACAGAAGGGCTGGGGCTGAGAAGAGAGTCAATTGATAAAGGATTAGACCGGAGGAAAATGATTAATGACTGCCAGCACAGTTTCATGGAAAATCAGTCCTGCAGGCAAACTCATTTTCTTTCACTGACAAGATTATTGCCTTTGTCAATAAATGTGGGCAGGGACATAATGGACTTCCATGGGATGTTTGACTTCGCAGCATGATGCTCTGAGCAACAATAAAGCACTAGATCAATAAAGGATGTATCACATGGATTAGAAGTTAGCTGGCAGACTGCAAAGGGTCATGGTCAAGACAGCTGTCTGTCAGTGAGTTTCTATTTTGGAGAGGAAGGTCTCCAGGAATCAGCAGTACATTTCATGCTCATCCTGACTTCCATTAATAATGTTGGTACCCAAGAGGCCCTTCACAAAGGCTAATGTCAGCCTTGGGAGAGCTTTTCCAGGCTAATTGTCTAGGATTGAGCCTTTTGGTGGGATGTTGTGAGGAGGAGTCTAATCTGACTGTTCTGTGTCATCCTCCAAAACACCCTCCCCTGCATTGCCCAGAGTGAGCACATCTCTGCATTTCCCTGGGGTTGTACTTGTGACTTTTCACAGCAAATTCACTTCTAGTAAAACCTGTGCCTGACACAGTGAGAGAGACTGAGAACCTGACTTCAGCCATTAGTGTGTGCTACATAGATAAGTGCAAAGAAACATAAAAGCATGAGGAGTGTAGATAAGCATACAGTATGAAAACTGTGCCTAAGGTGCAGTGACCCTGTAAGCAGCCTGCAGAGCTAAGTGCCAAAACTACAGTCCCCAAGTTGTTTTGCTGTTTGCAAAAATTGCTGTTGGGATTTGAAGAAAAGAACAATTAATAATAATGGCGAAGAGACTTCCCTTCTCAGTTGGTGACATAGATTTTCTCTGTCTATTTATGGAGTCTGGTGGTAAAAAAACGAAGTGTAAAAGTCAGAGAACATGCAGAAAAGTTCCTCAAAAAACCGATATAAAGTCTGAATATATTGTAGTATGATGAGAGATAATCAGCTTTTCCTACTTCATTTACTGAGAAAGGAGACCAAGAGGTAGTACCATTAGAGTTTTCATATGCAAAATAATGAGATATTAAAAGACTGTTTAAATTATATGTGAGGCATAATGATAATGAGCAGCTAAAAGCTAGTCCAAGTTAAGTTCATTTACAAACAAGGATTAGGTTGATTTTATCATTCATATTAGAGATTAGTGATGGGGAAACACTACCAAGACCTGTGATGAATTTTGTACGGTTAATGTCACCTGTTCAACAAAATTTTGATGCTGTTCTTCATCTGATTTGAAGCTAATTATGCCTCCTGTGTCTTAGATGTGATCCCAAGCACAGATGGCTCAACAGGGACCTCTTGTAGTGTTACCTGAAAGGGCTGCATCACCTGGCGAAGGTTGTTATAGATATTTGGTTCAGAGTAAATACACTCTGGCTCGGCAAAAGCAAAGGGGAGAGGTGAAGATCACATCTGCTGTTAACAAATACTCGGATACACGATAAAATTAAATGCAAGCTTGTCAAATTTTCAGCAATAATGCCATGAATGCAGTGCTAGTGCTCAAATACAGGGCTTGTTTCCCTACCTTTAGTAATACTCATGGTATACAGGTTTGTCATACCAAACACCTCATTTAGAACAAGATTTCAGTTAATACCCTTGTAGATGAGACCTGAGTCACAGAATCACAGAATACTATGAGTTGGAAGGGACCCACAAGGATCCTCTAGTCCANGCAGGCCAGGATGCCATTGTCATGCCAGTTGGGTGTGATCCTTCCTGATGGTTTATAAACAAGCCCTAGAGTTCTCTTGCCCTCACTCCCTTTGCAGTGGTCTGCCAAGGTAGGCAGGAAACAAGGATTGTGTTTCTTCCTAGCATTCTTAGTGTCTGTAAAACTGCTTTACATTTGCAGAAAGATGTTTTAGGGGCCACAACTCCATAAGGGAAATGAAAAATCGCAATTGTTCTTCAAATCCATTATCGAATATCTGGAAGAAGGTGTGTGTTAGGTAATGGAATACATTTGGCAGTCTCAGAACACTTTTTTCCTTGCTCTAAGGTGAAAACCACATTTCTTTAATCATTTCTACTTCCCTTCACTAGTATCCAGGAACATTATCTGTTTACTTTGGTGCACATCTGCCAGATTTCCGTCTGTCAGTGATGAGCTACAAGCTGCTGTGAAACGCTCCATGTACTTTTAGCAAAGTGCAAAGTGATGAGTACAGATCAGTGAGCCGGGCAGAGCCCTAGCTGAAAATGTTGCCACTGGGTTCACGGGGTGTTTGGAAACACCCACCTATCCTGGCTACTTGTTTCAGAGGAACAAGTGTCTTCGGAAACTTTAGTTGTCTTTTGATACCCAGTTGCACACTTGTGTACTAATTAATTTTTTCACAGAATATCTGAGTTGGAAGGGACCCACAAGGATCATCGAGTCCAACTCCTAAGTGAATGCCCAACAACGATTGAGCCCACAACCCTGACGCTAATCTCAGGGTCATGTCATCATCTTTTTTTTAAATATAATGACCTAACTCCCTATCTCATCATCCCATTATCTAGTTCATGTCAATGCATCTTTTCTTAAACACCACCAGGGGTGGTGACTCCACCACCTAGAGCATTTCAGCGTGAAGGGTCGTGTAAAAATAAGTAAATGTTACAAATCTTGCATTTTGAATGATTTATGCTGTTAAAAGTTTTGAAGAATTATGTTGGACATCTTGGTCATTATCATTGTCACTTAAAAACCTTCACATACAGCATATCCAATTTGTGTGAAATATTAATATTTTTGGTTCTTGGAGCAGTAGAGGTCTAAAGCAGTTTAACCTAAAGCACATTTCTTTCCTTTAACACCACTAACTATTTGATATACTGGCTTTTTAAAACCTTCAAATGAAACACTTCATCCATCTTCTGTCATCTGTCAGCATTATATGAAAATGAAGGGGGGGTGCAGAACAGGCTATTCTGCAACTGTGCTATGCAAACCTTTTTTTCTAATTAAATACAGGACTGTGACAGTTCATCTAAACAACATTTCAAAGTATATTAAATAGTTTTACTGTGGGACTGCCTACAGTGCTGCTGCCTAACAATTCAGGTGGTATCAGTCATGCTTTTAAATTCTAGGGAAAATATCTAGAGAACATAACAGAGATTAAACATAAAGAAATTTTCCCTATAAACTAAATTTTGAAAAAGAAATATCCTTTCTGACATTTTTAATGCCAGTTTGTGATTCCAAAGACGTACTCCTGACTTAATAGCAGAGCCTTAAAAATTTTGACACATTACTGTTTTCTTTCAATTTTGTAAGGTTCTGATAGTTGAAAGATTGCAACTGGCAATGAGAATCCACACTCTATTTTAAAGTGGATTTTTTTGTGATCCAAGGGGAAGGAAGATATGAAAGATTATGTAAGGAGGCAAAGGGAATGAAAAATGGCTTTAGCCTCTTTATTCTTCTTGTGCATTTGTACAATATCAGTGCAGCAGATATGTACCTTCTATGCAAGCTTTATGTTCTTTTTACATTTCTAATAGAGGTTTGATATGTAAAAGCAGTAATTTTTTAAGATTCAAAGTGTACCAGATATATTAGTATGCACACAGCCCTCTCTGTGTCCATGACAAGGTTATAAATGACACTTTAATTATGGCATTAGTGTGCCAGTACCCCACCACTACAACCACTTTTTTTTGTGTAACAAATTTCATCAGGATGTGCTGCAAAATCACTCCTGTATTTCCAGTGACAGGCTTGACTTTTCCCACCCAGATGTATTTCAGTCTCAGCTTCATCAAACCTTGCACAATATTTGACACTGATTTTTTCCCACAAGTTGCAGCGCCAAGCACAGTATCTGGAATGTTTCCAGCAGCAGGATTTCAACTACTGGTGTTCCCACAGGAGAGCTAACTGCGAGCACAGGAGCAGAATTTCTTGTCCCACCTCATGCACCCATATCAATGTTTAAGCTTATCACTGCAGTCAGTGGAGGGCACTGGCTCTTTGATTCATCTGAACCACTGTTGATACACATTTTCCGTGTGAGTTAATGAGATTTTTGGAAGGATCTCATTAACTGGAGCCTGGAGCCAACTGAGGTGCTTCCTACCATCTTTCCTGCTTCTTTGCCAAAAGCTGCAGGTTTTATAAATTGATTTTCCTTCAGCACTGAAGGGTTTGTCGTTTTGAGTCAAGATCTCATAGTCTTATAGGCCTGTCCAGCCCAGTTAGCAGACAAAGACAAAGGGGGTTTCTTCCACACTGACCCAATGCCCCTGGCCTGTACATCAAAGCCCTGAAAGCCTTATCTCCCATGCAGAAAGCCTGGAAGCTCCAGGAGAGACCAGCTTCAGTTTTCACACACTGCACCAAGATCTCGAAGGCCAGGAGATGGGTGAGGGTGACCACCACATGGGCACAGCACCCACCACCTTGATGCAGCTTGCTTACCCCTCACATCTCTTTGCACAGAGATCCATAAAGCTGGCCCTGAAGGTGACAAACTGCAGAATTTGTTTCTTACATGCTGTCCTGGCTTTGCTGAATTGCTGGGGTTTTTCACCTGAGATGCTGACGCTGATAAAAGGGAGGGCCAGGCACTGCTCAGCAGCATGTCCTGCTCCTAGACTTGACTAGGGTTCCTGGCTCCAGCAGATGTTCCTGCTTTTCAAGGCATTTGTCTGCTCTCCTCTTGTCCCCCTGCAAATCCCATTGATGTCTGGAAATTGGCCATTAGGTTATGGCCAAGACCCCCGTCTCTGACTGGTTACTGGTTCCCAAAAACCAGCATGTAGGAAGATTCAAGTCTTACTAGGAATTCTTTATTACATTCACCAACTAATTTGACTAGTTTTTTAATGGCAGGTCAGTACTGAAAAAGTCATTTGGGGACGGTTCTACTGTTAGTGTCCTTGACGGACTGGGCTTTCTAAGTTTCTTGCATGGTGTCCCTCCTGCAAGCAGGAGGACAGGTGGGGGCATTAATACTTATATTTCCTGCAAATAAGGTTTTTATTTACTTTTTAGTGCATTGTTTCTCGGCATATACTCCTGCTTTCTTGGTCTCTGGGTGACTGCAATTCAGTATATTTAGAATAACCTTCCGTGGAAGAAAAAAAGCAACAACTTATTGAATTATTAGGCTAGTTTCCTACAAAAGCTATACCTTGACAAAGAAGATAATGTGAAAAAAACTTCAGCCATGAAATTCAGTACAAGAACAGAAACATTGCTGTCAAGAAGCGGAAAATGTGCTTATGTAACGTTTATCTGCAAACGGTTACAGCTGCTGTTGATGTTAACTACTCTGAACAGTTCATGGAAGAGCTAAATAAAGAGCTATTCTCAGTAGCAGCTGTCCAAAAAAAAAAAAGAAAAGATAATTTCCTGATGCACTGGGCTGAGGGCTGCAATAAGGGTTATTAAGGGGTTACTCTGGATTTACACCATCACTGCCAAGAATACAGTTATAGCTCGGTGTAGTTAATTGTCCTGACAAGGATGCAGGACTGGCCTGGTTAAGTAATTAGACCTGTAAGTGAAAAGGGAGTTGGGTATGGAAGGACCTATTGCATTCAGTTATAATGAGCTACTGTTCTAGCAGAGCTATCTATTGTGGTGAACAGCTCTGCCTGGGAACAATGGTTTATTCTAACTGAAACAGGAACCTGTGTCTTGCAATATTTCAAAACTATTTGGAACATGAATTTTAAAGGGTGTGTCCTTTAAACAGTAACATACGCAGTAAAACATTTTTGGAGGCTGTTTTTCGGCCAGTGATTCTAAATATTTCACAATTGTAAATCACTAGAGCCTGTGCTAAGCAAGAAGATTAATTCTGTCACCTCCATTTCATGTATGAGGTAATAGAAGGACCCAGAGCACATTTCAGTCTGAAATCATGGTGTGGCTCCCCTGTAGGACCTGTACCTCCATGGGACATGCACTCAGTCAGCAGCATTAACATGTACTCCTGTAGTCCAAATTTAGTCAAAAGAAAATGAAGCAGAATAGACTAAATGGATTTTGAAATGTCGCCAAATATTTAGGTGAAAGGATTATGCTGTCCAGTTTTTCCTGTTTTGACTTTCTGGAAGGAGCTGCTGTCTTTGGCAACCAGTGGCAACCAGTATGATTATTCAGTAAGATTACTCAGTAAGTGCAGAACTTCCCTGCTCTTTCCTAAGAGGACAGGTTTCCTGCTGCAAAGTTCCCAGTCCTTTGCTCATTTGTGTCTGATACAAACCCAGTGAGCACTGGGGAAAAGAGAGCCCACACCACATCCAAAGCAAAAAGCAAATCCCTCAGCCCTCCAGGGAATCTTTGGTGTCTGAGTCTTCACAACCTCTGTCACAGCCAAACTTACTGAAGCTAGTTGTTGGTGCAGAGAGCTCCCAATTTAGTAGATCAGAGAAAGCTATTAATTATAGAGTACACCAATTGAATGGCTCGTAAATGACTCATGAGATTAACTCACAGTGTTTACTTATTTTTGCTTATGCAGCCCAACAATTTTCCCTACAAGGAGGAGATTATGTCTGTGAACCCTACGTGTCTGGTTGTGATTATCCTCCTTTTCATAAGTATAATTTTGGCTTTTAAGGTAAGTGCATTACTGTGTACAAAGTCTACTTCTGGTCCTGGGTGGAATGTTGCTTGCTGGGAGGTCTCTCTTTAGAAACAATCTGAGGAACTGCAGCCCAGACAGCCTGACAGCTACACAAAACAGTGATAGACAACATGGAAAAAAAGCAGAAAATCTTTTACACAAACACAAGAACATGTGCTTGATACCTTCTAGGAGGAACTCATGACTTACAAATCCTTTGAAGGAGTAGGTCATTGAGTGGACAAGGGAGAACCTGTTGACATGAGCTTCTTGGTTTTTCAAGAGGTGCTTGTCAGAGTCACTCATCAAAGGCTTTAAGAGCACACTAATATGTGCAGGGAGAAGAGGAAAGGTCATCATACAGACTGTAGCTAGAAAGTAGAGAATAACAATAAATTATCAGTCTTTCCAACATTGGGGCCTGTGTCATTTGGTGCATTTATTAAAGATCTGGGAAGGGGAAGGAAATCTCACAACGGTTTTTTGCAGTGCCATTCAAAACAGTGAAAACAATCAGCCAGGAAATCTATGCAGAATATTGTCATGTCATGGAGTGACTAAACAATGAAATGGCAGAGAAATTCTGTGGTAACAAATTCTAAGTAGTGGGCACCCTCTTGTGTCACGGGCACTGCAGTGGACTCTGAAGTAAGCATGACCACCTGAAAAAGGGATCTTGTAGCAGTAATAGATGTGTGAAAACATTAGCTTAGTGCTATTTTCTGGTCAAACAAGTACATCAAATGTTACAAATATAAAGAAAGGAACATAAAACCCAAAAATATAAACTGTGTAATTTTTTTATCAGCTCTGATCCCTACCACCCCTGAAACAAGCATTTCTTTCTGGTGCTCTATCTCAGAAAAGATTTTGCAGAGCAGGTAAATAAATCCGAACAATACCTCCTGGGATGAACAGTGTAAAGAACTGTCAGACCAGGAGGCAGAAGGGCACACACAGTGAGGATTTATTGGCTGTTATGCAAACCTTGTGGGTGAAAGGACTGGAGGTGGCAGGTACCAGGAGAAGGGAGATGTAGCATCACCCAGCAGAGCTAGAAAGGGCTCATGTGAAACCACCATACTCAGGATCATGGTCCAGTGAGATCAGCCCCACCTGCATTGTGGGTCACAAGTCCCAAGGGAGCTCAGAATAAGATCAGACAAATCAATGTAGAAAAACCAACCACCTGTGGCTCCAAGTAGTGCCCTGAGCCTTGGACCTCTTGTAAAGCATGCTGGGAATGTTTGCCACCCTCTTGCACTTTCTGCAAGAGGGTCGCAGCCCAGTGCTGCCATTCTTGTATTTCTCTTATGGGATTTTATTTCAGAATAGCCTTACTCTTTCTCTGCAGAGCAGTTAAGTATTATATTAGAGAAATTCTAAAGTCACAATGACACCTGGGATGTTGCCTCCAGACAGCACATTTGACCTCATGAACAGGGGAAATTATTGTGGCAAGAATTAGACTAGGTTATTGAAGCTACTTCAAAACTGAGGAAACCCCTCAACATATAGCGTATATGGAAGTGCTGTTGGAAGTGATGCTCATTTTTCCTCTGCGATTTAGCAATACAGTTTAGTCTTCTGGCCTTTTATGTTCACAGCTGTAGAGTTGATTTTATTTGCACCTTTAAGAAATATGTATGAATGTAATAAATACATATATCTGTCAGGTTCCAAGGAAATTTTTAAATTTCTCAGATGCAACAAATAGCTCATTTTTATCACAGGTGGTTCTGCTGTTTCATTAACTAAGTATTTCAAGGAAGCTTCAGGCTTTTAAAAAAAAGGACAATTAACATTGGAATGACAAAAATATTTATTACAGAGAAAAGAAGCCTAAGAAATTAATTGTGCGAAAGAATAATTTTGTTTTAAAGTGACTAGTGTGTGTTTTTTCCAACAGTGTATGTGGCTCATATAATGCTCATTCTACCAAAATATTATCATATAAATTAGTCACAAAAAATATGACACACAGAGAAACACCTGCTAAATTCCAGTTAGCATTTTCATTTGAATTTCTTATGTTTTCAGAAGAGCTGCTGTGCAGATTTATGGAATCTGCTCCATGAACAGAAAGGTGGACATACACAGATGCATCACATTTTATCACTGATAGACTTAACAGATGGTAGAACATTTATATTCTGAAACTGAAAAAGTACTGGGCATAAAAAATATGCCTGAGCTCCCTCTCCCTCTGAAGTTCAACTAGAAATAGAGAGAGGAGCCAAAACATTGTGATCTAGGGAAAGCTACAGTAGGAAAAGCTGCATTGAGCTGGTGGGAAATACAAAATAGAATCACGTAATTCCTCAGGAACATTTGGCATGATGACACTTTTGTTTTCGGTGAAGCTACATGCATAACAAAACATTACTGAGCAGCAAGCAAGATTATGCAGTATTAGATGCTGAGTTTGTGTTTTGCCCATGGGATTGTGAAAAGGCAAGGGAGACAACTGAAAGTGAGCCAGCTAACCACACACAAGCACTTGCCCTTTTAGTCCTTAGGATTTACTTGGATTTGAAACAGCTAACGGATATTTCAGGCAGTTTCACACAGAATCCTTTTCAGAGTAAACCAAAATGTGTTACTCCATTCACTGTCTTTGTCTAGAAACTGAACCAGAGTTGCATGCAAAAGGCATGGGTGTTTCCTTTCTGGCTGAGGAAGGACATCCAGCAGCAGAAATGTACTTATACATACGTACATGGGACTTCAAATGGCACATAGCCAACACAGAGGCTTTTGAATCTCACCCTCTTCTGCAGCTGGTTTGGAGAACATGGCTTAGATATCCTCCAGCCAGCCTGAGCTGTTGGGACAGAATGGTTGAGGTTTCAACCTCCCCACCATGGGGAAGCCCCTCAGACCCAAATGAACTCAGGTGAGCACAAACACAACCAGAATAAACCTTCCCCACAGGCTCTCTTGAGAACTCTGCAGCTTCAAAATATGTCCTTTTCTTTTTTTCTTTGACCTTTCTCTTTCTGAAAAGTAGATGGGAAGCGTAGTTGCGACTGGAGCAGCCAAAAGATATTCCAGTTCAGTGAGACAAACTGGTCTTCAGCAAACTGAATATTAACCCTGGTGTCCATAATATGCCTAGAAACTGCATGTACAGGGTATTGAGCCTGGAGATGAGACCATTCTTCATGTCCTGGTGTCCTCAGCAGATGGGGAAGTATTACATGAAATGCTGTTCTGTGCTTACCCTGAGGGATTTGTTATCTCAGCCCAGGGCCTTCTGGCAGAGGGAACCCTGACCTGCAACACATTACCCTGGTGTCTGCCACCTTCCTATCGGGGTGATGGAACAGCACTTGGGACCATGAACACAGCCCCAGTATCCAAGCTCTGATCTCCACAGGGTAGTTAGGGGAGAAGTATCTTTAAAGTAGGGGTCATTTGCTTTAAATTTCATACCCCAATATGTGTGACTGAGGCAACAGGTGTTGTCCTGGCCCCTATAGTGTGCCATTTAAAGTGTTACAGACCAGTGCTTTGATTTGGTTAGCATTAATTCTTTCCAGTCATAGCACTTCTTTACTGTTCCAAGCAATGGTTCTTGTACAGCCTTTTTATACTCACAAGATACACATTCTAGGGTGCTGAGGAGATGGATTTAGTTGCAGATTTCATCAGCAGACCAACCCATTTTTTCTCCTTCTTCAGTATCAACATGGGAGATACATGTGGTCAACCGGTCTGCTATTAGCATCCCTCTAATATCTTCATATACACTGCAGTTTGTGTAGAAATCTTTATCTCATATTCTTCAGTTACTGAAGCCCATCCCAGCTCCATAAATAGAAAATTCAAAGCAGCTGGGGAAGAAAATGGGACTCAGTGCAGGCAGCTCCTAACCTGAGGGGGCCCTGTCGGGTCTGCAGCGTTCACCCTGCCCTTGCTGCCAGTCAGGGCCTGCCCACAGGGCTGCTGTGACCCAAATCAGCACAGACTTTTCCTTGCTATGTTACAAGAAACAGCGCTATACAGAAGTCTCTAATTTCCACAGAGATGGTGGTCAGTCAGCTGGCCGAGCACGTCTGATTAGCAGAAGTCTGCAGCACAGTCTTCTTGTTATGCTGCTTAACAAGTGCATTTGCAACTGCAGCAGTGAGAGGCAGGGTTACAAAGTTTTGTGGGTTTCAGTTCCATGGGGGCTCAAGTAGTATCCCACCATCCAAAGGGGAAGATGGAAAGCTGGCTGGAGTAGGCACAGTGCCTGTTTCCACATTTAGCCATTCTTGTGCACCCCTCCTTTCACGTGAGGGCCTCCTGGGGCTGCCTTCCCCAAAAGGTGTCTGTCAGCAGCCTGTGCTGTGCTATGCAGGAGTACCACTAAGGGTGCATTAGGTAGGGATTTAAGGCCTTTTATGTAGGGCCAATTTCAAATGTGAACATTGGTCTCACACACACACACGGAATATTATGAGTTGGAAGGGACCCACAAGGATCATCTAGTCTCCTGAGGTAAAATTCAATGCATTTATGTACTGTGTGTCCAGCCACACATTTTAAAGCAGTATTTGAAATCTCAGCCAAGTTTTTCAGCAAAGAAGATTGGTAACTGTTTCAGGAACCCCATTTAACATTGCAGCAGCCCTGGTGGAGAACAATGATGAAGAAAAAGTTTAAATAAAGGTATGGGTTGAGGAAAACGACAGGCCAGCAGCACATGTTCAAAGCACAAGGGTCTGCTCCAAGCTGCTGCCACTCTCAGCCATATGTGGGTCAGTGTCTTGGAGCCAATTGCTTGGTATGTGCTGGCTGATGACCTCTTTAATGCAAGGGCTGGAACAGACCTCACCCACTGAGCCTGTGCATGCAGGAGCAGGGATGATTAGAGCTAGGGTTTGGAGCTGGGAGAGCTGTGGGGGTTCATTGCAGGGTTAAATATATTTTATACACCACATGGAATGGAAGCATTCAAAAATAAATCTCCCACTACCTTCTCCCAGGTGGGATTGTATTATCTGAAACAGGGGTTCCTTCAATTTGGGTTTTGACAGAAGGATTATAGAAACGGGTTTGCAAATAGGTAGGCTTAATTTAAACGGCTTCTTACAAAGATAGGCTGAGTCCCCACAGAAGTGTACTATATACAGTCTCTGTTCTATATTGCCTCTTATGTTGGTCTCAGCCTATAGTATCTGAGCATTGAAAGCTACTGAACTACTTATTACCACTTACAATTAACAACGACATTTTACATAATTCTGGAAAAGATGCAGTTCTCCATGTCTGTGCCTTGTTTCAGTAGCTTGAACAGGTTTGCACAGCCCACAGCTTGGTCTGTAGAGACTGTCTAATCTTCTCTTGGGACGTGGCTCACTCCAGAAGCCTTTTGCTCTCTCCATTTGCTGGTCAAAAATAGTGTATTGTGAAAGTCTTTAATGCCTCCAAGTCTCCCAGGGCACTGTAAGATGCTCTAAAAAAGAGGAAGCAAATTTACCAGATCGCACTTGGCTTGGCCCTAGTGGAAAAAACCTCTTCCTAATCTGCAAGCAGCTCATCAGTGAGTCATGTGGCATCCTGAAAAACACAGCTCATGTGTGTCAGCTCTGGAGATGGAGGAAGCATAGGGCAGCTCAAAGGGATAAGAGGCTTTTGAAGGGTCATCAGTGCAAGTGAGTCACTAAAATGTGACTCACTCAGTGAGACACACATACAAATTCAGTCAGCGTGGCAGTTTATTTTGCACACGCTATGTTTGTGGGAGAATTATGGTGCAGGACCTACTAAGTGAAAATATAAGTTGAGCACTATCAAAACTCATAATTCTCATCACTGTCATGTGTGATTAGATGGGAAGCAGAAAGCTCCAGAAGGAAGTGCTTAGTCCCACCAGTCTTGTTACCGACGTGCTGCAGATCTGAGTCCTGGTCCTGCACATTTTCCTGCCTTCTGTCTTCTTTCCACTCACTTTGCTCATCTCTGCAGCCCAAACTGGACTCTTTCCTGCTGGTGAAGGAGCTGATGGATGTGTGAGCACTTGGCCCAAGCAGTTAAAAAAAAGGTGGAGGCAACTAGTTGGCCAGGCAGCAGCCCTACCCAGAGCCAAGGGAGCTCCAAGAACAAAAGTGGTCAAGTTTATGATTTTGCAGGTTTATCGCTGTGAGAACAGGGTTTTTTGCTTTATAATGAAAAAAAGAGAAAAATAATTACAATAATGTTTAAAATGTCAGAAATAATTTCAAATGTTAATAAAACTTTTTATGTTTGCAATTTTCTCCAGCCAGGCAAGACTAGCAAGATTCCAGACCATTCCAGTCACATGGAATACATAGATTTAATGTCAGATTAAGTGAAACAGAGTGTTAAAAGAATGCAAGTGATATACTATCATCACATAATCATTGTCCAGGCTTTTCACTCACAGGACAAGGAAGGTTTCCTGTAATTTACTTTATGGTTCTTCAGTCCCCAGCATGCTTAAGCTCTTTTTGCTGGGGTTTGTTTACACTTTCTAGTACCACTGAACCCCAGTTGGTGATATTTAAACATCCTTACTGTGAAGTAATCCAAAACTGGTTTCTGTTTACTTTTTGCTGCTGTTCCTGAGAAATTCTATATCTGTCTCCCCTTTTTTTTTTTTTTTGGTCACAGTCTAACCTATACCTTCATTGTATGTTGTAAAGCTCTTCTCTGCAGGTATGCAGTATCCCATGCACAGTAACGAGGTGTCTGACTGAGCTCATCTCTCTCTGTGTCTCTAGAGTAGTGTAAGAAAGAAAGTCAGCATATGTGACCTGCTCTTTTAAGTAAAATGGAGATTATATACACAATATTATGTTCCTTTAGCCATACTCGGGCACAAATAAACTGTTTCTTTTCAAAGCAGTTAGTCTGTATTAAGTATGCTGTAATATTAAATATCTAAAATAGGAAATGTCATTCAGATAGGGTAGATTGCAGTATTTCTACCTAGATGGAGCAGCCTGTAGGGCAACACAAGTATCCCCAATCACAAAACCGTATAATCACAGAATAGTTTGGGTTGGAAGGGAGCTTTTAGGTCATCTAGTCCAACCCCCTTGCCATGAGCAGAGACACCCCCATCCAACCTGACCTTGAACATTTCCAGGCATGGAGCATCCACAGTTTCTCTGGGCAGCCAGTGTTTCACCACCCTCACTAAAAACTTTCTTTCTTTTGTCCTATCTAAATCTATCCTCTTTCAGTTTTAAACCATTGCCCCTTGTTCTATCACTACGGACCTTGGTGAAATGTCTCTTACCATCTTTCTTGTAAGACTCCTGTATATGTTGAAAGGCCACAGTATGGTCTCCCCAAAGCCTTCTTTTCTCAAGACTGAAGAACCTAAATTCTATCAGTGTGGATAACAGTGTTAAGTTACTCACAGAGCCCTACACGTTCTCATAGCCACTGCAACCAGAAGAGTGATTGTCTCCTACTTCTATCAAGCTGATATTCATATTTATGAAGAATGGAAATGCTCTAACAGAAAAACGTCTATGGTTTATTTTCTGCACAGAGTAATAAATCCCTTTTCTTTTCAGGGTTACTTGATAAGCTGCGTGTGGAACTGTTACCGATACATTAATGGCAGAAACAACTCGGATGTGTTGGTGTACATTACCACCAATGACACTGCGGTAAGGATGTTGGGTTGCAAACATCTGTCTAATGTTATGCACTTATTTTATATATAAGCTTTATTTTATATTAATTTTTGACTCATTAGTTAACCACATTATGTAATTTCTTTGAGAGTCCTTGTCTGTTGATTATGTTTAAACCTGAGATTCAACACACTGGCCTGCAGTGGTTACAAATCCCATCTATTGCTAAAATGCTGGGTTTATTTTATGCATATAATGTATATATACATATGTTAAAGGTTCTATGTTGATCATAAACTACAGCTTATCTTGTGGCCCCAGGAATGACTCCCAGGTCTGATCTCTCCACTCATGTGATGATCTCAACAGTGCAGGAAATGATCAGGACTCAAGACTGCCATTGTCTACACCTGCAGTGAAATTTGGATCTATCTGTAGAAACTGAAATTTAGGACACTCAACATCTGGTGTAGAGCTTTACAAACTCAGAGAGAGAAGCTAAAAGGCAACATAAGTTCAGTGATGCATTTCTCAATGCTGGTGGAACTTGTAAGGAGTCAGAATGAAACAAAGATCAACGTGAAGGAAATTAATAAGCAGAGTTTTACCTCAAAGAATGGAAGGTATCAGTTCACTTTATAGTACTTCAGTAGTGACATGCATATGTGCAGGACATGACTGCTAAGCAATTACTTGATCTTGCAGAAGGCACTGAAGGAATACAGGAGGAAAGAGTCTCTGAAAAAGAACTTCTTTGCAGTGATTTCATCATGGATCCACTCAGGTCCACTCAAGCAACACACTGACATCACTGTGCCTTATCAGTGCCCAGAGTGACTCCAGTGGCTTATGTAAAAAGGGTCTTTACATCATTTGCATAACAGAATGAGAGTAGCATGAACTTGTTCCTTTAGACCATCTGGGTAAAATCTCAGGATTTCCTTCCTCGGATTTTACTAACTGTGGGTGGTCTCCACACACTGAAGTATTAAACCACCAACTATAAACCATTGGAATGAGTGATTCCTGTGCAGCCACAAGAGCTTAGGAAACAATCACTGCTTTTACATGAAAGGTGTAATTCCTGCATAGTTACTTGTTTTCAACACCTGAAGCTTTAAGAAAAGCGTAAGAAGTTTTACAGACCATGATCAGAGCTGACAACCAGGACATTTAAGTATAAAAAAAGGGGTCTATTGAAAACTGAGATGTATTAGTACTTTCTTTACTGGAATCTACTTTGAGTAAAACCCGGAGTTTTATGCAAAGAAATTTTGATAGCTCTTTAGTTCAGTCTGTGAGTAGCTGTAATTCAGCTTCAAACATTGTTAACTCTACAACCCACAGAACTGATGAGTTTGGTAATGGCAATCAGCTGGATTGTCTGGGAAACAACTTACCTTTTAGAACAAGTTAGGTTAAAACTGTCTGCTTCACTACTGCCTCTATAAAGCAAAAGGCTGTTTTTTAGAGATGCCTGAATACCAAAACTCTTCTCCATTACTTTTGTATTTCATAATTATTGAAGTGCTCTGAGATGCCTCTTCATCTTTAAAGCATTTGTGAGTGTTTCTGTGAGGAAAGGAGGCCCTTTTATGCCATTCACAGATTGTTGCACTGAGTATTTAATTTAATTTTGCTTATCATGATCTTATTAGACAGCTCCAACAGAAGCATGTTTTGAGAAAGGTAATGCTGCTGAGAAGAGTTTCTCAGGTCCAGCCAGGGAGGCAGGAGGAGAGTCATTAACAGGCTGGGTTGTGAATTATTTATTTGAGATGGAAGCAAGCTTCATTCAAACCCTGAAAAACTGTGTATTTCTAGTCAGGATGAGCTCCTTCATCCCTAGGTGATACAGTTTGTGTCCTTGACAAGCTCCATGGATACCCACCAACACAGTGTACTCAGTGATTGTAATGGAGGAGCTTTTGTGCTCCTGAACAGCCTCTTTCTTTCTTCTGCTCTTTGCCAAGCTTCTGAAAGGAACAGCAGTATGTAGGGATAGTCATCATTCTCCACTGTGAATCAGAAGGTTGTTCTTCCCTCCCTTCATCCCTCAAATCGCAGACGCAAAAAGATTAATTTTTTCATATTCTACTTCGAGAAACAGCAACAAAAATGTCCCTTCACATGACTGCAAAAAAATAAGCTCAACCCAATTGGATAAAAAATGTTTTTTAAATGAAGCATGGAAGAGTAAGATTTTGAAAGTTGAGTGCTGAGAACCTTTGAGAGTTTAGGACTCTTGAGGAAACCTTATGAAGTTCTGAAATGCTGTGATAGGCCACCTCAGTCTGTTGAATTGTATAATATTCCCCCAACACTCAAGTGTACTTTTTGTATTAAAATTATATTTTTTTCAGTTTTGTGAATGCTGGGAAACTTCTTTCAGCAGGGCTTCTTCGTGCCAATATGTGTTTAAATCATAAACTACAAGTTTATTAAATAAATGAGTCAATTTCTGCCCTCTTCTTTGAAAGAAATGTCATTTGTAGAATGACTAACTGAATTGCAACAGAGCTGCAGCTCATATCTGCAGGGTATGTTCTCCTCTTTAGAGATTTTTTTTAATATATTTATCATTAGCATTAGCTAAAAGAATCTGTACAAATGGAAGTGAAAATCTAAGCTTAAATATGAGACTGGGCATAATTGCTACAACTTAGAGCAGAAGTTTTAAATATCATAGAACCATAGAATGGATTGGTTTGGAAGGGACCTTCAACATTGTTTAGTTCCACCCCCCTTGCTATGCACAGAGACACCTTCCAGTAGACCATGTTGCTCAACACTTGCTTGGCACACTTCAGGGATGTGGTGTCCACAGCTTCTCTGTGTCTCATCACTCTCACAGTAAAAAAATTTTTTTTCCAATATCTATGATCTATACCTCCTCTCTTTCAATTGAAAACCATTCCCCCTTGTCCTGTTACTACATGCTCTTGTGAAAAGTCCCTCTCCAGCTTTCTTGTAGATCCCTTTTAGGTACAGTAAGGTGCTATAAGGTCTCTCTGGAGTCTTCTCTTCTCCAGGTTGTTTGTGTTCCAGCAGTCCAGCCATCTTTCTAGCCCTCCTCTGGACTTGCTCAAACAGTCTATGTCCTTCTTATGTTGGGGGCCCAGGAACTGGATGCTTCCTTGTTTATAGAAGGATTTAACTGTGTCACCACTCTGGGGTGTGCGTTCGGTCTCTGTACGGGCGTTAGATGGTGAGTTGGACTAGATGATCCTTGTGGGTCCCTTCCAACTCATAGTATTCTGTGATTCTGTGATTTTGTCTTAAAATGCAGCATCCCCTATGTCTATCCCCTATATAGTGTTGCTTTTCCCTGCCAGCTACTCAAACACACTCTGGATGAAGATTAATTTTCCACACCTCTTTAGACCGTCACAGCAGTACCACAGAAATGTTCATCCAGTTTGGAAAAATTGCAGTCTACAGATACAAAAGATAGCCTAAAGTTAGACATTTGTTCTCCAGAGTAGTTCTATTGTGCGCTTGGACAGCCTGAGGATTTTATTCTGTTTATTTGTAACTCTCACTGAATCCAGTCAATGGAAGTTTCATCTCCGGTCATGCTGCCAGTGGGGATAAAATGTAAAGCCGTAAATCTCTCTTCAAAGTGGGATTTAGATCTTTATGTGCTTTATTAAATCTCTTCAATAGATCTTATCTAACATACATTTGTCCACAGTGGTTAATAAGTTACTTTTTAATTTAAATGCAGATATATTCACTCTGTGGACATGACCTCAGTTAAGTAGCCTGTAATTGAACAGTCAACACTTCTATTTGCTTTCCCTTTCTCAAAGCAATAGGAGCCCTATTTGAGAAGTGCAGAGTTAGATCTTTCATTTCTGCTGGATGAGTCCTCTGAGCAGAGGACAAATATTCTTTGGTAAGGTTGGAAGAGCCATTTTGGGTGTTATTTTGTTATTCTGCATGTGTGGAAGGTGATAAATTTGGCTATGAATGGAGGAAAGGACCCTTAGGCTCATGCCCGTTAAATAGACTGAAGTGTGAGACAGAGCCCAGAGACAGACAAGCTGTACACAAGAGCTCTTATTTCTGATAGGTGCTTTGAGTCCTGTGTTTCCAGTTATTGAGCCAGTTTGGAAATGGTAGAGTAGAAGACAACTTGGAGAAAAGTCCTGCTCTAAAGATTTTTTTCCATAAAAATCCTACGAACTTGTCAATGTTCACCAGGCATCTGGTCTTGTGTGGCAGTTTGTATGCATAACATTGTTACTGGGCCAGTAGATCACAAGCATCTTCTTGAAGTGAATTATGTATAACTATGAAGATACTTTAAAATGTGCTGATACCATGAACAAATAACCATCCATGACTCAGCTTCCAAGTCCTTCTCAGGGCCTCCAAATAAGTCCAGGAAGAGGATCCTTGACCTTTCCTAGTGGAAAACAGTTTAATAAAACCTGCAAGAAGAAAAGCATTTAAAACAGGACACAGAGAAGAGGAAAAGTAATCAGGGGCAAGCAAAAAAATGATACAAGTAGAAATACACAGTACTTTAAGTAAAAGGGAAGGATTACGTAGCTAGTAGCCGTACCTAGTAGTCCACATGAGACCCAGGACTGTTGTTTAAATGCTGGATCTGTTTATCTGCACAATTGCAATTATAAACAGGGTAATGCTTTAATGAGTGAATATTCAAAGGGCTCAAGTTCCATGTAGATGTCATTATTCACATAAAGGTAGTGTGCATATGCAACATATGCACTTCCTCCTGCTCTGTTCCATCCTGAATTGCAAAAAAGTGTCTTGGCAGCCTATGTCTGCCAACAAAGAGCTATTCAGCCATGCAGCTGCTCCAGCATTTTGTATTCTACTTGCAGAGAAGTCCCACCTCTTATCAGTTGGCTTTTAACCTTAGTGAAGAGATTTTTCCTTCTTATTTTTTTTTTAACTTTCTGTCTTATCATCTATACTCATCTCTTTATTCCACTGTTTCCTTGTTTATGGAAGATTATTTTTTTTAAACCTTGTGGTCTAAATTCCTTCATGCTGCCTGTTTGCTCTGTTGCTTAGTGCTATCAGCCAGTCATATTTCATGTTATAGGCCTCACCTATTACTGGGTAGATGCTGTCAGATGCCAACTCTGCTCTTTGGAACAGGCTATTAACAGAGTCAATTTCAGTCAAATACCCTCTGAAGTGTAAGATTTCCAAAGCATTTTCACATGTCATTACAGTCATTAAATCTACTTGTGAGTTAAATCACAAGATCAAAATATACATGGTTATCTATTTTCCCCAGTAGATTTTTATTCTAAACACAAGAACTCTATTTATTTGCAGCTCACACACTGGAATTCTTGTAATACATGACAATTCATAAGAGATTTGCAATAGAAATAGACAAATCTGTTATCAGTGTCCATAATTAGATTAAAAAGAAGACATAAAATGAGGATGTGTAATTTAAGTCTTCCAAATCTTTTTGTATTCAGTGATTGGGTGTGTTGCAATGTAGGAAAAATCAGTGTTTATAAATTTGCAGCATTTCTTTCTTCAGTGCCTTTTTTCCTAACAAGGTTGTTTCGTTACCATCTGACAGTTGCTGGGTTTTGTGCTTCAAAATAGAAGTCAGAGTCTTTAGTGTAATTCCAAGGACACATACCAGTGTGGCAAAAGTTAATGACAACTTAAATCCCTGTTACCAAGGAAATAGGGGTGTTAAGCTGAGCTGTGTGTGAATTTTCCAAATCAGGCTCAAGTCATAGTTACACTGTGCAACAATGGTTGAGAGAGGTGAGATTTCACTCAGGCAGCCATTGCTCGAACAGGGAAAGGCAGTAGGGTGTGAGAGGAAGAGTCCATGCTGTGGCTTTATAGGGTTGGCCTGCACTGGCAGCCCTTCCCTGCTGCAGAGCTGATCTCCCAGGGGTGGTCCTGCTGCAGTTCCAACACTACCTCATCTGGTGTCTCCTCATCACATCCTCTTGCTCAGCTTGGCCCTGGCCTTTGCCAAGTGCAGGAGTAACTCCTTTCACATCCCAGTTCCTCCCACCCCAAGCCTCTCTGCTGAAGCTTTCCCAGCCCAACAAACCGTGCAGGTGCTGAAGAACCATCAGCCATCAGCTGTGTGGGCAGCAGCAGCAGCAGCTGGTGTCTCAGCAGGTGTCCACATCTTCCCAGAGGAGCTCCCAGCTGCCCATGTTTGAGAGGTCCATCTTTCTGTGGTTGTTAATGGCTTCTGGTGACTTACGGACTTTCAGTCTGATTTCAATTCACTTTAATGGCTCCCTTAGAGCAGTTGTGTTCTTCCCAAGCATCCCTTGGGACTCTTTAGGGACATAGGACTGTCTGCTGTGGTCTGTTCCAAACTGCACAGCACTTGTGGTTTTGGTCCTCTGTCTTACTAGCAGTGAGGAAAGTGAGATCTGCCTTAAATTAACTCTGTGATGGACACTCAACTTCAGGAAGAACAGGGTTGAGTGAGTATTTGTCTACCAAATTTAGAAGATCTGCAAAAGTTTGTGGGAGTTTCTGGTTGACAGGTGCTTTACAGATATGATTTACTAACATTAATAGATTTTTTTAATAAATACAGACAGAAGCCTTTCCAGCAATGTCTGTAATACATGCATGGCTGTGATAACCACACTTTCAGGAGATGATCAGTCCTGCTAAACAATTTGGCTGTTTTATGTGGCCTGTTTCCAGGATTTCTGTCTTGTTAACTCTTGAGTGGGATAGACAGTGTAATTGTAAGAGGAGATAAAGTTAGGCAGAAAGGCAGTTTAGTAATCCATCGAAAGAGTAGTGCTCTCTCATAGTTTCTGCATTCAAGACAATACATCAACCATTTGTTACACAGAATAAAAATATGCTTCAATGTCTTCAGTACTGATGACTTGCAGAGAAGTACACCATGAGAAAGCATGTGCTTATCCAGAAAATACTTACTTTGAAAAAAATGAAAGGAGTAAAAAATGGAAAAATAAATATGCTCTGCCTGCACAAAATCATGATGCAGCAGTAGAAGGCTGACCAAGATGCAGGAAAAAGTTCTGTGGCCTGAGGTGGACTATCCCTCCATAGAATGGAATGAAGAGAGTAATTACACCAGTATTCTGCATGACTTTATGAGGTTGCACATGATGGAAAAAGACAATAGCTTCCTCAATCCAATTTCTTCCCACGCAAAGGTAATCACAGTCTGTCTAAATATTGCTGTGTCCTAGTAAGATATACATTTATTCATCTGTCTGGAGTGCTGAAAACATTGTGCTGCTTCATTACAGAAATTCACATACTCATGTAAAGCTTTTTAAATACGTAGTGACTTGGAGAGCTGGTGGCTTGGAATAAACAAGCAGTTTTGTCAAAGGAAAACAAGCCATACCAGCTCTAACTTTGCATAGATCATTTTGCAGCATTGAGCCCTACTTTCCTGAATGGGGTTATAAATTATCTCTGAGCTAGTCTGCTTCCAGTTACTCCATCTGTAATCGTTCTGGTGTGGTTTCTAAAGGAAATGCATACATATAAACATGAAAATACTTCCTGTGCATGTTGAGAAAAAGATATCTGGGGATTTACTTGACAGACAACATATAATGAAATCCTTAAATAGTAATTAACTAGCATATTTTGGATGGATTTTTTTTAAGCAAAAGCATGGAAAAAACCCCAGAACAGCATCTGTGCATAAAGCAAAGTCAAACATTTTTAATTTCATATTAAATATGATTTGGCTCAGATATGAAGATTTAGCTTTGGCCCTATACCCAGCTCTTTTTTTTTATCTGGAGACAACGGAATGAGAAGGAGAAAGAAAGATGGGAACTTTTTTTTTTTTTTAAACCTTGCTCTGTGACTTCATCAGAAGCAGCTGCTTTGACTTGATTCATTTGACCAGAGCATCCATTTACATTATAAACAGGCACCTCTGAAGCAGATATTTATAAGCATTTAATAATAAGAATTGCTTCTAAAGGGCAATTAATCTCTTCTGGAAGAACATCTAACCCAGGTCATGTGGATGAAAGTGCCTGCCACTCCCCAGCTCCTTCCCCAGCACCCTCCTGACTGTAATGCTTCTCCACGTGCCTGGTCTTAGAGCTCTCTCTTCAGCCTGGACCCAAAACTGTCAAGTGAGTTTCTCAGTAGGAAGAAAGTAACTGTGGACAACACTGCAGGGGAGCAAGAATCCTTAGTAAGATGAAAGAGGGCAGAATAAGGAAGAGGGTGATAGAGGTCTTTAAAGTCATGAGTGGCAGAGGCAGTAAAGAACAGCTATTCGCTGACTTAGCAAAAGAACTAGGGGACATTCTGTGAAATATCTAGCAACATGTTTTGTAGCAAACTAAGAAAGATATTTCTTCATTAACGTCTAGATGAGCTGTGGCACTGGAAGTCAACATAGGTTCAAATACAAGCTGAAAATATCAGGGGAAGAAAAATTCCTATAATGACCAGTTAGTCAGCAAGTCCTTGAGATTTAGCATTCTGACAGTTTAAAGAATATTCTGAGCAAGTTGTAACTACATATGCTTGTACTGCCCTTTCTTAATTTCTTTCATTGTTCTGTCTTGCACTTCTGTTTCTTCATCATCCGTCACTAGTTCCTGTGGTCTGGATGGACCTTTTACCTTATCCAGGAGAGCTGTCCCTACGTGCAAGTGCTAAACTGAAGCGTGATGAAAGCTAATCACTACTTCTGTCTCCAGTACTTTTCTTGTATGCAACATCTGACTGTGTCACCACAGAATTATTGTTATTCCTGTTCCTTCACTACTGTAAAAAAACATCACTTTTCTCCTTAAGGCTATCAGTCTTTCAATATAGTCAGTGTAAGTGTGAATTCGTGTTAAGGAATTAAAGAGAAAACTGAATTCTCAGTGGATTTAGTTTTAATACTTCCCATTTCTCCTGCTGACGTGACCTCACCTTGAGTTCTGTGCAGTTTTGGACACCACCATATAAGAAAGATATAAAGCTATTAGAGAGTGTCCAAAGGAGGGCAATGAATATGGTGAAGGGCCTTGAGGGGAAGTTATATGAGGAGCAGCTGAGGGCACTTGGTGACCCGTGGCAGGACCTGAGGGAATGGCCTGAAGTTGTGTCAGGGAAGGTTTAGACTGAATATTAGAAAAAAGGTTTGTCACCCAGAGAGTGGTTGTCACTGGAACAGGGTCTCCAGAGAAGTGGTCACAGCACGCAGCCTGACAGAGTTCAAGAAGTGTTTAGATAATACTCTCAGGCACATGGAGTGACTTTTGGGGCTCTGTGCAGGGCCAGGAGTTGGGCTTTGATGGTACTTGTGAGTCCCTTCCAACTCAGAATATTCTATGATTCTATGAACTCTTGAGACCCCATTATAGAAAAAACACATTTCTTCAGATACTCTTGATAAATGCTACTTCTTATCTCCCTACATAGAGGAACATTAGAAACTTTTGATGGTCTGCCTCAATAAAATCAGCATATATATATAGAAACTGCCAGTAAATTTTGTACAGGAAATAAAACAAGTGCTACATTAATAGGCTTATTTCAAATAAATGTTTGACGTTTTTTTGTGTTTTATTTGAAATGACCTTTCAAATACAAAATACAATATTGATTATATAATCAATGATATTTACATATAATCCACAGCTCACTGTCATACAAAGAACTAAAGGAATTAGTTGCCACTTGGTACCTCAGTTCTTCAAAATAGAGCTCGAATTGAGAAGATCTGTATTTCAGAAATTTTTAAGCAAAAAATACACCTTAGTTTTACAATTTCCTTTATAATCTCAGGCTTCTTAGAAGAAACCCACACTGTCAAATTTGACAGGAAAACATTGCCAAGAGAGAATTATTCTCAGCCTTCGCTGTATACAGCGTGAAGCAATCAGCTGGCTATAGCTGTGTATGCACACAGACATGTTCTGTTTTCCCCGGTGATCTTCATAACATTGGCATAGGCAAGAGCCCAATAGTACATGGGGGCTGTTGGGACTATCTTGAACTGGACAGGTGGTCATGTCTGCAGCCTTTCCTCTAGAGCTGTGTGCAGGCTGGGTGCTTGCTTCACTGCAGCTGGACATGGTTTAGGTTGTGGTTACTGGCTCCTCAAAGCACCGCAGCTGTGGGAGGAAATTCCACTCCTCTTGGCTGGGTGAATGACAGGACAGCAGAGAAGTAAACATGAAATTAGTAAATGTGATTGCATACCATTAAAGCCTCTCCAAACTGCACAAGAGTGTCAGATTGGTATAAGTGAGTGGTTGGTGATGGCTGGAATCACTGAAATTAAATGAACCCAGAGCAGAGGTTTGGTGCAACTAGGCATGCACTGCTTAAAACCTCATCTTTCAGTTCAGTTGTATCTGAACCTGATGTATTGGTCTTGTGCTGCATTGAGGAGAAAAATTTTCCTAAATTAAGAAAGGCATGTGGTGACTCTATTTCTGCCTGCAGCTGTGTCAGTGTTTGTTCCATCACCAAGCCAGGGGCCATGTGTTGGACAGAGACTCGCAGACGAGGAAATACCTGTGGTTCAGCACTTTTACCTATGAAATGGCCCCGCACTGACTCTGGCATACTCTGCCCATCTGCTTATCACTATTCATCTGGTGTTTACTCTCCCTCCTGTTTTAAGTAAACAGAGAGTAAGGCCTGAGCCCACTGAGTATTTGCCTGTGACCCATGTGGAAGCTGTGTGGAAGAAAAGGCTCCTTTTGCCCTCTCTCGTTTTCCTCCCCACATGTTTGCAGGGGCTTTCCCTAAGGATTTGGGTATCTAAACTGTAAAGGTCACTTCTGCAGGAGAATGATGTGCCGTGCATACAGAGCTGTGGTGAAGAGCTTGGGATAAACATTTCCAGTCATAGGCTGAAATTTCTGCAGATATGTTCATATTTATTTGTATTTGTTTTGTAAATATTTCCACAATTTAGCACCCATATCACACAGTTGTATGCAAGTGTTATCCAAGAGAGTTTTCACAGAATCACAGAATATTCTGAGTTGGAAGGGACCCACAAGGATCACTGAGTCCAACTCTTAAATGGCACCACTGCCTCCCTGGTCTCCCACATGAGAGGTGGGGACACTCACCACTGCACTAAAGTGGATAGTAAAGTTATATATATATATATTTCACAGTATCACACAGTATTAGCAAGGTTGGAAGAGACCCTGGAGATCATCAAGTCCAACCAGTAACCCAGCACCAACCCATTGTCTAAACCATGGCACTAAGTGCCTCGTCCAGCCTACCCTTAAACACCTCCAGGGATGGCGACTCCACCACCTCCCTGGGCAGACCATTCCAATGAGAGATCACTCGCTCTGTGAAAAACCTCTTCCTAACATTCAGTCTAAACCTCCCTGTCGTAGCTTAAGGCCATATATACAGTGGATATTAAAGTTTTAACTCTGTCTTAACATTTTCAACATCTTTTGTTTCAAATAATAGGCTTGTTTTACAAATGGGAGATCCTTCTAGGCAAAGTCAAATGATTTGTCAGAACTCCAAAGAATGGTAACAATTGTAGTAGTAATGACCCTAATTCCACGCAACTGCTTATTATCTCTTGTTCCTGTCATCTGTGTGATGTAAAATGAAGTCTTTCAGTGTAAAGGGCTGGAGTTTTTACTGTAAAGTTAAATTTTGAGAAAGCATGCTGAAATGCTCGCTACAATCATCAGTTCTTTCCATAAACATTTTTAATCTATGGTGTTTTGGCTTTATCCAGATGCATTTCAGCTCTAGAAGGTGTTGGAGGAAAATGTGTTAGTGCTGTGTCTGACAATGTTTGTTTCTAATAAGACATCAACAAGGGAGTTTGTCATGGGAACTCACTAAAGTTTCATACAGCAGACAAACAAAATGCTTTTCAAACTCAAAGCTGTTTTGTGGCAACTGCACCATTCCACCCAGTCAAGAATATAAATGAATATGGGAAAAAGTGTTCCAAAGCTCTCTGGAGACAAAGAGAGATTTCTATTGAGTTAATTTCTTTGAGTTTTGCATGAGATTATTAGAAATGTAGAAATAATCAATTAATCATATATTTAAATTTACTCATACAGAAGCAAGCACATTTTCTCATTTAGAAAGAGGAGATCTAAGACATTGAGTTCAAACAAGATCCACTGAAGCAATATCAGAAATCTTGTACATAGGCTGAAGAAAAAATATTTTTTCTGTATGTGAATGTGCAATCAGCTGCAAAAATAGAGTGATTATTGAAATTATGTAATACTATCCCCCAGAACAAACAAACAAACAAACATTAATAGGACAAGATTAATTGCAAACTATTTAAATATACAAGTATTTGCCTGTGTTGCTTCTTAGGTATGTTTCTAAACAATGCCTTTTAAAAGTTATTCCCCAAAACCAGATTAACCAGGATGTACAAAATATGAAACGACATATGCTTATATTAAGTGAATATGTTCTAGCCATTGGCAAACTTGTTTGGTAATTATTTCTTTCAGAGAAGGTCATCCTGTATCATGTGCTTTATAATAGAGAGATGTTTATGTAATACAATTATCCACACCACTCAGATGACACAAGCTAAGTCAGGAACAGGATTTCTTATGGGTCAATTATGGATTATTTCCACACATTATACAAGACTGCTTATCACAAAATGCATAAATGATAAGGAGAACAAAGCCCAACACCCATGATTCCCTGTCCCACTTGAGCTTGGGGCTACATCACCACAGTTTCTCCTGTTTCCTTCCTTTCCCTGAGGGTCCTTGCATACTTGGATTTACTGTGACAGCAGGAGCTTAAAAAATGCTCTTTGGAAACTAACTAAAAATGTTATGTCTGGAACGTTCATATACAGTGAATCCTCTCTGTATCACGACTTCTCCTTCACGACCTCGCCCATTTGCGAAGCAATTTCTTCGCAAATATGATTCCGCCGTCTGCGAGCTCAGATGGCTGAGACATGCGCAGTTTGACTCTGCTCTGCCAAGGGGCAGTGCCGCGGTGCCTGTGGGGCGGGACTCACCCCACCCTGCGGGGAGGGCCCTGAACGGGGAGACTGCCTGACGAAAGTGAGGCAAGCTGTGTGCTGGGAGGGCGGCAGTCCCGCGGTGGCGGGCAGCACCGGCATGTGCCGGCGACGGGCTCTCCTGGCGCACGCGATTTACCGCACCTCGCAGTGGCGTTTAGAGCCCTGACTCGGTCCCTGCCCTGGTCCTGTGTGCTCCACTGAGACCCAGCGCAGCACCACCACAAGACATGCCATTCCTTGTTACTCAGAGCCCAGNCACCACAAGACATGCCATTCCTTGTTACTCAAAGCCCGGGCAGCGCTGCCTCTGCCGGGACTGGTGGATGTTAAAGGGAAAGAAACTCCCATACCAACACCTCCCCTTCGCCATAAGTGCACGGGGTGTTGCAGTGTTGCAAAGTTAAGGCTTTTCCAGGCTCTAAGAATGCTGAACAGAGCCCCTTACCCACCGCAGAGGCAGGGCGAGCATGCGCGGGCTGGTGCGGGTCCCCCGGGGTCGGCGTGAGCACTGGGGTCGGACCGGGGACCTGGGGGGGGAGCGGTGTGGGGTTTGGGCTGCGGTCACAGCAGCCACTCAGAAATGGTTCCCTTTGCTCGCCTGTGCTGAGACAGACTACGGGAAGGAGCAAAGAATTGTCCGCAGCGCTTTGGAGTTCCGGGGGGTGGAGCAATGGGCGTGTCCTGCATGCATATTAATGACCTGCAGTTCTTTGCGAGATTCATATTTCGCGAGGCCTTTGGCCTGTCCCTTTCCTCGCGATGGAGGAGGTATAACTGTAGCAGATTGGAGCTGTGGGTTTCAAAGCTCTTGGTTTGGGACCCCCAAGTCTCTGTGTGATGTATTTATCACCAGACAAGTGTACAGTAAGTAACATAATCTCTGGTTGCACATTAAAGAATGTTTTTAAAATGGTGCAGGATTTTTAAACACATTAAATGTGGTTATAGGCTTGTGAAACAAGTTAGAAACTTCTGTCCTTTGGGTTTTAGGCATCCTACAGGACTGAACCTTGCAGTTATAAAATCTTCCAAACTTGCTTGCTTCTCTACTGATTAAAACCTGGAATGTCTTTAGGGATCACTGAGTTTCAAAATAATGGACGTCTTTCATCCGTACTTTTTATAGTAACTTGTGGGTGACAATCTCAGACACTCTGCAAACATTAATCCCAGACGATTCAGGGAACTGACATACATTTTTCTCAATTCACAACAAAGAAATAAATAAATGCTGAAATGTAATGCCTAGGAAGCAAAGTGTGTCAGTTGTCTGAGTGGATGTTCTGCCTTGGGGATGCCGTGTACCTGAAATATGCATATATTGTTTTGTACATCGTGAATTACTTTGGACTGCTTCCATTCTAATGAGGTTCATAGATATGACTGAATAGTGAGGGTCTGTCTATTATTCTAATTTCTGAATTCACCCTTTGGCTCGGTGACTAGCTTCCATTTTACGTCTCTGGAGAGCATAATGTACTGCCTGAATAACTGTGCTGGTTTATGTTCAAGGCACTTATCTGCTTCCATTAGTCATGCTGAAATTTAAAATTAACAAAAGAGAAGGGAAGACTATTCTGATCCAGATTTTCATCTCAGCTATTTCGGTATAAATTCAGTGATTAAAATTCTAATGAAATTATCTTTTCCCGGAGATTTTTGTAAACTGTTGGCCATTTTAGCAAATACAAGTAAAAATAAAAAGTAAACAAATAAATGCTGAGATAATTCAGGTTTTATCGTATTTCTCTCTTTTCCCAAAATAGACTTAATTGAGAAAGGATGGAAAAAATTACTGACGGAAAGTAAGGGCCTGAAACTCTGTTTTCCTAAAAAGTAATGAAAAGGTTGTCTTGCAGAGGCAGCGTTCCAGGATTTGTAATTATAGTGTGGTTGAAGAGTTATTCAGACTGTCATGAACTGTTGGTGAGAAATTGTCTTCTGAGAGTATTTGGGGCCATTGACCCATGGATGAGCCCATGACCTTTAGGGTGAAGAAGAGTGCTTAACTCCCAGGAGTAAAAAACCTCACCATAAGTCTGTTCTCCTACTGGATGGATTGTGTTTCATACAGGAGTGACAGGAATGGAGAAGCTCACTCGTATCAGTAATCCTTCAGGCCAGGAGACCCCCTGCAAATGGCAGTAACCTCAATACTGAAGTAATAATAGTGATGCAACCACAGTAGTCTTTAGACACATTGATCTAAAAGAGGAACAGAGCACGGGAAGAGGTGTTGTCCTTCAGTTATCGGTTCATCTTTATCAGCTGGAAGATGGACATCTCTTTAGATTGTGTCTGCTGTCATGTGTTATCATGCCTGATGAAATACACTCAGAACCTAAAAGAAATGGACTGCAGGTTGGGGCTTAGCATCACGAGAGTGCAGTGAGAGCGGTAAATCTTCACGAAGGGAACTTGATTCATTTTCAGAGTCATCTGTAGATCAGGTTTAGTTACTAATTATGTTGTGTTGTAATAAACTAATGGACGTGTTTCTGTATATTTGAGAAACTAGTGCTTTTTCTAGTAGCATGTAGATTTTATTGGAAACCCTGTTATTAAACTAATGATCAGTACTAGGGAAAGGATTTCAGCTGTAGTGCTTTTCACAGTTTACATGCTATAGCACTGTGATTTACTGAGGTTACATTGCAAAATATATTTCTGATTTTTAAGACAACATTTATTTGGAGTTCTGTATATTGCCCTAATTTCACTAGGTAAGTAGTCTGCCATAAGATGCGCCTTTTAAAGGTGACAGTTTCAAATAAAAGGCCTTTTAGAGTATGTAGTGCATAAAATATTGCATTTATAAACTCAGACATATGGTATTAATAAAGAGTAATGGCTCTAACCACTTCCTTTTCTAAATAATGAAACTTTTTTGATTAAAGGCTGAAGATGCCAAGGTAACCATTCTGTAATCTAACATGAGTGGAATGTGAATCACCCTTGGAACTATCAGAAAAAGAGACTGATCCAGTGTCTATATAAATCTATAGAAAGATTCCTACTGATCTTTCATGTTTGAGGTTTAAAAGGGCTGACTATGGATATTTTTTTGCAGAGAACACATTATCAACTTCTTTAAGAACTGGTGAAATCCTTTCAAGACAAAACTTCCATTGGCTTTATTGAGATCAGGATTTTTCCTATCTATGTTTAGAAAATCAGCTTTAGTGCTCTTTAATGACCAAGAAGCGATGCTGACAAATCTGAATAATACTGAAATATCTTAGGGAATGTACACTCATTCTTCATTCGGAGCTCTATTTTATCCTCAGTCCCTGCTGGGATTCACAGACCAAGTTCTCCTTTGCCTTTTCACATGCAAGCTAATTAACGTGCCATTAAAAATTGCATGATAGCTAACACGCTTACCTAAGCAACTAGAAATCTTGGTTCAAATCTCTCCTCTGCCCTGTGTGGCCTGAACTTGCATCTCCCATGTCCTAGGAAGCAGCCTGGACTCCTGTGAATGGGGATGATCTATGATTAAAGCTGTCCTAATTGCTGTCAGATGTTTAAGTATTCACTGAAATGCTTATGGGAGTATAGATCTTCCTTCTCACAGCTGAATACTCCAGATTTATTTAGACACTGGGTAATTTGTTCTCCGTTTACTTTCCTTCTCTCCGCTCCAGATTAATTATTAGCTCTCCCAGGGAGGCCTCAGAAAGAGGGGTTTAGGGGGACTTCTCTCTCTGGCTAAAGCAGTTGGAGCACTCCTCCAGGAGACAAGGTTTAGTGCTCTTAACAGAAAAGAGCTACAGAATAAGCAGCTACTATCACTTCCAGATTGAATAAATTCAGGTACCAGCAGGGAATGGCTGAAATCAAGCTGTTACTGGGGTTAAGAAGAACTGAGAAGAAATCATGTTTTCCTTTGTAATGAAAACAAGTGTAGAAATTGAAAAGGAGGAACTTCAAGCTAATANTAGGAATTTTCTTTTCTATAAATGTTATCATCTGACTTCTATTTTTAAAATAGAAACTTTTTTTTTCCTTTCCAACAGGTCCTGTTGCCACCATATGATGATCCTGTGAATGGAGCTGCTAAAGATCCACCACCACCTTATGTGTCAGCATAAGTGAGAGAGTGCTGTGTCCCTAGGGAGTATAGCTTTACTTTTCAGACATTGGAGCAATAGTTTGATGATTTCACTTCCAGGACATAACCTCTGTGGGTTACACATTGCTGTTTTACTGACATATTGAAAACTAAATTGTATGATTATTATTCTGTAGATAGTTTTAATAATTTCCTGCAATACAGTAGTGTTCTAGAAACTAGTGAACTGGTTTCAGAACAATTCTGGGTAGCACTAAGGTTACAGTAGTCACTGAGTAGCTTTTTCCACCATGTCTGACACACAGTGCTAGAGAATGTAGAACTTGGCATTCTCAATCAGGTTCAGAGTGTAACTTTCTTTTTTTTTTAATTTGAAAAACTTCAAAAACATTACAAATTTGTTTCTCACATGCCCACTTTCACCTTCAGAATACAGACCAAGTCCAAAAAAGTGACATTCTAGTTCATTCTAAATTTTATAAATTTACTAGGATATGAAGGATGATGTCTGCAAGAAGGATGAGTCTTATGCACTATTCTCACCAACCTGGCTAATGGGAAACAAATTTAATTGGGAAGGATAAGTATGGGACATGAAGTAGACAAAGCACTCTGTGATGTGTAACAAGTCAGAACCTGTGGTCTACATGGACTCAACTTTGTACCAGCCTGCAACCATTCTAATGCTCACAAAAAAGAGTTCCTAGCAAGTTCTGGTAACTTCATTTTCCTGCTTACACACCTTTTTTGTCCCCACTAACTTCACAAATAGTACTTCGAGGTCACAAAGTCCCTGCTTTGAAAGTCCCATGGTTAGGTGACAAAGCTGCATCTTTCACGCTCAATATGCAAATGTTTTCCCATTGGAATGTGCTTGTAAATATCGCAATGTTCTGCTGAGTGTAAACCAAATTACGCAGATTCTAGGACACATGTCTCAATGCGTGGGGAGCTTATGCATGTAACTTCCTGGTGCATTAGCAGATATGTTGTACATGTTTTTCATATACATCAGTGCATCGGTGTGGGGATTTTAGATTCCTTTAATGACTGAACTGGTTGTGCTGAGAATCTTTCTCATGGGACTCATCCATTCAAGAGTGCTTTTGTGAGGTACATATTTATTTCTTCTCCAGAGAAGTGCCTCCTGCACGTGTAACTTTTTGTTGCTGATGAAGGTTCTACTTCGAATTGAAAAGGAACAGGAAAAGGGAATATAATGTGTGTCTCTACCTCTCATTGTTTCCCCCTGTGTTGTCCCCTCTGCATTTCGGGTGATTGAACAGGCTGAAATTAAACCCATGCCATTGCCCAGTGCCCCAAGTAAACGGTAGTGCAGAGCTGAGCCACAGTTTGGAGGGGCACCAGAAGACACCAAGGTGCCACCTCTCCTGTGGCTGGGTTGGCACGTGAATCCACACCCTTCCTAAGGACACTCGTTCTCACCCTCAGTGCACTGACTCCATTCTGCAGACTGAAGAAACATGGAACTTCTTTTGCCTTTTCCTGGAAGTATTTTCCAGGGGAACACAGGACCAACAACTTCATTTCAGAGGTTGCAACTGTGATCTGTTCTTACAGAGGCCAGGGAAGGAAAGGACAGACAGATTACCATCTGCTTCTTGAAATTTTAGTTCAGGGTTCATCTACTCTGAGATCAAACTAAGCAATGCATTTGAATGAACCAATCCTGACATCTATCCATTGATCTTTATCATGGCCCTGCATTTTCCTTTTGAATGTACTCTCATTACAGGTATTTTTGTGAATTAATCTGAGTTTGGGGGTTGGGCTGGGCGGCTGGGCTCCAGAGCTTCATTTTCTTTCATTTTTGACAGATTTGTGAAGGATTTCAAACAGTCATCTGTTTGAGAAAAGCTGGTTGTAAATACATCACATCTGTGTATACAAACTTCTCTACAATAAAAGGGTGTTTCCTCAAGGCTATGAAAATAATTTTTGATGGTCTTCCACGCACAAACATACACAAATTCCTGTCCAGTTTATATGCCATGGCAGGATTTTCTCTGTAGAGGACCGAAGCAACAGTTTTTTAGCCCACTCTCCAGTCCATTCATTAGCTTTCCCTCCATATGGTACAAATGGACAGTAAATTCTATAACTTATTTCACAATAAGACTAAGGCGTAATTCAAGGTTTTAGCTCATTGTCCAGAATTGCAGGCAGTTTTCTAGGTCCAATGGAAATCTGGTACAGCACAGGGTTAAACTACACTGAAAGCTAGAGATTCTTTTTCTCCACATCATAATAGGAATAATGTTGTGCTAATTCACATGAAATTTCTTTAGACTTTGGCTTGTCTTTCTAAAGAATCAAGGCTTCTTCACTCACCCCATACGTGCCTAAGTGCGAGTACATAGTGTCCTGCCAGAACTCCTCTTGGATTTAGTCCCACTAGAGTTGAAGAGGGCAGGGAAGTTATGGCATCAAAATCATTACATTCTTGCACACACAGTAAATGGCTGGGTAGGAGGTAACAGATAATGTAATACAAGTTCAGTTCTGGTGACATATCAGAAGATGCCCCTAAGAAATGAGTTCTCCCACTCCCAAAGTAAAATGAGATTCTGTGGGTTACATGAAGGGACATGAACTCCAGCAGAAGGGGTTTTATCCTCAGATGTTGAATTCGTTCTCCATTTCCATGTCTAATCCTGAGGAACTCACACCACAGCTTCTCTATAATTCATTTTTAATAGTCATTTGTGACACGGAAACCCATTAAAAACCTGGCTTCTTCAGTTTCCGTGCTTTGGGAACTGCTTGCTCCTAACTCTGCTTTTTCCAATATTCCTTGCATTTTTTCCTTTCTTGCAGATATTGGGAGCAAGTGCTTACTGAAATTTTCTCCTGTTTTTGAATCTGTAACTCTAATATAGCCATTTATTGTTAATAATTTTTAGTAACTTAGGAGTGGAAAGAAAATACTTTCAGGGAATTTTGACATGGAGCATCATAAATATGGGGCCAAACGCAGCAAACAGAAATCTAAACTTCAATAGTCCCAGAAATATAAGTAGGTCTTTTAATGAAATCTCACTTTTTGAAAAGATCTTCGCAAATCCTGCACATGCTAAGGCACAAATGCCACTTCACTCATGTGCCTGATGCTTTTATTCCTGATTGAACAATAGAGTTTTCCTTCATTGTACACTCATCCATGCGTTGTATTGGAGAAAGCAAAGAGGAATTTGTAGTGGTGACCCAGAAGTGTGGTGCTCATGCTTGTAAGTACATTAAATTTTCTAAAACAATTAGTAATAACCATTATTTTACATGTTAGACTGTACTTTGGGAAAATGCCGTGTTGGTAAAAACAATTGAGACTTGATACATTAGCAAAGGCCGTATAAGATCAATTTACAGCCAGAGAAAAGCTTGGCAAGGAAGCAGATTCTCGAACATGTCCAGAGAAGGGCAACACAGCCAGTGAGGGGTCTGGAACACAAGGCTTCTGAGGAATAGCTGAGGGAGCTGGGGTTGTTTATCCTGAAGAAGAGGAGGCTCAGGGAACACCTTATTGCTCTCTACAACTACCTGAAAGGAGGTTGTAGTCAAGTGGAGGTTGGTCTCTTCTCCCAGGCAACCAGTGACAGAATGAAAGGACACAGTGTTAAGCTGCACCAGAGGAAGTTTAGGCTGGACATTATGAAAAAAATTCTTCACAGATAGAGTGATTGGCCATTGGAATGAGCTACCCAGGGAGGTGGTGGAGTCACCGTGGCACTTACTGTTGATGAGATGGTGTTAGGTAATAGGTTGGACTTGATGATCTCAAAGGTCTTTTCCAACCTTGTTAATTCTGCGATTCTGTGAAATGATAACTAGTCAACAAGTTCCAAACAAATACCAAATTCTGTGCTTTCAAAATAGGGGATTCTTCACCACTACCTTGTTGGCCAAAGTATAGCATATAGGGATACCATGGACAGTTTTAACAAATTTATGCTGATATTAACGAGTCTGTACACTGATGCTTGGAATGTGCAAAATGGAAGACTTGACTACTGCTAAAGGCAAAGCAGAAAGAGGAGAAGCAACAGGAACAGAACATGAGAGGGCAATGTTCATGTGTCCTTTAAACAGCAAAAGACATGTAATTGTATTGACAGGACTCACTGCTACAATAATCGTTGGCTTATGTGCTCTTTATTTTTCATCTCCCATGGTCAGAAGGAAATATAATTGCTCCTGTAACCCATTATGAATTAGCTGTTAGACCAGCTCTGTTTCAACAGTTTATCACTGGAGTGGATGATAACTTGTTCTTACTTGTTGTAAGGCAAAGACATTTAGAGATTTATATTTCTAAATCAAAAAGAGTATTGATTGAATTCCTGCCAAACCATCCAAGTTATAACACTGGAGACTGCTCTTACATGTCTTTTCCATAGAGGCTGCTCTCCTTAGATGCTGCTTCTCTGGAGCCAGGTTATATCCCATTTACCTGTTTCTTAGCTGCAGAAACTGCAGTCAAATACCACAAAAAGCATTTCTTGCAAAATTTCAGTACCTATCACTGTGGAAATGTTCCAGCACTATCTCAGTTCCCAGCTCTGAGAAATCCAAAACAGCAGCCATAGCTGTCTAAAGGGAGGCTTGGCTCTGATAAATCAGGATTAGTGTTCATGCCGAGAAAGACTCTGGTATTTGTAAATGTTGTCTCCACACCCATGGGTTTGACCCAGAGCGGTTCTGCAATGTGGCCAGTTTTTCATCTGAAAAGCTCAGCAGGGTGTGACCTTCTGCCTGCAGTTTGTGTCTACCTCCAAGAGGAGAGGATAATCTAGCAATGAGAGTCAAAGCCTCATTGTCACCCTGCCAGCAGATACAAAGTTATTTCAAAACAAAAAGGCAGTTCTACAATTATACCCTAGACAATAAGCTACAACAGTAGTTTATTTTCATGAAGAACTTCCGTGAAATTTAATGCAGCAAATTCCTGGATTTCTTTTTTTCCTTTCAGATTATTCAAACCTTTCAGACAGCCGAGTTTTTGGAAAGTGAGGAAACGGTACATTGTAGCCAGAGCTGGACTTCACTAATTATCCCGAGCAGAGGACACAGGGTCACTCAGAAAGCTGAATAAACATCAAGGAGATGAATCAGCCCTGCAGCAGGGCTGGCTACCTGGCTTACATAAGGAACTGGCTAGCCAGCAGAGAGAGAAGAGCTGTGAAGCTACTCCCAGAGAGGGAGCTGCAGCATGACAGCACCTCTGCAGGCATTTCAGAGTACTTCTGTTTGCTCTTTGAGGTAAACATGACCAACAATAGCAGAAATCAGCTTTTTAACGCAGAACCTGGGCTCTGTTGAAACCCTAAGTTTTAACAGGTGTATAAACTTTGCCCAGGTATCAAATACCTCCGGTTTTTGAAGGGGTTGATTTTTTTTTTTTTAGATTCCTTCTTTTTCATGTAATACTGAGCCTGTTTCCCTTTCCAAAGCTCATGTCCCTGCACGAGAGCAGGGGCAAGCATGCCGTTAGAGGCAGTTAGTCTACCCAACATGGGTAGACTTTTACCATCAAATCCTCAGTGCACACTCAGTGCCAGGATAGGTAAGACGTCCTTCAAAATACAGATACCATTCTAATAAGAGGAGATATGGTCTACTTTGCATCTGGCTGATTTTTTGGCTGCCTCTCTGTGCTAGAGGCAAGGACAAAGAGGTGCCCTGCCTGTTATGGAGGAAAGGTGGCCGGACAGACAATTACCTTTACAGTTATATTTTGTTATGACCAGTACACCAGTTTAAGACCGATAGATAAACAATAAATTAGTGGGACACTCTAGGAGGTTGATACTATTTATATGAATGTGGTCATTGTTGGCAGTACCAGATGCACTCACCTGGGGCAGCAAGGGCAATGAAAGTAAAGGAACAAAGGCAAAACCTCGCAATTAGTTACAAATATTCGTCTTTCATGTGTTTCTAAAGTCTCCTGCGCATCAAATCATTAGTTAAGTGGTATGAGTTTAATTTCCTTTATTGCATTAAAGATAAGGAGGAAATTAGGTATAAAAGTTGCACAGGCCAGCTTGAATTTCCTGCCATTGTGTGATCCTGCCACTTTGTTTCTGATTAAAAAAAAGCAACTAAAGAAGTTCAAAATGCTTCTGATGAACTAGACAATTTGATACAGTAGTTTTGGGGTTTGTTTCTCACAAAATACTGAAGTTTGCTTATTTTTTAATGCAAATGTTTTCCCTTTGAATACAGATATTTAGCCAATGTGTCTGTGGCCACACGCTGATATCAGGAACTTGCTGGTTTCTTTTTCAAACATATATTTTCTTCGCATTTTTTTCATATTGTGAAATGTCAGGGGGGAAAAAAGCCCAAAGCACAACATAATACATCACTATCTTTTGGTTGCTTTTTCCTCTCTTTGCAATTCTTTTTTTCAGCTTGGTTAAAAAGTTTTGACACAGTAGTTTGAACAAATAAGGTTCAAATAAAGGTAATACATCATTACACTGAACAGACACGGTAAACACTCCAGGGGCCTAGAAAAAGGGAAGCTCAGAAAAATTCCTCTGTAACTGTTGCCCTCCTATTACCACTGAGTAACAGAACATCAGTGGTTCCGTAATTGCTACTGTGCAGCTGTAGAGAAGCAACATTTAGATGTGAGCTGCCTTATCTGTAGCCCTTTTACGAGAAGCTGAACCAGCAGCACAGGCCCAGTTGAGCTGGGACTAGTTCATTTAACATGAGCAGCCTGAGGATGAGCTACGACAAGAGGTGTCTGAGAAAAGGAGGGAGGTGAATGTTTTTAGAAATATGGCTTTGCCTCAGGGGTTCTGAGACCAGATAAGGTCACAAGATGGGAAAGTTCCAAGATATGATCCCTGATCCTGTTTGTGATGTCTACATACACCCAAGTTATGATGTCTTTCCTGGCCATGAGCTAGGTCCATACTTCGCTCACATTGCTTCTGCTAGTTCCTTTTTCAACTGTGCAAATTGTATCGGTGGCAATGCTTTTCTGAAATGCAGACAGATTAAATCTACTTTATTTCCTTTGCCTTAAAACCAAACAAACACCCAACGAAACCACCAGGAACACCACCACTCCAAACAAACAAACAAACAAACCAACCCCCACCAAAACAAAAACAAAACAAAAAATTCCCAGGGCAGATGAACACAGCCCAGTGCTGAGAAACTAATCCTGCATTTTTCACATGTTCATATTCTGCAATATCTTTAATTTTATTTTCTTCAAAGTTTGTTCTGAAGTCTTTAGTACTACTTGAATCAGAATAGAAGCTGAGATAGCATTTGTACAAATCATGACAGTCTAGGGTATTTATTGCTTTTCAGTTTGGTATGATAGCTGTGCTGGGATGGAAATTGCTGCCCTTGATGTGAATGTGTTTTGAGGTTCATGTCTCCCTTGCTCATAGTTCCTTCAGCTCTTACTTATTTTACTGTCTTTGTCTGTGCTGACTGTAATAAAATATTTATAGATAGCAAAAATTTCAGCATTAGTTAAACAAGCAGAAGCAAGACAAGTTTCTCAAAGGCCTAGATTAATCTAATCTAATCTAATCTAATCTAATCTAACCTAATCTAACCTAAATCTAATCTTTTTCCTGAAGAAGTAGATAGATAATATGCTCTATCTCATCATTCCCCTAAAAACATTATCCTTTTGCTACATCCACAAGGCTGTTGTACTTAAGATGTGCCCTTTTCTTTGCTGTTTGAGTGTCTCTTCCTATAGCCAGACACCTGCTTGACACTTACATGATTCAAATTTGTACACGGTGCATTATGTAACCTCTAAAAAGAAATTAAGAGAAAAGTATTTTGAAACCCATACTATTTTCTTACATGAATCCTTTGTGTTCAGCTGACACTACCCATAATTCCAGGAACATGCTGCTGATTAAAAACAAAATCAGTAAAGGCTTAAATATAGATGTAATGACAAAGTGTTTATTTCTCACTTGTGGTGAACAGGTCTATCCCCAGTATTAGTGATGGACCAATGATACATGAATTGCACGGTTCTATTCACAGTTCATTATTTGTGAATTTCTTTATATACATATAAAACAAGGGAACTGAAACAGAACAAAGGGTTTGAAGGACTTTGTAAAGAGCTTGCACTTTTGTTCCCCACTTCCATGTTGATTTTTCTGTGTTTCATTTCCAGATATTTGAGGATGAAAATCTTGACTGGCTTTGTTCTTAATTCTAACTTCATATTCTTAAGGCATGTGAAAAAGGTGAATAACTCTGGTGTGCATGGCTGGACATACAGGCTCAGAGCAGCCCTTTTTGGTTTGCAGTCTCTGTACCACTGCAGACTTCCATCTTTCTGGTTGCCATGGGTAGCAGCTGAAGTCACCCACAGTGGCTCAGGAAGATGGACAGAAGGCAAAAGTTTTGATTGTTGAGTCCCAGATATTACAATTAACCAAGTTCCTCCTGCTGAAATTCTCTTGGAAACTCTGTTTGACTCTTAAAAATGTTTTGGTAGAAGAAAATGACAACTCTTGCAGCTGGTACCTGAAAAGCAAGCATTATATATAGGTTACATCTTTTCCTCATTTTCCTCAGAACTGTGTGGCAGCTTGTGATTATCATCCAGACTGGATAATGTTTACTGGTGACAGAAATTTAATATATGATATCATCAGAGGCAGGACTCAATGAAGTTATATGATGTTGACAAAATACATACTGAATTCATCTGTGGACAGCACTCATCAACTTAAACTAGCCCAAAAATCGCCATGGGATTGCCAAGTATATCCACAGGCTTTACTTTTGCTGTAACTTTGAATATGTGACCGGTAAGACTGCGATTTCAGCATTTCCCTTGATGCTTCAATTCAACTTTCCTTTCCTTCAGAGTCCAAGACAATGTTTTCTTACTCAGGTGTTGGAACAAAATTGAGATCATGTCGTGGTTTGACCCTGGCTGGATGCCAGAGATTCACCCACAACCTCTCCTGGAGGACAAAACTGAGAAAAAAAAACTTACCACAGGCAAAACAAGGCAAACTACAAGTGAGGAATATAAAGAATTTATTAATTAACTAACAAGATCAGAGCTTAATGTGAGAAGCATCATTTTAAAGGCAACCTTTTCCCCCCACCCCTCCTTCTTCTTACAACAGATCTCATATTCCCTTTTTTGACCAGGAGACAAAGGGGGGACAGGGATAGGGGTGAAACCAGGCTTGTTGGTATTTCTGACCAGATTTAGGGTAGGAACCATCTCTCTGCCCTTCCATAAAGTCCACTCTCTCTCTCTCACGAGAGGAAAAGTCTTTCATGACCCTTTCTCAAGTGAGATCTTGACCCAGAGATGACAGCTCTTCCATTCTCTGTTGCCCGAGAGTCACAGCACAGGATCCAGTGTTTCAAGTGCTACTTTGCTGCGTCATTATGAGCCCATCCCAAAGTACATAGATCAGATCCTCCCACAATGCAATTCTGTCACAAAACGTCTGTCCAAAGGATCTCTGCCGAGCTCAGCTCCGGCTCCATGTTTCTGGGCTCCCAAAACATCTGCAGCTGTTGCAGCATGATTCTCCATCTTCAGTCACGGCCTCAGGTGGATTCTGCATCACTGCTTCCTCTCTCTCTATTCCATAGGTTTGCACCATGGTCCATTCCACAAGCAGCAGCGGGATGCCTGGAATCCTTCCTGGAACGCTTCTCTGGCCGGCCTAGTCGTGCCCTCATAGCTTTCAGCTTCTCCACATGGTCCCTGCTCTGGCAATCTACATCTTGTTACTCACTTTTTTTTTTCCTTTCTCAAATATATTGTTCACAGAAGTGTCTCTATCTCCTTCTACTCATGACCTTGATCTCTATAGCAGTGAGGAGGCCCAGGCAGAAGCTATTAACCCCCTCACTGCCAGAGGAAAAAACCCCAAACCATGCCAGATTCCATACACAAATAGCTCAACTTAGATCTCACAAGATGATCCAGAAAGCATGCAAAATGCCAGCTCTGAATCAGTCCTTGCACAATGAAAAAATATTCTAAACATAGTAATGTATTTGAATTTTCACGGGTCTGGATCTTAAGTGAATAACAACGTTCCTAATGAAGCTTGTGCAATGTCTATGTTGTGCTCAAAACAGGCACCCAGATACATATCATCTGAACTACAACTTTGGCAGAATTTAGGCAGTCTAGCTCTTGACCATACAGTTCATACAGAACTAGGTATATCAAAGAATAAAACCAGAGAATTACATCAACATTTGAAATTTGGTGTTTCAGATGCCAAGCAACGAAATGGTAGCCAGTCCAGTCAGATCCTTGGGTACTTTTGTGATATCATTTGCAGCAGGAATACCTGCCTGATCTCTCAATGCTATGGCTCCTGACTTGAGATTTACTCTCATTTCCTCGTCAATGAAATTAGGTGATGGTAGGACTACTTCAAAAAGAAGCAGATTGTCTTGTAGCAGATATCAACAAGAATGTGGTGTGTAAATACATAAGCTGGTCCCTATTTAAAAGAAAAAGTTAATACAACAAGTATAACTAAGGAAACCTGCCTGGCTCTGGATGTCCTAGATGAAATATATTCTTTTAAAAGGCTATTATGATAATGTATTAATATACATTATATATATATAATATTTATTAATATGCAGGGTATATATTGACATATATGTGTAAATATATATGCCATCTTGAGGAGATAACAGAAGGCACCAAACCCTGCACTGAATTTAAAGGCGATTACTCATGGCCTTCAAATCAAGCATATGTTCAGAGGTTCTGGTGGTTTCTTAAGAAAATCATAACCTTAAAAAATATTTGACTCCTGAAAGTTTGGCCCTGCAACACCTAGGTTTGCCCCATAAAATCCTGGTGCTTCATGAAGTGCATAAGGAAATGTAGATGTTGATTCCCTTTGTTGCCAATCCTCTTCCAGCATCCAAAGACAAGGAGTCTGGTTCTTGCTGCCAGGGCTGTGCAGAGGACCTTGGAAGCCAAGGTGTGGCAGGTGTGTCCAGCTCTCTGTGAGTCCTTACACTGGGCACCGTGTTCTTGCTCTCAGGCACACTTCCAGGACAGATGATCCAAGCCTCTATGCAAACAGCATTTAACAACAGCCAAGCCACGACTGCACCTCGATCTGTCCTGCAAAAGACATTAGGAGCCACTTGTGCATTTTGTGAGGAGCAGATTTCTGTCAGTTTGTGTGGGTGTGTTGTAGGAGCACACAGGGCAACTTGAGTCACTGAGTGGCTGTAGAGATCTCGTGCACAAGCCCACCCTGCTCAGCCCTGTCCAAACTGGTGGTGCTTTTCTCCATACCAGATCCCCCTGGGACCCAGGAAGGAGGCATATGCCAAGATCCACAGATTGGAGAAAACTGCAGGCACCAAGGGAGCAGGGAAACTGAACAAGCTGAAGGTTGGACAACCACTGAACATGCTGTCTGGCCTTTGGTTTTGGAATTAAACATACAAGTTCTTTTTTGAACCTTCTACATACCAAAAGATATAGAATTAATCCAAACTGATTAATATCTGAATTAATTTATGGATTGTCTTACAACAACAGTCCTTTATTACTCAAATAATTACCATGGAGAAAAAAAATCCCTCAGAAAACATTATCAAATACGAAGAATGGAGATGTAGAAAAAACAACCTGTTTCTAGTCTGATTTTTCTATCTGCAGCTTTCTGTCATTAGGTGCTGTTACACTTCTGTTGGCTTCATTGAAGACACCTTTTATTGAAGTTTTGTCCCTTAAGTCAGCTCCTTAATCTGAATTAAAGGCATTGCATTTCCTGAGGTTTTCGCTCAATGGCATATTTTCCAGTTCTCTAATGGTTCTTTCAGATCTTTGCTATCCCACTCCAAGGTTTTTCAAACATTCTGCTTGAATTATTCACAGCTTTGAGGTGTAGCCAGAATAGAAGATGCTTTCTTTAACATTGTGGATGAAGAATTTATAGCGCTATGGAGTAAAAAGCTTATCCTTGCAGAATTTCTCCCTAAACACGTTCACTTACTGAGTGTTCTTTGCTGACATGCAACTGAGATTTAGCAACTGTTTTGCAATCTATTTCATATGTGCAATGCTGTTGCTATATCATTATAGCTCCCTAGTCAAAATATTGTGTTATATCAGTGCCTTAGAAATGTCCAAATATATGTTTACACTCAAGCCCACATTCATCAGTTTCATAGCCCACTTAAAAGATAGAGAAAAGGATATTTTGACAAAATCTATTTCCCCAGGCACTCATGTGTTCTATTACCGGTTTTGTGAGTAATGCACTGAATCACGGTATTACAGAAAAATTTAGGTGGGAATTGACCTAAAACAATACCCAAGGATGGTGTTCAGCATCTCTCAATTACAGTCTCATATGATAAAACTTCTGTTATACCTGAAGTAAAAAAGTTTTACTTGGGAACTCTCCAGAACACGCTTTTTGAGTACCATCACTGGTGGTGGTGGCGGCATTTCCAAATGTTTTCTCTCTGCACCAGTGCTTTTAAAGACTAAAGAGGAAGAAAACTTTGAAAAAGAAGTTGTAGGATAAAAGGCTTCTTGAAAATATTATTAGATATTAGAAGATACTATAGAATACCTTAAATAATTTAATGTGTACCTAATAATCTGGGGGAAAAAAAGTCCTCCATCCAAATGTAAGATGTTATTTTACAGAAAAAGGCATAAAAGCAAAACTGCAATAAAAGAAAAAATGTGAGATGCCAAAGAAGATCTGTAGTAAACGTGGTGTGGTTTGTAGCTGAGTTAAACCAGGTTAGGTAGTGAAAGGATACTTGAATATTGCCACTGAATCCAGCCTAGAGGGAAAAGTTTCACTCATGGTAAGTCTTTTTTTCCCAAANATGTAGTGGGTTCGCTATCTTTGCGGATTACACTACTCGCGTGAGGCGGACCAGACCCAACAGCCCGCGAGTAACGGAGGTTCACTGTATCTACTTTATGGTAAGTATAATCAGGAATGCTAGTTAGAAAATAAAAAATTAAAGAAGTAGAAGAGAGATGAAATATCACAGTATAGAGTCATAGAGTCATCAAGGTTGGAGAGATCCTCAGGATCATGTATTAGAGAGGATTTATCCACTGGCAGGCAGGTGCAGCTGCATATGTAAACTGAACACAAAGATGACCATCAGCCATCAGTGGCACTGTGGCCACTGGAAATGATAATTAAATTCTTGACCCCATTAGGAGACGTATTTTCCATGAAGATAAATTATGTGGAGAAGGCTTGTACGGTGCATTGTGCTCCGTTCTGCCACACACCCCCATTTGAACCAGCTCAGCACATACACAGCAAGAACTTGCTTGTTGAGTGAAATGAATGAAAGCTGCAAGAGAAAATGCACTAGCTAGGCAAGCCTGGGAGAAGAAAATTAGTTTCTTAGGTTGACAGACAATGTTGGCACTAGGAAACAAGTATAAAATGGCCAGAAATTCATTCAGACTGGAAATCAGTAGAAAGTGTCTAACTCCTAGGAAGATCTGAAACAGTCCTTTAACAGCATAATGAAAATCAATTCCCTGCTTTACTAAAGCACCTGCTTATAAGACGAATCGTACTTTCTGAAATGTGGTTTTTATATTATGTAGTTGCCTGTGATAACTCAAAAGCAGCCTGCATCACTGGGAATTTCTTCCAGACTTAGAGAAATCATTCCAGTCACTAAGTGAAGCCAGGAGAGGAAAGAGGAGACTCAAAGCCTGAGGGATCTAGTAAGCAATCTTCAAGAAGTTCAATAATTGCTTGTAGATCAAAGCATGGCTTGATAGAAGCCTCCAGCTTTTCCTTACTTCACACCTTATAACCTTTATTGTTCCTCACAAATGTTCCTCACAAATCAACAATGTCTCTCTGAAATTGAAAAGAAGTCACACCGTGGGAGGACAGAATCTCATCATTTGAGAAAGGACAAGCAGCAGAGTCTGAGACTCTGTAATGTGAGGAATACACAGTATTTCTGTCAGGGTATTAAATAAACACAAAAGTCAATTCACATAGTCAAATAAAAATTTCCCCCACATATACCTTCTCTGCTGTCTCTTATGAAAAAACTGATGCATTGTGCTGACTCACTGCCATCATATCCCTTCTGGGATACCTTCCATGTGTTCAACCTCCCAAGAGCAGCAGACTGAATGGCCTCTGGGAAGAGCTAGTGTTGGGATCTCTTACGTGTAAGCTGGAGCTGAAGCCACCAGAACGCCTCTGGGCACTCACATTATCTTCTCACTTCAGCATTTTCCTCTCCTGGCTTTTGTCTTCCTCTGGCAACTCCGCTGATGCCTCAAGCCACAGCACAGTGAAATGAAAGATCTCTCATTGGAATGGGCTGCCCAGGGAGGTGGTGGAATCACCATCCCTGGAGGTATTTAAGAGAAGACTGGATGAGGAGCTCAGTGACATGGTCTAGATGGTGGGAGGCTTGGATGGATGGAGCGTGGTGCCTGTGGTCTGATCCCTGGGTGAGCTTTCACTTGGGAGTTGGACTAGATGATCCTGTGGGTCCCTTCCAACTCAGAATAACCTGTGAACCTGTGAAAGTACAGATTCTGTCCTTTAAGATGATAGAGCATTAATTAGAACTGTGGCTGGGGCATCGTCTGTGCTACATTACTAGAATTAAACAGAATGGGTGAATTGTTGTGCACTGGGCTCTCCTGGATTTGCTATAGTGTCTATCAATTCTCATCTACATTTTTCCCCCTTNGAATCGTACTTTCTGAAATGTGGTTTTTATATTATGTAGTTGCCTGTGATAACTCAAAAGCAGCCTGCATCACTGGGAATTTCTTCCAGACTTAGAGAAATCATTCCAGTCACTAAGTGAAGCCAGGAGAGGAAAGAGGAGACTCAAAGCCTGAGGGATCTAGTAAGCAATCTTCAAGAAGTTCAATAATTGCTTGTAGATCAAAGCATGGCTTGATAGAAGCCTCCAGCTTTTCCTTACTTCACACCTTATAACCTTTATTGTTCCTCACAAATGTTCCTCACAAATCAACAATGTCTCTCTGAAATTGAAAAGAAGTCACACCGTGGGAGGACAGAATCTCATCATTTGAGAAAGGACAAGCAGCAGAGTCTGAGACTCTGTAATGTGAGGAATACACAGTATTTCTGTCAGGGTATTAAATAAACACAAAAGTCAATTCACATAGTCAAATAAAAATTTCCCCCACATATACCTTCTCTGCTGTCTCTTATGAAAAAACTGATGCATTGTGCTGACTCACTGCCATCATATCCCTTCTGGGATACCTTCCATGTGTTCAACCTCCCAAGAGCAGCAGACTGAATGGCCTCTGGGAAGAGCTAGTGTTGGGATCTCTTACGTGTAAGCTGGAGCTGAAGCCACCAGAACGCCTCTGGGCACTCACATTATCTTCTCACTTCAGCATTTTCCTCTCCTGGCTTTTGTCTTCCTCTGGCAACTCCGCTGATGCCTCAAGCCACAGCACAGTGAAATGAAAGATCTCTCATTGGAATGGGCTGCCCAGGGAGGTGGTGGAATCACCATCCCTGGAGGTATTTAAGAGAAGACTGGATGAGGAGCTCAGTGACATGGTCTAGATGGTGGGAGGCTTGGATGGATGGAGCGTGGTGCCTGTGGTCTGATCCCTGGGTGAGCTTTCACTTGGGAGTTGGACTAGATGATCCTGTGGGTCCCTTCCAACTCAGAATAACCTGTGAACCTGTGAAAGTACAGATTCTGTCCTTTAAGATGATAGAGCATTAATTAGAACTGTGGCTGGGGCATCGTCTGTGCTACATTACTAGAATTAAACAGAATGGGTGAATTGTTGTGCACTGGGCTCTCCTGGATTTGCTATAGTGTCTATCAATTCTCATCTACATTTTTTCCCCTTTTCTCTAGCTACAGGAAATGTTTTGGGGCCTGCACTCAGAATTAAAAATGAGATGAATCTGTCCCCTTTCAGTCTGAGATTTTCTTGTCATCTACTTCCCTCGTTTTAGGGATTAGATTTTGTACACCCACCTCACAGACAACTAATTGGGCTTTCCAAAATTTTGCAAATTTGCTCTGCTGATTGCCAGAGTTGCTCACTATCCCAACAATTCGGAGGGATACAAGTCTCCTCTCGGACCCATCTGGCACTGGATGCGCTGCAATTGGCAAGGCTCGACTATTTATCCCTTTCCCATTGGACAGCGACATTGAGTCTGGCTCACCTTTGTCGTCTGAATGGCTTTCACTGCTGGTTTTTTCCAAGAAACAGAAATCACAATTGCTTGGGATCAAAGCAGAAATTTTATTTTTCTTAAGACATAATAATACCGTGTTGATATAAACCCCACATTCAGCTTTTCCCACCTGGACTAGTGACTGCATTATGACAGCTGATGGCTCCAGCTGCTGTGCCCATTTATTTCACCTCTCCCTCAGCGTTCTCCTCAGCGGAGGCTCCTTCTCGCCGCGGTGGCAGACGCCGCATGATTCACCAGGGACTGTTTGCCTTGGCCGCGGGTCCTCCGCACGGGGAATGGGATTTCCATTCCCTGGCGTTTCCCTTGGTCGGCTTCCCTGGAAGGCAGCGCGGGCCCGGCCATGGCAGCACGGTGCTGGCTGGGGAAGGATGAATTGAGCCGCCAGACCAAAACCACACGGCTTTCCTCTAGCGGGACTTCACGGCCCCCGTGCGAGAGAGACCCCTGGGCCGGGAAAGGCGCTGCTCCTCGGGGCTGCAGGAGCTCCCCTCGCCTGTGTCCCGGCACAGCGCAGGGACAGCTCCGGCACGGAGGAACTGGCAGCGTTGGCCGAGGCGGGGGACACCGCGCCCGGGAGTCCGGGGGAGCTGGGACCGCCCGTGTCCCGCCGGGTCTGGCGGGAGGGAGGGACCGGGTCCCGCGTCCCTTGGGACCAGGCGGGAAGGTGTGTGGCCAACAGCCCGTGTCCCTTGACAGCCGTCCATCCCCTCTCTTCCCTCACGGCGGGCGGGAGGGAGTGCGAGGACAGGCTGCATCCCCCGCGGGACAGGAGGGAAGGAGCGGGGCCGCATCCCTTACACGGCCCGGGAAGGAGAGGGAGAACAGGTCGCGTCCCTCTCGGGGCACGAGAGAAAGAGGACCGCGTCCCTGACGGCGGAGGCGGTCAAGAAGAGAGGAGCCTGCCACCCACGGCTCCTCCCGCGGCCTCTCGGGGGTCTGCGCCGGGCGGCCGGTGTCTCCCTAGCGGGACTGGCCGTTTTCCCTCCCTTCGCTACGACTGAGCCGGGACACTGCCGCTCGGGACGGGGCTGGCGGGAGGCGGGCTTGCTGGGTCCCGCTGGAGGGGGTTTGCTGGCCGTGCTGCAGCCGCAGGAGAAGGTTTCCCTTTCCTTTGGTCTGAGCAAACTCCCCGTCTACGGGGACTGCATGCCGCAGTAACTCATTTAACAGTCTTATCTGCTGTAAGGAAAAAGAAAACTCTATATTCTAAAAATCAGTGGAGAATCGGAGCCGAACTTTACCGAGAAACTTCTGTCAGTGAGTAGCCTGCAGGTGTCTTTACCAGCTGGCAGCAGGATGAGGTGCGGCTTATCCCCGTGCCGGGGTCCAGCCCCGCAGGTCGCTCTGGGCTGGAGCCACCGCTGACATGCATTGCCGCCTTTCCTGAGAGCGCTGCATTTGCTGGAGATGGAAGGAGTGGGGAATGGTTTAGCTGCACGTAATGTACTTGCCCTGGAAACTCAATCTAGGGTTGAATGAATCTGATAAAAATTATTGTGACATCTTTAATGACCACATATTCCTGTTTCAGAGGACAGTTCTGTCTGTGTCAGACTGGCCTCTATCACTGCTAAACAGTAGTTGAGTGTTGACTGAGAGGGAAGAATGGAACCTACTGATTTATGTAATACTTCCTAAGTGCTTGGATTTGATTTTGGGACCACTGTTCCAAGGGTGACAGATCCTGACAGGTCTGAAAAGGTGATATGCCATGTCACATGTTAATAGCTGTGCATCTGTCAGACAGCTGACTACTTCAGAAGAAAATATCAAACTGTATTCCGTTCAAAATTCTCCTTAAATCAAGAGCTTAATAAAACACACATAAAGTTTTTCTATTAAATCCTACAAAATCATTTTGGAGGATTTCATATATGAAAATCACTTTTCATATAGATGTGTCAGCTTTAAGCAGCAGATTTTGCAACTTTTCGTCATGCTGTGTATCACTCTTATTATAACTATATTCATCAAATTAAATTTGATTTATTTTCTCTCTTCAGAAAATGCAGCATGGAGTTACACAAAGCTGCAAGTAAGATCCTCAGTGTTGCACTCAATATTCACACCTAATTACTTTATTTGAGTCTCTCCAGTGACTTCACTGTGATTTCTCGTGAACAAGCGAATGCACATTCTAATGCTTATGAGCTGGGATCAAGGGACCCAGCTGTGTTGGTAGAAGATGTTTTAGTCAGTCTAGCAAACTAGGCAAAGGCTCATCAGCTCTTAATACTCTTCCTTGGCTTATGAGCCATCTCCATAGGAGGGTAAAACACTTAGCACTACTATTTCATTATAATGTGGGTGTCATTAACAAGCTCATTTTGTACAGTGTACTCCGTGTTTTCATTATGAGCAAAGAATATTTTTTTTGAAGAAAACTCCTTTCTGTTTGAAGTTAACAGTATGATATGGTTTGTGACTGTGCTGCACAGAGAGAAAACTAAGCAGCCCACATATGTATCATATGTCATATAATGTATGTTTTCATTTAAATACTACTCTTAATGGTAAAAGGGAAGTTTCTCAATTTTCCCATGCTACTTTTCTGGGAACTTAGTGGAAACGCTGATGTCTAGATCAGATTCAGTACCAGAAAGTGCAAATGAGTCTTCCTCAAAAGAACAAGATAATGAAAAGGTCTTTTGTCCAAGTGGCAACTGAAGAAAATCCTAACATGGGGATTGATGCTGTCATAAAATAAGAATTCCCATTGCTAGAGCTTGCTGTCTGAGCACTGGAAACTATGCAGAGTAAATCATACTGTGGGTGTACTGTTCTATAGCACCACCATTAACTTCATATGATGAGTTTTTGAAATTACTGCAATTGGTGTCTGCTTCAGCTCTGAGCAGGGGTTGGATCTGACGGCCTGCAGAGGTCCTTTCTGACCTAAATCATTCCGTGATTCTATGATTTAGTAGTTATTCATTTTGCAACAGTGATATCAGGAAGTCTATGTGTCTTTTAGATGAATGACTTAATATTAAGGACTAGATCCCTTAATGTTCTTCAATTCATTAGAGCTGTAGAAAATCAAATTATACAAGTAGCACGTATACTCTGAGCCCTTTAGATAAGAATCCATTGTGTAAAAGTTCTACCATGATATTTACAGCTCACAATAAAATTGGATGCTGATCTCTGCTCTTTCTGAGGTGCTATATGTTTTGTGTGTAAACTCATCCATTCAGAATTGTGTGTGCTTATCCAACCTCTGTGCCCGGATAGGCAGGCTGTTCTCTCCCCACCCCTAACACTCTTCTGACAGCTTCCAGCCCTTCTGTGTCCTGTAGCGCCTTCACCTATGCTCTGCATATGAGTTTCCTGTACAGTGTTTGGTTTGTGGGAATATTTGTCTGACTTCCAAATTCACTCACCTCCCCTTCTAGGAACTGCTCTGTAATGCATTTTGGGTCTTCCCTTTACTGTTTCAAAATCTAAGTTATTTTATCCCACTGTCACATTTGATTTTGTGAGTCCAGGATGCAACTCAGCTGTGGGTTTTTGTAGCAGCAGCTGGGATAATTAGGTAGTGATGGAGTTCCAGCTGCAGCCCAGTTGCTGTGCAAGGCAGGGGAATCTCTCAGTACAGAAAGCACTGGAATATCCTTTGAGTTGCCAAGAGAGGGATACGTGCTGGATGAGGAGGACCATATGGAACCATGGGAAACAAAGGTGGAAGATTTTGTTACTCTGTGGTTGTCACTTTGTCCCCATAATATGCAGACATGTTTGGAACAGACAGATTGCTGTCACATGCTTGGATTGTGCCCTTCTGCAGACACGAAACAGCAGTGTGTGGCCATGAAGCTTCCTGGACCCATGCAAAGGATTTGTCCCAGTCTTCTTGCACTAGAGTACACACCTTCTAATTCTAAATCCACTGCAGATTCAGGTTACTTGTACTGTCTGAACACTCGTTATTTTGGACTGATAAAAGACTCATGTTGCCAAGTCAACAGATATTTTTGTTACTGAGGTGGCTTGCTGTGCTATGGTGAAAGCTGTTTGCAGCCTACTGGATTGGCCGTGTCAGAATACACCAGAATTACTAATTGATTTTTAGATAATGAGTTTCCCAGATTCATCTGAGAATACTGACAGCATGAATGGCCAAAGTTAGTTTCTTAAAAGGAGGCAAAGAATGTGTTAAAGAGCTAGTGTGGCTCTGCTGCTTTGCAGGACGTGGTGCACTGGAGGGTAGGTTCATGGGTTCATGTGCACACAGTGCCATCAGGGTTGAGATGCCATCAGCTGGTGAGAAATTTAAAAACTTAGAGCATCTGCAAACTGGTTTCTTGTTCATACTTTAATGATATTGGTGAGGTGCTCTTAACAGCTATTATTTAGAGTAGGTCTACCTGTCATGTGCTGCCAAGCCTAGTGAAACCCTCTTTATGCAGCAAGGAGTCACAGAAAATGAAGTCAGTCACTTGGGGGAGCAGGAAACAGGATGACACCAGTCTGTTCCTTGGTACAATGAAGGCAAGATGATATTTCTTGCTGATGTGCTAAATATCATCCTCCTGATTGTGCCCAGCTGCTCCCACACAGCACCTGCATGGGTAGGGACAGACGTCTTGTGATGCTGGTCTCTGTGGGACTCTGTAGGTACTTTTCAGAACTGGAAAATACCCGTGTCAGCAACTGGTGCAGAGAGACGGAGGAAATTATTACTGCTCTGTGTCCTGATGCCTGTGCCACACAGGGTGATTTTAATGAGCAATGAGCTAGTAATGCATGTGCTGGCTTGTGGATAGTGAAGTAACTTGGAACATGTTGTAACTGATAGTTAGCAGTGCCTGCAGTCCTTATTTTCTTTAATTTCTGAGTTTATGGGATTGAGGATGAGGTGGCTTTCATGTGTAGTGGCTTTCATTGTTTGTTTTTCCCAGTAGCTGACTGCGCTTGCTGACTTGGGGACATAGACACTGATTTTATTGACTTACATGGATTGCTCATAGTTCCTCTAACTTCAGTAAAAGCGTTTGATTTGATCAGTTTCCTGTTATCTTAAAAATGGGTAGATAATGAGTGCTTAAAGAACTTCAAAACAGTTTCTCTTCAATGCACTTAAGTTCTTTATAGCTTAAAAACACTGAAGTTAGATCTGCTGGAACCTTAATGAAGGTAAATGGCTGTCTCTTAACTATGAAGCAAGAAAAGCTGAAGGCAGACTCTGTGGTGGTAGTAACTGCTGCCTCTTGTGCTTTTTTTGTCTTCCCTTCCATCCCATCTCTATTGGCAAATTATGTAGGATTCAACAGAGAGGATACTATTTGCCTTCTAAAGGTACTGATGTTCCATGTACCTGCTGAGAATTTCCCGTCCTGTATCTTGTGCCAGTTTTGGTGGCAGCTGGAGAAAGTGGAGAGGTATGGATTGGTGGAGTTCATGTTCTGGTTTAGCCTTGGAAAGGAACTTGTATTGCAAGATGAGGTGGGAGACCACCCAGAGAAGCAGGAAGCATGAGCTGAAGCATATTACTACCCTGGTGTTCCAATTTCTTTCTAAGCATGATCTGCTCAGCAAACATAGGTGCATTTTTAAGGTACCTGAATGAAAAAAGGTGGTCTTCCAGGCCAGTGGGAGGGTTTCTTAATTCTCTATAAAAGAGGTTTTCCTGAAATGGGGTAAGAGGTGGAAGGACCCTGACTTCAGCATGAGCCACAAAGCATCTCTTCTCCCGTGGTATTCTTTAAGAGATAGCACAGTGAAGAGGACATATATATTAATCACCCACACCATGCAGCAGAGAAGGTTTATCACCACTGGCACTGAATATTCAGTAGCTCTCTGTCCAAAACAGCCACCAATCTTTAATAAGGAGAATTCCATGGAAACATACTCGAAAGCATAGAAATTATCTTATGTTGTTTTCACTGCTAAAACAAAGGAAATATGTTTTCTTATATTGTAATTAATGAAAATTGAAAATCCATAAGTTTGTCAGAAAAACTGCTCTGTTGCATGCATATATGGCTAAGCAAGCACAGCTAAAACTGTTAAGAAAACACCACGGCAATATTCAGCTTTTGAATGCCAGTTAGGGAGCAGGGGAAGCCTAAGAACAGAGGGCTTGTTTACTTGCCATCTTCAGGGAGGATCTCCTCCTTCAAACCAAACTTCTTCTAGCTGCAGATACAGCAAGCAGCCTCACCAGATTGTACCTGTGTAAGCAGCAGTTTCTGTTCTCTCTTAGAAGCTTCTTCACGTGTCCAGCACAACAGTGTGCTGCACTGACTGCTCCAAGGATGCTGTGAAAGCAAAACCCTCTTCTTCCTCTCACCATGAGTAGAAGTGTGGAGCAATGCATCTGAGCTCAGCCATGGATTGCCGCATGTCCTCTTGTGGTCCTTTTCTTTTGAGGTGTTCGGGATGTTTGTCTTGCAGTGACTTGGTCTGAAATCTGCCCAGGCAATGATATAATGGCATCAGTGTATATACATAGTTATCACATACACAACATCTGGCTTTGGAAACTTGGGAGTTTTGGAGTTTTTTTCCTTTTTAATGAAAATGGATGTAATTTCACTTAAATTTTTATTTTAGATTATATATACAGTCAGCCCTCTGGCAATTCGCATCCCCCATATTGCGGCTTCAGATCTTAGCAGCATGATTTTTTAGCGATGTAGGAGACCCATTTTGCAACTGCGCATGCGCGACCTGCCACGGCGGTGGCAGTGGCTGCGGTGGTGGAATGGGTGGCGGAACAGGCGTGGGCAGCAGTGGGGGCGGCAGCGGCGGTGCGAGCGCCATTTGACGCAGAAGTCAGGTTACGCGGATGCCAATTAAGACCACGGGGCCGCGTTATAGGAGACCCGACTGTGGTATATTTGTTTTTTAAGATGAGGCAACTAAAGCTCTTCTCTCTTAAGGTTCACTTTACTTTGAAACAGTATTTTAGAACACTGAGGGTAGGAGTGTGTTCATAATAGATTTTTTTAGCAAGAATTGGATCTTTTTTGATGGAACTGTAAGTAGATTTATTTTCTCATTATCAGACCAGTAAAAATATTGAGATCTAAGGATCTAAGATTTCTGAATAAAAATGAAATATTAGTGAACAATATGTTATTCAGTGGTTCTGTTTCTTTAGTACCCCAAACTTTACTTTTCAAAGGGACTAATAAATATCACGCAAAATTGAAAATTTACTGCTTTAATGTGTTTTAGAATTTAATGACAGCTAATGAATGATTATGTAGGCATTTTAATTTATATGGTCAACTAATATGCAATATAAACTCTTTCCTAACAGAATTTAACTATTTCAAATCAACAAACAAACAGAACAAACAAACACTTTTTTTCTTTTTTTCTGAAGTTGCTTGTGGACAGTTGTGAGTCTAGTGAATTTGAAATTGTAGCCAAATGGCAAAAAATGCTGCAAAGGTATAAAGTATGTTAAGTGCCAGAATGTAAGAGGGTTTAGTTTGGGATGGGACTGTCCTGAGACACTTTATCACTGTTTCCTTTGGCATCATGCTGTTACTAGGTCATTCAGCAACATGTTGTGGAGGCTCTTTGCCACATTATCCTTCGTCCTCCATCAGTGTGCCACGAGGAACAGGTCAAATGGCTTTACTCTGAATTTAGTGCCATGCTCACAGCTGTTTAGGATGTGGGTAGTTTTATCCATGTCTTGCACACCTAGGGGAGCTGTTGACTAAGCTTCATTGTATCACCAGTTCCAAGACCGAATCTAGCTCATTATATCTAGCTCAATATGTCTGTGCCCCGTTCCAACCCATTTATGCTGACAGGCTAACCCTTTCCTTGATTTAAAAATACTTGTTTAGTATAAATAGTTGTAGATGTTGAATATGAACTTCAGCTAACAATACTTATAAATGCTATGCAGGGTCTGCCAGCTGCTACTTTATTATGTAGATCTTATTTCTTGAAGTTACAGGTATTATTCCATGCCAGCCTGTCAGTATGTTTGGATATGATGGAAGGGAAGCCGTGCTGCTGGGTGGCTGACATGTTTGAAGTGTGTCTTTTTATGTAATCAAAGAGCTTCTCTTCTCTATTGCAGTTTCACATCTTTGAATGTCCCTCTGGTTCTTGAAGATGTCAAAAATGGTTGCAAGCTTCTTTCTGCTATTTGCACACACTCTGCTGTCCACTGTCATGGCAAAAGACCTCCCTGGAAGACATTTCACCCGCAGAAGGGATGTTAACACACAATCTCTACTAGGTAAGTTACACACAAAAGCCCCAAAACTCCACTACCAAAAGCTATCTCAAAGACAAACAATACAAGGCATAAGCAACTACCTAAACCTTGGCTGCATTAGTTTATGATAAAAAGGAGATTGTGATTTGTCAGCAGGAATTTGATGAAATTTGTTGACCAAGTTAGCAGCTGAAGGTGTTTACTTTGGAGTACTAGATTTACTTTATGTAAGGGGTATGAAATAAGAATTTGCTACAGGGCTATTGCCTTACAAAAAACATTTTTCAGTGTTTAGAGAAAATACATATTGGTCCATGGAGTTTCTGTAAAACATGGTCTTTACTATGCCAGAAAGTTTTAGTTGTCTGTGTGTGTGTGAGGTACGTAAAAGATGATTGAATAGAAATCTGTGGCTATTGAAACGAGGCTTGTCATTACATTGCTAATAACATGCCAATCCCTTCATTTTGTCAGATTTACTTTACTTAGGATGAGTACCACAGTTTTATGCCAAAATTCTGAAGATAAGAGTCTATCCATTTTAGCTTGTGGCTGTCATATTTTAAAGTACAAGGTTCATCACTCACTTGTAGATCATCACCTCTACATCAAGAAGCAGTCTGCTGGTCAACCCTTTCATCTTCTGACAGTTTGAGACTTAGAATAACTTTCTTTTGCTCATTTTTTGAAGTGATTGTCAGATGATGAAGACACAGATGGATGGGGATTGGATGTGGCCTATCATTAGGGGTTAGTGATTCATATCAATAGTAAATTCGATCAGATACCTCTCTGCTGCCACTGGGAGATGATAAGTGGGCTGCCTCTCCATAAAAGTCACTGAACTTAGGTGAACATGAGGAATGTGAAATGTCCTGCAGAAGCTATATTGGGAAGAAAGAAGAAGAAAGCAAGCCAGGACTTGGTGACAGAGCGTGGAGCACTAAGTGTTGTAAATTAAACCCTTCTCCAAACAAAATACAAATCTTTAAATGATGTAAAATTCCATAATGTTAACACATCTGTTAACTTTACAACATTAGTTTTCAATTACTACAAGACAAGTTTAAAACAAATGAGAACAGATTTCTGTCTTACTCGTCTTTCTTAAAACTAATAGATGTGGTCTTGAAATACCATTCATACCTTACTTAACAAGAATCTCAAACTTTATAAAATACTAAATTCTAAAATGTGATTACATAGCACCTCTTCCTGAGTATTTTAGTGTTCCCAGCAAATACCCTAAGTGAGCTTATTACGTTAATAAACTGCCTATCTCTCTAAAAAATGAATGCAAATGCAAAGCATTATGTGGAGAAGCTGGAAGTGTCACATTTCTCACCTTGTATTTTTTCCCTGTGATTTTTTATATTGCTTTTATAGCCTCTTCTTCATATTTTAAATAGACGAAAATACATTAAAATGATTAGCACTCAATATAAATCAAAATGTATAGATTAAATTGTTTATTTCTTCTTTGAAAAGCCAAGAGATTTCTGATCTCTGCATTTGGAAACTTCTGGATCCCTACTCGGTTTGGCATGTGAAGGATGCAAATATTGCTGGCGGCTCTGGCTAAAAGAACCTTTTCAAGAAATTAAATTATGCAAGAAACTTTGGACGTTTTCTGATCCAACCCATAAAAGTATGTGGCAGTTTGGAGTCAGTCCCTTGGGCCTTGCATTCTGTTTCAATAAATTAGGTCACCTGCTTCAGATTTAGCAATATATAGAAAGAGTGGCATGGTAAAAACATTCCTCTCTGCGAAGAGCAGGATCTAATTTTTTGTCAGCCATGCACTCAAAATGCATGGATTTCTTAATTGCCTTGTTAGGGCTAATAGCCTATAGATTTTAACAAATGCTTCAGAAGTAATGAGCTGCCTGAAAAAACTTTTTTTATTATCCTCAGTTTTTCAACTAAATTTCAGCGTGTGTTGTTTTAGTTTACTTTTCCTTTCTTGTTACTCTGTAAAACTATTATTGCTATAGTTAACAATTTCCATTAAAGATCTGAAATATTTTTTACATGGATTGATTGAACATCAATTTTTTTTTGAACTCTCTCTATGTGGCCCTTGAAAGCCAAACTGCTTTGCAGGCTTTTATTTCTTTAAGTCTGAAACAGACTTCCAAGTATTAAATTCTTGTCAATTGTGCCAAATTAATTAAGTTTTTAACATTTTCTCAAATCTTTCTTGCAGCACATTAGATATACATATTAGACAGAAAATATATATGTATTTTGAATAATAAAATAATTTATATTAGATTACTGGAAGATGCTGTTTTAAGTAAGTGTATTGTATGTTTTAAAGGATCATTTCCATAGTTCTGCAAGATCTTGTGGAACAGCAGAACGAACTTGGATTATCCATTTACCTTTCCTGTAGCAAAGGGCAGTCATCTCTATGCTTATGTGACATAAACTAAAATTTGCCTTCTCTTTCCCCTCATCAGTAATTTGATCTTGAGTTTGGATCTTAGACCTTATCCTGATTCATTAAAGGAACTTAATCTTTTGTAATAGAATCTTCTCTCTTAAAGGCTTCAGCAGAGCTCTGATGAGTTTTTACTCAGTTCTCAGACAAAATTGTTCCTCTTGAGCGCTGCCGCTTTTTGTTAGATTACACGGAGATCGCTGAAAGCACAGTTTGCCAGCACTTCTTTTGGATACTAAACAACATCACTCATATACTTGCTACATGGTTATACACATATAATTATGTCTGTTACATTAGCTGATTCCCTTCACATATAATGAAATGGACTTCTGCCCCTAAACACACTGACTAAGAGCGGGGTCAGTTGTCCAGAGTGGCAGTTTCTGTACCGTGTTTTCAAGGCCAGAGTCAGAGTTCCACAGAACACTTCAGCAGGTTCGATGTTTGGAAGAACTATGTATATATGTAGTCAGTCCTTGCAAGATGTAGCACTTTTATTGTGTTTGATGTTACGGGCTTTTTTACTCAAGCAGATTTGGGACTTAGGCTCTGCTGCATTTAAATAATTTAGTATAAAACAAGCAAAGCAAAATTTCAACATTGTGAATAAGAAGTTTTTGTGTTTGGGTTTTTTTCTTGGTGAGCTCTGTTCTTGTAAACTGGGCGTGTACGTATTTCATTTCACATGGGCATATTTCTTTGGAGAGGTCTGTACTGGATGTATGGGAATAATTGAATAAGCTGTAGAATACTATTCTTAGCAATAACATTCTGTTCCTTAAGGATGTAAAATATGCAGCAGTCTGTTTTTGAAAATAACTATTTATGTGAGGAGAAAAGTTAATTTGGGGGGCATTCCTTTAGATACTACATGATACCAGAAAAACTACAAGGGCTTAACTGACATGGTACAAAATTAAAACAGAGGAGAGAGGAGACCAAGAAGGAAACATGCTTGGTTCCTGTTCAGTGGAAGCTACTACTTAATGCAAATGTCCCTCTCTGTGTTAAATCATATTTTGCAACAAAATATACAATGATTTATCTCTTGGTTGTATGCATCTTATTCCTCTAATAACATGAAGGGACGTAACAAGAAATACATGGAGTGCTCGCTAAATTTATGAATCATTTTCTACAGTCAGTTAAAATTATTCCAAACGTTCTTGTATCAAATCCGGTCTTAAACTTGACTGTATGTAACTTTAGGGCTCAAGAACATTATCAGTTTGACCATTCTTCGTTAGTTTCACTGCGAATCAGAGAGGAAAATACATGACAAAAGTGAGTCCAAACCATGACGCTTCTGTGGAGTGCAGGTCTGGTTCTTGTTCAGTTTCTGTTGAATTCTTTGTTCACTTATGCACAAAGATATCTAAATTCTGCTAGTGTTGAGCCAACAGACATGTCAAGTAGAATTGTTGTAACTGAAGTCTGTACTGCAATTAAAATCAGAATTGTGTCACACCAACTACATAATGTGTTTGACATCCTATACTTGTGTAGTACTGGAGGAGATGAAAACTATTCAAGGAAGCAGATAAAGGTAGGAAGAGGTTGCAAATTACACCTTTTGATTTATCATGATATTTGTTAAAGTATGAGCACAATCCTGGCCACACTTTTAAAAGGATACAAGATAATCAAACACCTATCAATTTATTTACCTATCATTTCTCTAATCAAAACATAAAATTGCCATATAGATAGAAACCTGATATTTGGAAAGAGAGCAAGCAAAGCATTTTACGATCTGTGAAATCACCTGTTCCTCTGAGGTTTGTAAGTACAAATCACAGTCTTTGTGCCTCAAGGCAATATTAACAGTGTGTGTTTTGCTTCCCAGTAGTGTTTGTTTCAATAGCTGAGGGGTCTCCCAGGGACTTTATACCAACTCTTGAAACTTCAGCTTTCTTATTAATCTCTCAGCTGTTGGCCTCCTGCCCACAGTAGCTGCTCTTTCAGATTTCTGAGTTTTATGCACAGTGGGAAACCCTCTCTCTGTGTCTTTGAGGCTTGGTAGCCTGGTCTGTGCTGAGGCTGTGCCTCCCCAATCCCTGTCAGAAATCCTGGAGTCTGAGAAGGAGAGATTTGAACAGCAAGCATCCTTGCTCAGCCAATTGTTCCCTGCAGCAGCTGCTCTCCCTTAAACAGGCCCAACTAATGAGCCAGGAAGGCTAGCTGGGACCATGACAGACACCAGGGATTTATGTCCTAATGCTCATCTGCAGCCAATTATCATGGAGATCAGCAAGTTGGGATTTCAGTCTGTGTTAGTAATTTTTAACCGCAGAACAGCATTATGCTTCCTGTTTCTTGTACGTATTTAGTATTCATTATCAATTTTCAACTAATGTATTGAAACTACATTTACTTTTAAGCCACCTATAGGGTATTTCAGTAATTTAAGTTATATGGGATATAATTCTATTTCCTGTATCACAAGAAATTGTCTTGTATTTCTTAAATGTGTAATTATTTCCTATAACAAAGTCTTTTCCCTCTTCCTTCTTCTCTTCTTTGTTTTGCTTCTTTATTCTTTTAACTTTGCCCCCTTTTTTTCCCTTCTTTTTCCATTTTTTAAAGTGATTTGTAATTTCTTCACAGGAGAATATTTATTGCTAGAGGAAAAAGCCCTGAGTCATGAACTAAACAGCAAATGATCATTGTATTTCTGAATTTGTTTGTTACAACCCCCACAAATTACTTTGAAATGCCATTTCTGTTTGAAAAAGAGTTTGCCTTGACAATAACTCAGTGAGTAAAATTGAAAACTGTTGTTTATGTGTATGTTCTCAAGTGGCTCAAAACCTCCTTTGTGTATTTTGTCTTGAAGAAAGATCAGGCCAAAAGAAAGAACACTGATGTTCAGAAGTGTAATGGTTTTGACTTCATTGTGAGCACTACAGCTTCTTAATTACAAAAGCATATATGTGCAAAATTAACTTGAAAGTCTTGAAAACAGCCTTTGCATAACTTAAGGAACATCTTACAGGCATGAGTGGGTAATCAGACATTTTTGTAAATGAAGACAAAGTTTAAGTTACTTTGGAAGCTTGAAGACACCACCTACGTAGATATTTAAGTACTGCTAAAGGGTAGAACTACTGGTTTGCCAGTGGATGTGGTGTTGCAGGTGTTTTGAGAGACAGGAGGAAGTGGTACTGCAGTATCCATTGTGCTGTTTCTGAGTTCGTTCAGGAAGAGTTAGACCACCACCAATGAACAGAAACGTGTGGTTTCAGGTCAGCTGATCAGTGAGTAATGTTGATGTTGCTAACAGCTTTCCCTGTAAACAAAGACATGAGTGACTTAAAAAAAATATGGACAGGAGTTTTTGAAACATTAAGCTAATATCCTGAAAGCAGAACAGCACTAACTCAATAAGGTCACATTTTTTCCTCTTAATTTTCCATGTTGCTACTAAGAGTTGTTTACTTCCTTAATCTATTCCTTCCCTAATAATTTCTGTGTCCTTCCAACAACATCCCAGGTAGATCAGGCAAGACAGGGGTTTCAGATCCTCAAGGAGAAAGATAGAAATACCACCTTCTCCCATATAGTCACCTTTTTGTGTTGGTTGTGATCTGATGTTTTACAGATGAGTGCAGGAAAAAACAGTCACAATCAGAGTAAGTGCCTTCAGGCTGCCTGTGGGAATTGGATGCAAAGTAGCATTAACTCTGTGTCCCACAAGAATCCTCCATCATGGCTGGAGAAATTTAATTCCTCTTCTCTCTAGGGTGTAAACTATCCTTAGCTGAGAGCACGTAATATTTGTTTCTGTCAGGAAGCAGTGGTGATGCTGCCAGGACTGGCATGAGGATATCAGTATTCTTTATCCCTCTGTCCATGTGTTGCCCTTCCTGCAAGGAAAACAACCTGTTCCCTGGTCCTCCTGACCATGAAAGCAGGTTTGACTCCTGCTAGTTTCCGTCTCAGAACACCTGAAGTATGCGAAAAGAACTAAGAAACTTGAGAGTATCCCTACACCATACTTTGGCTTCATGCCAGAAACAGCACTAGTTTTGGTAAAGAAATGCAGTAATACTGGGATTCAGTTTTGGAACTCTGGAATTAGAGAGGCTTCATGGTAATTACATTGTTATTTTGAAAAGCATGACAGGGAAGGAGTAGAAATAGTGAGGTGAAATGAGAACAAAGTAATGGACCCTCCTGCGATGACTAATAATGAAGTATTTGCATGTAGAAGGAAATGGAAATCTCTGGACAAGAGCCTCCTGCTGCACAGTTCTCCCAGAAATTTTGGAAGTTCAGAAGAGATTTTGTCAAAGGCAATAAAGAAATGTATGGAGGCTGTGTTCCATTTAGAGATTGTTCCCAGATGAAGAAGTTTGTAAGGAGGAATGGATGAGCTGCCAAGCTCACAATGAATGTTTGGGTTAGGGCCATAGGCCTGTGTTTTTGGGGAAAGGCTCAGAGCAAGGATGGGGCCAGGGACCAGAGGGGCAGGTCTTGGATCAAGGGCCTGTCCCAGGGCCGGCAAGAGGTGGAATCACCTGCAGGACCAAGGGCAGCACATGTGTGTGCTAGGAAAGGGGTACTGAGGAGTTTCTCATCTTTACTTCAGGAACTAGGTATGTTTATATCTGAAATAGGCTGTGCCATACTCTGTCATTTTTTGAATTGAAATGAGAAAAAACACAAAAGGAGTGGAAGCTAACTTGCTCAAAATACCTCACTAGAGAAAAGAAGTGTTTGGAATTACAGATTTTCTTCATTTTCCTTTTTTGCAGCACACGCGTTTTCCAAGGTGTTTTTCACTTGGAATATTTATTATTTATTATATATAAATCATTTGGAAATACCTGAGAACCTGTCAAACACAATCTTGCTGGCTGATACATAGCTAGAGAAAACTACAATTGCGGACTTCAAGAAAAAATATTTGAAACCCAGCAAGTTCATGTATTTTGAAACAGATTTGGTTGGAGTTATACAGAGATTTATAAAGAAAGAAGCTGTAAAGAGAAAATGGCAAGTAAGGTTGAGGGGCTAGAGGGAAAATGAAATAATAAAGTGAAATACCAATATGACAATTTTCTAACTGTGAGAATGGTTTTATCCTCTTTTATTCCAAGTGAAGATTTGTTCTGCTACTCAAAGACAAAACCTAGAAATAAACCTGTTAGTACTGCTGATAATATCACAGGACATGTAATTTTTTGTATATACCATACTGGGGAGTAAGCTAAGAGTGAGCTAAAAATCTTAAAGTCGCCATTAAAGCCTGCTCAGGCAATAATTTTTCTGTGATCTCATTTTTGTCTTAACTGATGTAAACCTTTCTTTTTGCTTAAATTGTCTTGCCCTATAACAATCATCTTCCTGGAGCTAATATTTACTTGTTATAAATCACTTTTCAATAGAATAGCTTTGCTGTAATGTTTACTAAATTGAACTAATCTCCCATTGCTTTGCATGCAACAGCAACCTTTTTTAACATTTATCTCTTCTCTTCTATTAGGACAAATGCATGCATAACCAAATAAGTAAAATCCTTTTCAGGAGAGCCAGCTCACAAAATGCTGGGGGAAAAAAGCTTGGGTCCTTCAAATGTATTCAGTTTGAACATCCCCAAAGGAAAATATCTAAGGAAATGAAACAGTGAAGGGAACATTCTTGGACACTGGAACTCCACAGCCATTGTTGCTGTAAAATGGCTGGACCCATGGTGACTGTCAAGCCCCAAACAATCCCCAGTGTATGCTTCAGAGGCTAACAAAATAATCCCTGCAGGGGTTATTCCCAGTTGGCATCTTGCATACAGCCACTCTTATTTTAGCAGGAAGGTGAGTTTAACACTGTGGATGCAGGCCAGCTGGCCTTTGAACGTAGCTGATTCCTTAGACTGCTCTCAGGCACTGAGACCAGCTGTACAAAGCAGCAGGTTTCTGTGCTCCCCAATGCCCTGTGCTCATGGACAGATTACATCCACACAAGATGGAGCTTTGTCTCATGCTGCTTCTCATACCACGTCTGAGGATTGCTTGAAAAAATGTGAATTTTTCTAGGACAACAGTGTCAGGAACTGTTCTAATGATTTAACAACCTACAAGACTCAATTCCAATGAGCAGGAAAACTCCCTGGTGCTGCTTTAGTTTTATTAAGGGAATGTCACATTAGTTGGAAATAAGCTGAGCAGCTAGAAACACACTCTCAGACACAGAGACTCTGTGTGAGTGAGCAAAATCAAACCAGTGTGAACTTTGTCAAAGCTAAAGCAGGGAGTCAGGCCTGAGCATAATTTACTTTGAGAAAGCAGTAGAAGGAAACCAGAGAACATAATTTAACAGAATTTTCAGCTGTAGCAGAAATTGAGGTTCTTAATGGGAAATACACTTTTAAGCTTTGTTTTATGTATCTCTCAGTAATTGGATCCCAGTTGGACTCTTCCAAGTAGAACTGAAATTTTCTTGTAGTGTTAGTTTTGCAGAGGTGGCATCACTGTAAGTGTCATTTACAAAGTGGATACTGAGTGGAGGAGGAGAACACATTTACTACATATTTACTGATCTTTCCTTCTGCCTCTCCTGGCCTCCCCTTTGGTTAATACATACAACTCACACTGAAGGTTTTTTTAACTTTCGTGTTGGCAATGCAAAACTTCTGCTGACTTAGAAGCAGGTTTATGGATGAGTAGCTCTTTTCAATGAGTATGTCACTTTTCATAAGAAGAGTGGAAAGGAGTTAGATTTGGATACGAAGATAGTTGCCAAAATTGTGAGAAAGTTCCCTGCTTAAAATGAGAGCTGGTCAGAGGAAGAGATTATAGTTTACAGAGCAAGTGCAAAATCATGTAAAAAAATCATGTAAAATCATGGTAGCTAAAAAGCTACCACTGAAAGTTTATCTGAGTGGATAAGTGTTTAGATCTGTAAGTCATCACTGATTGCCACTCCTCAAAATACCACCAAGCTGGATTTTTTGATCTGTAAAAGAGTTACATTTTATTTTTCATTGAGCCCATCTCAGTTAAATCAACTTTAATAATTGCCAGTTATAAAAAATTTCCACCAATTCAGAAGACAAAGATTTCAAATACATTTTAATTTGGAAATATTTGGTATTTATATAGATAGAACTTTGCTGCTCAAAGTAGTTTTGAAATAAAATGTATTTTTTTCAGACTAGTAGATTTTTTTTGGTAGTTTAGCACAATCCACCAACATTGTTCAGGCTTTTTCCCACCAAGATTAACTCCAGATCAGCAAGTGAGTTTCTTCAGACTGGGATCCAAATCTTTATAATATTCAAACTAAAAGGATTCAGCGCCATGTTGACTTGTTTTCAGAGAGTCATACAACAGAACAGGTTGGAAGAGACCACAGCAGGTCATCTGGTCCAACCTCCCTGCCCAAGCAGGGTAATCCTAGAGCACATGGGACAGGATTGTGTCCAGATGGTTCTTAAATATTTCCAATGAGGGAGACTCACAACCTCTCTGGGCAATGTTTGCTTGGTCACCCAACACAGTAAGGAAATTCTTCCTTATGTTCAGGTGGAACTTCCTGGGCGTCAGTTTCTGCCCATTGCCTGTTGTCTGACTCCATCCTCTTGATACCCTCCCTTCAGGTACTTACAGACTTTGTTGAGGTCCCCTGTCATTTGTCTCTTCTCAAGGCTGAATAGGCCTAACTCTCTGAGCGTTTCCTCATAAGAGAGATCCTGCAGTCCCTTAATCATTTCCATAGCCCGCCAGTAGACCCACACCAGGAGCTCCATGTCTTTCATGTACCAAGGAGCCCAGACTCGGACACAGCACTCCAGGTGTGGCCTCACCAGGGCTGAGCAGACGGGCAGGGTCAACTCCCTTGACCTGCTGCCCGTGATTTTCCTAGTGCACCCCAGGATACCTTTGGCTGTCGTGGCAGCAAGGGCACTGCTGGCTTATGGACAGTTTGTCCACCAGAACTCCCAGGTCCTTCTCCACAGAGCTGCTTCCCAGCAGGTCAGCCCCCAGTCTGTACTGGTGCCTGGGGTTATTCCACCCCAGGTGCAGGACCCTGCACTTGCCTTTGTTGAATTTCAGATGGTTCCACTCTGCCCATCTCTCCACCCTGTCGAGGTCCTGAAGGGCTGCACAGCACTGGGATATCAGCCACTCCTCTCAACTTTCTGTCATCAGTGAACTTGCTGAGGAGGCATCTGACCTTCATCCAAGTCATTGATGGATAAGATGAACAACACTGGGCCCGATATTGAGCACTGAAAGACACAACTAATGACAGGCCTTGAACTGTTACACTAATTAGGATCTTCTGGGATCTGCCATTCAGCCACTTCTCAGTCCACCTCACTGTCTACTCACCCAGTCCACACCTGCTGAGTTTGCCTATGAGGATGTTTTGAGAGACAGTGTGGAAAGCCTTGCTGAAGAGGTAGACAATATCTACTCTTCTCCCTTCATCTTTCCACGTAGCTGTTTTATCATACAAGGAGGTCAAGAATGCTTTACTTTTAGTGAATCCATGCTGGAATGTTTTAAAGGAAATAGTATAGCAGTCATTTTACCCTTCTCCCTTGTCTGTCCTTCTCCTCATATACACACACATATTCTTAGCCGTTTTTTTCTGAAATTATCCTCCTTTCCTCTTGCTTTGCTTCCACAAATCATAACTTAGCATTTTTTTATGTTATAGTATTAGTAAAGATAATTTGTAATTATATGTATAAAGATAATAATAATTATAATTAAGATAATAAGATGGAAAATAGTTGCATCAGGAGTTCCATATCCCATTAGAACTGGAATTTTGTTTCTGCTCAACTTGGCTTACATTCAACCTGCTCTGATTTTGAAAGAATAGGCAACCCAAGCATATTCCTGTGCTTATGAATAAAGCCATACTGTAGACTGCACATGAATAAATCCAGGCAGTCATTTTTATTGTCATGAAAGAGCATTTTTATTCTCTGCCAATGAATGTTCTTGGTAATCTATGAAAGAGGCCTCTGAGCTAACCATTGAAAACAAGCATCTTTCTCACACCCTGCCTTGGCAGAAGTGCATGATGAGCATTCGTCAGCAGTCACAAGTGAACTTGTTTAAAGGCTTGTCTACAGACAGAAGTTTTTCCAATTGAGTCTTTGATTGGCCCACTTGTACTTGTGCAGTATGACATGACCTTTAATTATACAGTCAAACACTACTTTTCCACCAACCGTTTGCCTCCTTCACTTCACAAGATGGATGAGACTGCACTGAGAATTGAATTGGGTTGGGCAATAGGAGAAATTACTGATTAGGAACTTCTCAACTTAGTAAAATGAAGATGCCACTACAGTTTGATGATCATTTTTACCATCTTTAATCTTTCAAGCCAGGCAGGCTGACAAATAGACAACTAACTTCCTCACAGATTTATTCATAGACATAGAAATTTAAGAAGATGAGCAGACACACTGATTGAAGCCATAGGTCTATCTAACCCTGTGTTCTGTCTCTGACAGAGATCAAAAGTAGATGCATGTGAAATAGTTTAAGGACAAGACATTGCTACCTGCAGGTATTTCCTGAACTGTCATGCTTTTGTGATTCAGGGATTTCCTAACTTGGAGGAATCTTTAATGTAAATATTAAACCTTAGTTAATTTCTTTTCATCAACATGGTATCAAAGTCCTTTTAATATTTTTCCATATACCATCTTCTGTAGCAAGGCTCTCGTCTCACATCCCAGGTTTGCCTGAAGCCCAGCCATGTGCTGGTTTCCTGTGAATAGTCAGTCCCTATCCATTTGTCATCATGCAACTAGCACATATGTCCCATATTCTTTCAGAAAAGGATGCTGAGCAGAAGCCAGAATATGTACTCAGGGTCCCAGAAAGCTTGTAGCATGCCCAGAGACAGCCTTCTCTTCTGCTCTCATCTGTGATAGCTTGGCCTGCCCAATTGGCCTGTGCAATTGTCAGACACAGACGTACTCTGTTGTATTTCTGCTTCAGTGGCTCTTGGAAAGAAAGACTGCTGATGGCTGAAATACGAGATTTCAGGGAGTGCGTGAGTGGTCTTTTGGCCCAGTTGAGTGCCAGTGCAGACAACAAGATTTTCTCTCTACTGCAACCACAGAATTTCTGTATGGTGCTGAGCTAGTCCAATGCAAGAAACTTTTCCCAGATGGCCATTAATTACATGCTTGAAATCATGGGGTTTGATTTGCAGAAGTGCTGAGCACTCACAGCTGCAGTTGACATCACTGAGGGCTGTGCTTTGTACATTAAGCAAAGTGCTGCTTAATGCCAAATTCCCTGAAAAATCAGTCCCTTCTTGTTTCTTATCAGTTAGTGCAATTAGCAGATGCTTTTGACCTGGATTTCTTTGTGCTCTTGTTTTTTCTCTTTGTAATAGAGGATTGATACAATCTTGCATCATGAGTATTAGATATCTAAATTCTCAGGCACTACCACAAAAAACATGACTGCAGCCCACTTAGATAGTAACTACATAATTCAGGGGGGATCTCCATCCTGTATGGGGAATGAGGTCAAGATCTCCACAATGACACTACAGGGTATGGCACAAGTACCTGGTGAGTGACTTGACACGGGCATGCAGCGATAGGGCAGGGGGTGATGGACTAATAATAGACTAGAAGAGAGCAGGTTTAGATTAGACATAGGGAAAAAATTCTTTTCTGTAAGACACTGAAACAGGTTGCCTAGAGAAGTTGTGGGTGCCCCATCTCTGGCAGTTTAAGGACAGGTTGGATGGGGCTTTGAGCGACCTGGTCTAGTGGAAGATGTCCCTGCCCATGGCAGGGGGGGTCGGACTACCTGATCTTTAAGGTCCCTTCCAGCCCAAACCATTCTATGAATCTGTGATTCTATCTACCCATTCCACTGCCATTAACCATTGCAGGCACTGATCACGCACACACACACACACACACACCGAGACACACATGGACACTCACACACACATATAATGGTCATGTACCAACCAATTTCTTTTATTTACTGGGGAACAAATTTATATTGCCCAAAAAGGCTTAGTTCTGATACTTCCTATTTTTCTTGAATTTTCACAGCGCTTGTCAGGGTGTTTGTTTAGACAGTCAACCCAAACATGTTTGCATGTTGATATTCTTGTAAAGTATTTTTGTTTGCATTTTGACTTTTAGAAAATACTTGCAACAACAAACTTCTGGACCTCGTCTTCATCATTGACAGCTCTCGCAGTGTACGCCATTATGACTTTGAAAAAGTGAAGGAGTTCATTTTAACCATCTTGCAGTTTCTGGACATCAGTCCTGATGCCACACGTGTAGGTCTGATTCAGTACGGCAGCACAGTCAAACAGGAGTTTTCCCTGAAGACCTTTCGGCGGAAGCAGGATATTGAAAGAGCAGTGAAGAGGATGATGCACCTGGCCACTGGCACCATGACTGGACTGGCTCTGCAGTACGCAGTGAATATCGCATTTTCAGAGTCAGAAGGAGCTCGACCTCTAAAGCTGAATGTGCCCCGAGTTATCATGATAGTGACGGATGGAAGACCTCAGGATCCAGTAGCAGAGATTGCTGCTAAAGCACGTAACTCAGGAATCCTAATTTTTGCCATTGGAGTGGGAAGAGTAGATATGAACACTCTGAAGTCCATTGGGAGTGAACCACACGAAGAGCATGTGTTTCTTGTTGCTAATTTCAGTCAGATTGAAACACTGACCTCTACCTTCCAGACTAAACTTTGCGGTAAGATTCTCATCTGTAGATTTGAATGCGTAGATGAAAGTAAAACACAGAAAAAATAAAATAATCAAACTTTTTTTTACAAGAATCTGTTATATATATCTGTTAGAATTTATGTATATATTGCAGGAAGAGTAGCTACACAGCATTCATACCTTCATACATGCTGCTAGACAGCAGTCATACGTGTGGGGAAAAATTAATGCTGTCATTAGGTGCCATAAAATGAGATCTAATTTCTAGTGGTCATAAACACTGAGGCAAACACACATATAATGATTTTCCTCCTTATTGCACGATAGCAATAAATTTACAACCCTCTGCTGTTTGATTATTAGACAAGTTGTTTCATCTATTTGTTTTAAATGTGATCTCCCTTAGTAGTGAAACTTTAAACCAATGAACAGTCTTTCAGTCATTTAAATATTTGATGGAGTTCATAGATTCCTCTTCTAAAGCTTACATATTAATTCTATGCAAACAATATTTTCTGTGACTGGAATTGAGACACAGATGTGGTAGTGTTTGTATTCCATTTATTTTAAATACAGAAAAGTAGATGAAAGTAAAACACAGATATTATTCATTAATACAATGAAGTAAATAATATTTTAATAGGTATTAATTTACAACAGAGATATAATTTCCATCTGTAATTCCTCGATAAGAAATTACAAATATCATGGCATGTATAGTTCATCTTATTCCAATCTGTATAGTGCATATAATTTTCTTTTTTATTTTTTCCTGAGATAAATATGAAAGTGCTTCATACAGATTTGGCATTAGACTGAGGCATTTTCAGGAGTCCAGAAAAAGAATGCACGGTGAGATTAAGTGTTCACTGATCTCTAGGGATGCTTTTGCCAGAAAAGAACTGAGGCTTATTGTAAGGATAGTCTGGAGAATTTTCCTTACTTAGTCTTTTCCAAAATTGTTTCAAAGAGCAGCTGAACTTTATCAGCACAAAACACCAACACAAACGTTCATCAGATAACAGATTTCTTTCCTGTTTCTTCTTTGCTGTATTATTAACTGGCATAGTAAGATACATTTAAAAACCAGGAAAAAGTAAACTAATCATGGATTGAAATGTTAAATGGAACAAAGAGCCAATGCTTCAAAACTTCATCTTATTGGATTCTTTTAATTGTGTTCTAGAAACAAATCTAGCACAAATACCATTTACTTACTGGGGTTTTTTTCTGACTACTCAGTGTCCAATAAATTTCTTAGGATTTTATAGCTCTCTTTTAGTCAAACCCCTGAGTTCCTCAATAAAACGACCCCACCTGCAGATGTAGGAGTATGGAAGTGACAAGAATTGTGGTTGCCTCCCATTCTCAGGGAATGTCTCCACATTTGCTGTGCTGGGAATTGAAAGTTCAATCCTAAGATGTACTTAAAAACTCAGATCCAGCTAAAGCAGAGAAGTTCATATGGATTTCAATTTAAGGTATTAAATTGCAGAGAGAATCCTTAATATTTTGTTGGCTCTCAGCTGTGAAGCAGCATTCGTCTTGCTGAATCTCGAGAGTCATTTAAGCATCCATGGCCTCGGCTTGCTAGAGCACCCTCATTCCTTCTGGGAAATGTGGGTAGTTAAGTCCTCCCAGGTGTGGACCCAGAGGCAATATCGTTGTAGTTGGGTTGAACATCTGGAAACCTTGTTTCTTTGCTGAAGCAATTGAAAGCACCCCTCTGGTCCGGCCTCCCGTCACACCCAGCCTGCTGCTGGGATTCATGCTGTGAAGAGATGCCTTGGCATCTGAGCTATCCTTGTGTCTTGATCACATTTATGTCTGCGAGGTCTTCATGGTTACCATGATTAAAAGAGAAAACCATAGCCAAATGATGAAGGTCTGTGGGGAAAATAAAAAGTAAACCAGATTAACTGTTTACTCATGGATGGCAGAGATTACCGAGTCCTTATCAACTGTATTCTAAAGAGAATCCATATAAACTGCCTGTGCTCCCTCCTCTGCTAAGTCAGAGTTTCTCTACAGTCACTGCCTCTGACTGCTAAAGATCTGGGGATGTCAGAAACAGCAGTTGAAACTAGGGGATCCTAAGGGTCTCTCTTTTTATTACCAGTTAGCAAAGTAAAACAGAAGCAAAGAGTATCCTAGGAAATCGGAGGCATGAGGAAGAGACGAGAGTTGAAAACTCAGAAGAGTGTAAACAGAAATAGGGACAGAATCGAGGAGAGTATATTGAGATTAGAAGAAGTGTGAAGAAGACAGAATTTGGAATGGAGCGGTCAGGCAAATAAAATCTTTATTAATATTCCTGTAAGTTAGATAGCAGTGTTGTCCCCATTTTACACTGGAGAAACAGAGGCCCAGAAATAGGATTGAGTCTGTCACAAGATTACCTACTCACTTTAAATGTTTGACTCAGTGCAATTCCTGGTGTGATTTTCTGGGTCATTTAGCGTTTTTTGACTAATACAACATTTTATTCACAACTCTACAACCATCACTTGCATTCTTGCAAATCCAGATTCAGGTGTCTCTGTCTGAATAGAATCACAGAATCAGAGAATATTCTGAGTTGGAAGGGACTCACAAGGATCATCAAGTTCAACTCTTAAATGGCACCACGTGGGAATCAAACCCCCGGTCTCCTGCATGAGAGACAGTGACACTCACCACTGTACTAAAGTGGATTTTAGATACAGTGTGAAGGTTGATGCTTCCTTGAAGGTACTGATATTATTGGCTTGCCTAAAATCAACTAAGGACCCTGTGACATAGAGATAAAATATAATTCACAACAAGGCTCATGTTCAAATTCCTTAACTATGAGATAACCCTTTCTATTACTTCAGTTCCTATCTGTGACCCCAAACACTTCCTGCAGCAGATGAGGTTGCAGAAATCATTCAGACAGCAGGCTCCTTCGCCACAGAAATCAGACTGATGACCAGAGTACCACTGGTGCTTTGAAATGGGTGCAACAAATTTTATTTTGTAAAAAAAAGTGATAATCTATTGGTAACAATATTTTCTCAGAAGGGACCAAGTTACTGGGATGCCTGTCATCGAATGCTTTCATTTTCAGAATGACAGATGAAAAGACAAGAAGTCAAAGCAGGTCTGTATTCACATAAATAAAAGTACTAGAGAAGTTTTATTGCATTTATTATGAGATCCAAGAAGCTGATTAAGAGATTAGGGAATTGTGGTGGTTTGTGTATTAGTAATAAAAGCCTAACTCCTGTAAGCAGTCCCAAAGGGAGATATATAGTATATATCTTAAAACCACATGTGGTTTTTTCCACAAGTACCACACATACCACATGTCAGATTACTCATCAGACTTCTGTGGCTTCTAGAAGATTACTATTGATAACTATTCCATACATTTTGAGCTTTGTTGACCTAGCACATTAAGGACCAGATTGATCCTCAATTTCTGTTGAACAAAATCAGTTATAGAAATTACATACAAGCACTGATTTAGTGGGGAAAAAAAATCAAGGAGATTTCCTAACTCCCAAATACTGAACTGGGGAAAAATAGTTCAACAATGAAGTTGATAAAATGCGTCCAACCTTCTTTTTTCTTTTTTCCGTCTCAGTCTGTTGACTTTTACTACTTGCTATTAGAGACATAAAATACAAACAGATTAAAAATAGATTCAGACTTACAATCTGGAATGTAGCTCAGCTCAACTCCTTCTTAATGAATCTTGGAGATGCATGGCCTCGGTGTCATGTATTGCTTGCATGTTCCTCAACACTAGTAACTAAGCAAGCAAATTATTCTCTTCATTAAGTTGTTTCCTAGTAATTCTTCTTCTTTTGTATTGTGCTGTTTGGTGAGTTCCTTCATTCAAGAAATGGAACGTCCTATAAAGCAGTTTATACTTAAATGACACTTTCTGAATTTGAGTATGGTAGGTTTGTTTCATTGTCTTCTTGGGACCACCAGTGTTTTTTAGATAATCTCTTGTGTATTTTTATTTCCTTAAGCTCCCATTTTTGTCTCTATTAGAAACACTTAATTTGAAATTTCTGAATTACTTCAGTGAAATTTTCTATACCATTTTTTTTCAGTTGTGGCCACAAGTAATTAAGACCAGCAGTTAATAATGTTTCACCTTTTTTCTTTCAGTGCCTCATATGTGTAGTACAGTTGAGCATCGCTGTGATCACTTCTGCATAAACACCCCTGGCTCTTACCTATGCAGATGTAAACAAGGATACATTCTGAATGCTGACCAGAAGACTTGCAGCAGTATGTTATCTTACTTAACTTTTCTCTTTCATGTTCCCAAAAAGTGTGTAACATCACATGCCCTTTCTTTTAGGTTCATAAAAAACTGAGCTCAGTATATAATTACTGGAAATCATCAGAAAGAGCCTAGAAAGGTGAACTTGTAAAATTTTTTCTTGCTTTGTGTAAGTGAAGTTCTTATAAACCTTTCTGAAATACATCAAGTCGAATTTTATGCACAGCTCTGAGGGACACTGTAACTACATAAAATTGAGTTTGAATTTTATTGGTGTAGTAAGTTCAACAATGAAGCCAAAGACCAAAGAAATAGCTGATTTATCATCTCAACTTAAGTGAATCCAGCTACATTAGTAACTTGTCTAGCTAGCAGTAGTACTAAATAGTGCAGGAAAGTGCAATAAACTCCATACTAGAGATCTGTGAAATAACTTGACATTCTGAAAAGCTCTTCTTAACTCCTGCCTGAAGTTTAAAGCTTTACAACTGTTCAAGGAAGAGGCTCAAATCCTATCCTTGTGTTTGTGTTCTGCATCTCAGGAGAGTGTGATAAAACAATCAGGTATCTTGGGATTAGCAAATTCTTAGTCTCTCTTGCTTAGTGTTGTATTTTACAGTGATCCCCCCGAATTCGCTGGGAGTCAGGTCTGGGCAGGTCCTGCGAGTTACAAAATCCATGAAGATACCGAACCCATGAATATTCAACTATTCCTTGCCTGTAGCCACGCACCCTCCACTAATAAGATCTGGAGGGGCGGTCCTGGGAGTGTGGCTCACACTGTAGCACCTCATTAAAGCGAAAGAAGAGCCCTTTGGTGCTTCCCAGCCATGAAATCCAGGGTCCAGGACATTCTGGGCACGTGCGCGGTCTCACAACTCACTGAAAATCCAACCGCGATTAATTGAGTACGCGGATATGTGAGCCGTGAATATGCGGAGATCACTGTATATCAAATGGCTAATGAGCACTGAAACAGGGAGGGTATGTCAGTATCTGAAGTGACTGCATCTCAGGCATTAGAAACCTTACATGTGCTTTGGGACACATGGTTTCAGTCAAAGCCTCAGCAAATGGGAATGAAATCAAGAGTGTTAGCAGTGGGCTGATCAGGGCATTCTCGCTCCTGCATGGAAGCAGCTTCAGATCCTTTGGGCTACAGCAGGAGAACACTGTAGAGCTGTCAAGCTGTAAGAATCTCTGTTTTCTATTCGTTCCCACCATCCTTCACCAAATCCAGATGTTTGTCATATGCATGTCTTTGAATTACAATGCAATGTTTTATGTTAAATAGAACAAATTTAACACTTTATTTGTGGGTTTGTTTCCTCAAGAAGATAAAAAAATTCAGTCCGGTCTGGAATATTTCCTAAATATTTTTTGGTTTAGCAACTCAGCTAAAAGTAGTGACCAGAGCAATTTTTCATAGAGCCTGTTTTCTCTGCTTTTGAATATTTGCTATAGCTCGCCGGAAAGAAGGTGGTCTGATGACATAATCATCATTACAAGTGGTGGCTCCAACTATGTAATTGCATTTCAGTAGTATCCTCTAACCTATTCTCTTCACGGTGCCTTTTAAGTGCTTCTCATTTAAAACATTTATATCCTTTAAACCCTTTTTAAAAAACCTGTCTACATGCTATTGAATTTCTTAAAGAATTTTTAACAAAGAATTTTTGTTTCAATTTTATGAAAGTTATTTGAAATTCAAAATTTGTCTTCTGGCTTAATTTTCCCTCACACGTGTGTCCTCATCCCAATTCCTATCATCAGTTTTGACAACTGAACTTTTCTTTTGCAATTCAATTACAAAAATCTAATTGCAAGTGTGAAACTTTCTTTCATTATTGTCTCCTCTTCTTTTTCACTGTGTTAACGTTTCCATAGTTTTTGTCAGCCAGTAGTCCAGCTTTCTCTTCGAATTACAGATTAATTTCCAAGAGTTTTGAAATTGTCTGTGATTTTCCTACTGGTGGTACATGCATAGGAACCCTGAATATGTTCCCTCTCTACCATTTTTTAAGCCCTTTGCTGCATTGTTTTACTTTTTTCTTTTTTTTTAGCTGTGACTTGTATTAGTTTTCCCCACCTACCTGTCACACATGATTTCTTTGATTGTGTACTTTCTTTGATTATCAGTCAGAAGATACCAGATTGCAGTTTGATAAATACAAAAGGGAAATTAGCCATTCAGTGTATTTGTAGCCTACTTCCAGAGGACTTTTTTCCTAGCACCAAACTCTAAACTGATTTTAGCGATTAACACTATCAATCTAACACTGAGAGCCATCAAACTGGCCTTAAATGGGCTAGGATGGTAGTGGTCCCTGGTGAAAGAGGGAGATGATACAGTATCGGCCTAAAGAAGGTCACAACATTGTCTAAACCCCCCACAGGGATGTAACAGAATCAATGAAGATAGAAAGCCAAGCCTGGACAAATGGGCCAGCTTAGTTCTGGAAGTTGGAGAAACCATGGTGATAGAAAAACCCACAGTCTTTGAGTGTTTTAGTTACCTTCGTTGGCTGTTAATTACCCATAAGTTCACAGAGGCAGCATGTTGCTCGCTTGACCTCCAAGTAAAATAAGTCTTCATCATGTTTATGTTACTTGCAATACATAATGAACATAAACCAGATGTATTTATCTAAGGTTTGGATGTATTTGGCAGCTTTTTCATGAAATAGTTTCCTTATGTGTATTTTAACTTTCTAAATTAAACATTGCAAAAAAGATGAAAGATCTGTACCTAAAGTTACACTCTTTTCATTTTTCTGTGCCTAGGCTTGGTTTTCATTCTTCTATTCCCTTTACTTTTAATGTTGTGAGAGTATACCATATCACTCTTCAGTTCTTAAAAGCTCTTCATCAAAAGGCTTCAATGAGCAATGAACTGACAACTTTGCTTCAGGCTGGAAAGTGGTGCATTTCTGTTTTGAATAGATGATAATTTTGTTTCTTGATACAGTTCATTATAACATTATTTATTAAAAAAAATTATTTCCTTGCATTGAAAGAAGAAAACCTGCCATACTTGTGATTTCTTGCTTTCCACATGGGATAGACAGGCAAAAGGCAATCCAGCTGTCTTCCAGAACAAAAGAAGGGAGAAAATAGTTTGTGTTTGTTTAACTTGAAATATTCTTGCATTTGTTTCATCATGATGGTTTTGCATCGATGCAAAAGATGCTTCTTTCAGGTACTGTGGTCTTAACTTTTCTAGGGAAAAGTGGTTGTGTCAAATAATGAGTATTCTTTACTCATTACACTCTGTTTGTTTAACTATTCTATTCTTCTCTAGAGATGCTCAAATCTTACATTAATACACAAAATAATACAAAAGAGGAACTGTAGCTGAAACAAGCTGGAAAATTATCTATTTGTGGTTGTTTATACTGGAACAAAAGAGTTAAACGACTGTTTATGCTGCTCATCGTGCCGCTTGATACGAAGCAGACAGCTATAAAAGAAAATTCATTTTTGCTTGGCTAGTTTCCTCAAACGTGTTCCAAAAGCCTGTTTTGTAGCTGCAAATGGCCATTATGTGTTGAGCAGTCTTTGAGCAATACAAAATACTCTGCTTTCCAAGCTCTTGCTGGGGAAACTTGAGGATCTCATAAAGCGTTTGTCTATCGAAAAGAAAGCCCAGTGTGCTTCCTTTGGCTGGGTGCTGAACTGACCTCATTTGTCATTGTGATTTTTTTTTATGAGGTCTTTTGCTTGGGAGGGGTAACTTGCCATGGTAGTTTGCACAGAACTGAAAAATTCTGAAACTCGGGAATGAAATATCTCCAAGTCTTTTGGTGTTGTGTTTGCATTTTCTTTCCCTTTCTAACCTCATCATCATTTATCTGGTTATGAAAAAAAGCCCCACCCAACAAAACCAAACCACAAATAAACAAATATATTTTAAAAAAACCCCAAACCTTGAGGAATGCCCTTTGAACTTTTTAGAGAAACGTATGTCAAGCAACTCTACCAGGCACTATTTGTCCATCAATAAATAGTCTTTGCCTTTGGATGAAGGAATGAGTTCTGTAGCTTTTGAGTGACTGATCCTGCTGGCTTTCACTGTTTGAGAGAACATTGGCATGATCTGTGTTTATGTGAACTCACCTCTCAAGAGCTGTCCATAGCTTTCTGAAGTCTATTTTTGGTCTATAGTAGAAGGCCAAAGAATTTCATATTGATGCAATTATATTTTTGTAGCTCAGGACCTTTGTGCTGTGGAGAAGCATGATTGTGAACAGATTTGTGTGAACACACCTGGGTCCTACGTTTGTCAGTGTTACGAAGGGTATGAGCTTCATGCAAATGGAAAGAATTGTGTTGGTGAGTATGAGTTCAGCAATTTGCATTTATCTCTTAACACAAACCAAAGGGAAATTCAATGTAAGTTAGTATCCAGTACAGCTATAGACAACGATGAGAAGTTCTGTTCTGCTATGTGATTGGTAGATAAGAAAGAACACGTAATTGGCATGTTTTAGGCCTTTCCTGATAAAAAGTGGTATCTTAGGAAAATTGTTCCAACCAATTTCACACATAAATTAACATTGCTGTTTTGAAACAACACACAAAATGCTGTATTCAAGATCTGTGTAGGCATGATACATGTGGCCATTAAAAAACAGTGAGACAAACTCAGTAGCTCCTCTTCAAAGAGAAGTTATGCATGGAAAAACCTGAAAGTGGACAATTTCTTGATATTTTTTTCCCTTGACTTTATGGTCATGTGAAGAGAGATTTCAACCCCCTTTTTGGGGAGATGGCCTTAAGGAAAGTTTAGCCCCCTTAGGAGCCCATCCACTATTTGCCTTTAATTTTCACTTTGAGCAATAGAGAGGTAAACATCAGCTCTAAGAATTACAACTTGAAAGGGCATAGAAATGCAATAAAATAATTTTTTAACACAAAACATACTTCACTCTCTGTTACCATGTAAGTGTCTTGCTCTTCTTCTCAGTTTATACACAGTAAATACTTTGAATATAATCTTTTTCACTAGCCTATTTGCCTTCTTGTAAACTTTTCATTCCATGCTACATTCTGAGAAAATACGGTCTTTTGATATCCACCACAAAAGAACCCCTAGTGAGACCTTGATGAAAAATTGCATCATTTGTTAGGTATTCTCTTCAGGCAAGCACTTCAATGCTTGCTTAATTTCCACACATATTGAAATGCTGTGGAAATTAATCCCAGTGAATCCTTGGCCTCAAATCTGCCACTGGCCACCTTTCTTGTCATTTTAAAACAACTCTAACATAATATATCTGTCTCTAGTTTCCTTCACAGAGCTATTGCTTTGTAGAATAACCCAATTTTGAGTTGCAAAATAGGTGACAGCTTATGGAACTTCCTGCACGTAGCGTCATATGTGTAGCTTCAGATGAGGTTTACCCAGTTTTGAAGAGCATTCACATTGGGTTTACTCTTCAGAAACATCTTTGCTTGCAGCTTCAGGATTTCATGATAGGAGTGTTTAAATTTCACAACCAACTAATATGCCATTTTAAGAACCTGCTTTTTGAAGCCAACTTGTTTCGAAAATGCAGATAATAATGATTATTTAGGCATGTTAGATGTTCTGGCCCAAATTTCTGCATTTAACATTCCACTGAGGTTCATCCTGTGAGATCTCTAAGTGTTCACATTCTAATGGGTATCTCATAACTCAATATAGAAATATGAAAATGATAAAATTTCTACAAATGAGGAGAATATTATTCTGCTTTGCTCTTATACAACTGTGTATATTTTCTGTTTACCAACTAATGGATTACAGTACTTCAGTATAAGAAATAGCAATTTCTAATTTTTCTCAGTCTTTACAGGAAAATTCAACTCCATGGACAACTTACCTACTTACTGACTGGAATGCTGTTGACAAGTTTCTCTTCTAACCAAGTGCCACCAAAATGAAACATGAAGGGTCAATTATTATAGGGTCAATTATAGATCAATTATTAGTGCCAGTCTGCAAGGTTAAGCCTGCCTGTTGTATACATAAATTATTGAAAACAAGGGACTAATACTTAGCTCCAGAAGCAACTGTCAAGTGAATGTTCTTACTTCTTAACTGTGTTAGTGGAAAGGCATTATTTAAAACAATATACTCATTGTTCTTACAGGCCAACAGATGTACTTCTATGAGTAAGAGGTCCCCAGAAGGCTATACATGCATGCTAAAAAACTAGTTAGTATTTATTTTGTTGGGTTTTTTCCTTTCTGCCCAAAGTGCACCAGCAACTTCATAGCCATAAGGAGGCACAGCTCTTCCCTCCTGAGACCTCACCTGAAAGTGCTTAGGGTCATAGTTGCTCAGATGTTGATAATAAAGCATTCAAAGACCTGTTTAGTTGCCTCTAAAACAACAAAGCTGGTAAAAGGGGTGGAAGGAATGGTCTGTGAGGAGCATCTGAGGACTCTGGGTTTGTCTAGTTTGGAGAAGAGGCTGAAGGACAACCTCACCTCTCTCTACAGCTTAATGAGGAGGTGGCATGGAGAGGGAACTCCGTGCTGAGTTTTTTTCCTTGGTGTCCAGGGAGTGGGAGTAATTCACTGGGGAGTGTGCCAGGGGAGGTTTCAACTGGACATTAGGAAGCATTTCTTTACCTTTCTTAGAGTGGTCAAACATGGGAACAGGTCAACACAGGAACACCTTCTTACAGGAGGTGGGTTTCCCAAGCTTGTCAGTGTACTTGTCAGAGGTACTTGGACAAAGCCTCTAGAAATTCACCTTAACTTCTGGTCACCCCTGAACTGATCAGACATTTGGACTAGATAGTTGCTGTATGTCCCTTCCAACTGGATATTCTATTCTCAACTTTAGAATCATTAGTCAGACAGTTGCAGGTATTTTAGTAGAAATTAATTTTGTTAAGTATTAAATGCAGAGCAGCAGGTGACTTTACAGAGAGATCCATATAGTCCTGTTTCCCATGTATAATGCTAAATAGAAAAAACAAATATTCTTTGGCCTACCTATTTCCTAATGTGTCTTTTACTTTTAAAACACTTGAAAATATGCATGTGATTAGAATTAATTTGAGAGTAAAGCTGACTAACTGTATGACACATTATATCCTTGAAATATATATTCAGTAAATAGGTTTTTATATGAATCTGTTTGGTGTGGAAACAGGAAAATGCATGCCAGGGAAATGGTCTCACATAGTAGCCAGTAAGTAGTTTAATCTGACTTGATTCAACACAAATACTCTGAAGGGTTAGAAGAAACTCTTTCAGAATAACTAAATGGATTATCTGCATTCCTGACTAGATGACTTTGACTAAACACAGTGAATCCCCGCTGCATTGCGACCTCTCCTTTACGACCCTGTGGATTTGGGAGGAAAATTTCTCGCAGTTCAGTTTCATGGATCTGCGAGTTTTCCTCTCCAACGCATGCACAGTGCCTCTGCTTTGCCAAGGGGCGGTGCCGGCTCTCCCTGTGGGCGGCACGGGGTGGGGGGTACACGGTTTCTCCAGCTCGCAATGGTGTTTAGAGCCCTGTGGCACCGTGCCCCAGTCCCTGACCCGGTCCTGTGTGTCTCCTGTGTGCTCCGCTGAGACCCAGCACAGCACTGCCACAAGACGTGACACTCCTTGTTACTCGAAGCCCAGTCAAAGCCCGGGCAGCACTGCCTCTACTGGGACCAGTGGATGTTAAAGGGAAAGAAACTCCGATACTGATGCCCCCTCCCCACCCCGCTATAAATGGCACAGGGTGTCGCAATGTTGCAAAGTTAAAGTTTTTCCAGGCTCCAAGAATGCCGACCAGAGCTCAGGGACACCCCTTCCCCGCCACGGAGGCAGTGTGAGCACACACGGGCTGGCGCGGGGCCCCTGGGGCCAGGCCGGTGTGAGCACTGGGGCCGGGGGGTGGCTGAGGGGGGAGCACTGGTGTGGGGTTTGGGCTGCGAGTACGTGTGGTCGCAGCAGACGCTCAGAAATGGTTCCCTTTTTTCCCCTGTGTTGAGAGAGCCCGTTGGAAGGAGCGGAAAATTGTCTGCAGCACTCCAGGGCGTGAAGCAATGGGCGTGGCCTGCATGCATATTAATGACCTGCGCGTCTTTGCAAGATTGAGGTTCTGTGAGGCCCCTGGCATGACCCGTTCCTCGCAAATGACGGGGTATAACTGTATTGTAGAGCACCTAAGTGTGCATGATTTACAAAAGCAGGGCAATTGAAGAAAGAATGGATTTCATTAAAACAAATTACTGTCTCTTAGAAATTTGTGAGGCTCAGCAGTAGTGAAAAAACGACTCAGTTGGCAAAGAGGAACCTGTCTTGGTATAAAGCTGAGCACATTACTGTCTTCTGCAGAAAGAATCAGGTATGTTTTCCAAATGTAGGCCTGGCAGCTCTTTGGGGACAGAGCATCAGCTTCGTGGCTTAATTTAATTCAATTCCTTCTTTCATTGTGAAGATACAGCTTAACCTGCAAGGAAATGAAAAACAAACAGACAAAAAAAGTCCTTTAACTTCTTTAGCACTTTTAATGGGGTTGACAGAGTAAACTCTGAAGGATTACCTCATTACTCTTTGGCAATCTAACTTGTAAATATGGATTTGTGTAATAAATTACTGGACTTATGAAATATGTGACTGCCTGTGATTTTTTTTTTTCTTATAGAAGGAATTACATAAACAAAATGTCAAGAATAAACATCAGCCTGAAGCTCTCAGGCTTTGTGGTTGTAGCTGCTTTGTACAGAATGAATCTGGAGCACATTAGGTGGAATAAATGTACTGTGACAGTCGTCCATATAGAAGATATTGCCAAGGTTCTCCTTTGTACTCAGGCTACAGGAACAGCTCTTGAGAACTAATACAGCTGAGAGGGAGCTAAGGAAAAATAGACCAGCTCCAGGACTGAGAGTTGAGAGACAGAAGACAGAACAAAATCAAACATATTTTGCTACACCCGGGCATACGGTGTTGAACATCTGGATAGAATACTGACTGAGGCATGGTTTACAGATCTGAGAAAACATGTTGAGAACATTCCTAACAATCTGAGAGTTGATAAATGCTCGAAGTTGAGAAATGATCCAGGACTCATTAAATTTGATTTACCAACTGGTGTTGAAAGTGTTTGGGTTTTTTTCACAGCTACTGTATGTAACTAGTACCACATGTAATATCGATGCATCATATTTCTGATTTGTTTTTCTAATTGCACATATTGGTCTTGTTCTCTTTCAGTTGTAGACTACTGTGCTTTGGATAACCAAGGCTGCCAACATGAATGTGTTAACACTGAGGACTCTTATTATTGTAGATGCCACCCAGGGTTCATTTTAAATCCAGACAAAAGAACTTGCAGGAGTAAGTTGTGATAACGTCTAATTATTAATGGTTTGTACTTGTGTTTTCCATTTGTCAGCAGTAGAACTCCCACTCGTCCTTGGAACACTGAGTAACGCATCAGGTACAGAAAATGTAAGCACCATGTAAGCCAAAGGTCTTGAAAATAGTGCAAGTTGTTCTGGGGGAGAGTTTGACTTTTGAGGGGAGTGGCTAAGGGTGGGACTCCCTCCCCTTCCAGTTAGGGATTTGTCACCTCTGTGCATAATCCTCCCAAGTTGCTGGCACAGTGTTTTACTCACTGTGTCAAATCATTTTCTTTCAAGGTGCACGTCCTAAGTCTAAGCGTAAATTAAACTTACACTTGTTATCTTCTGAGCCTTGCTAATAAATTAAAGCATGAAGGAACTGTGTAGCTCTTACCACTGCAAAAGTCAAGATGACGTGGGAGCTCTCCAGAGTAAAAGTGTCCCCCAGATCCCATGTGTTATGAATCATGCTACCTTTAAATCAGCATAAACAACACAAAGAAACAAACTCCAGATCACTGCATTTAAAATATTTATGACTTTAAAAGTCATAGATTTCCATGTATTTGGCGTACGGACTGAATCTCAGGGATGATGGCTAAGTAGCCAGTACTTACAGCTGTGCCAGACCAGTTCTTTGCATCAGCAGGGAGGGCTGGGCCTGAGGCGCTTGTTCCCAAGATCTCGTGGTTGTCTCAGAATCCTGCTTTCCTTTCAAAAATAGAAAGTAAGCCTTTATGCTCATGGCTACAAAAAAAAAAAAAAGCTTGGAAATGTAAATGCCATCAGTATGGTCATACTTGTCTGAAAAATCTTTTCTCTTGGAATTATTCCAAACTTCACAGAATGGAACATAAAGGGAACAAGGTTTAGGAATGCAACACTGCTGAGACCAGCAGAGAGCTCTGTGGCTGGAAGAGAGCGGCAAATTTAGTTCATCAGTGAGACAGATGGAGATTATTTGAGCTAGTAACTATTAAGGGGACTTTTGCCTCTCTTGCTGCTCCACTCAGGAGGACAGATGGCAGACTCTGCTTGTACGTACTTAGGGGTACTGAGCCTCAACTACTGCTCTGTAGAGGAGGCCCCTGTTTGAGTTCTGGGGAGATTCATATGATTTGTAGCTGGTAGATGCTTTCTGTTACCATCCTTAATCTGGGTTGTGTTAATGAAGCCCTGTGAAATATGGTTTTAGTGTTCTGAACATGCTGGCCTCAATGTTCAAAAAAAGATAATAACACATTCATTTCCACTCTTGTGGTCATATTCGGAATTGGTTACTCTGTTTTCAGGTTGTGTAATGGGGTGTTCAAAAGTACTGAATGTTTTTTTAAGTGTAATTTACCTAATTTGTGACTTGTTTATCTGTCTTAGCAGCGCTGAGGGGTTAAGACATTTTTTCACTAGTAAAAATTAATTAACTCCACTGATAAAACTAAATGATGGGAAGACACTGCATCTAAGGGAATGTCATGTTCTTAACATTGTTAATACCTCGTGATAAACACTGTAGCAAACCTCAGTGCTCTGTCCACTTTTCTTTCCTTTCTAAGGTACTTTATACACAAGTGGTAGCTGTTTCGAGGCTGCTTGTCTTTTCTTCCATGAGCATTTCAAATGGAAGACTTAGGAAAGAAGCACTCAGAGCCCTCAATAACATCAAGGCTCCTGATGGCCTGGTTGTCCTGCTTTGATCTAAAGAACAGCATTCAAAAGCATGTTTGTGTGTGTATTACAGATCATGGCCGGCATCTCCACAAAAGATGCTCCTGTTTTACGGGTGTTAGATGGTGAGTTGGACTAGATGATCCTTGTGGGTCCCTTCCAACTCATAATATTCTGTGAATCTGTGAATCTCTGAGTGAAATAAAGAGGCAGTTTGGATGAGCCAATGTATATGGATTAGCTGCAGAGTGTGAGAAATATTCTCTACCCTGTGAAGTACTTGTGTTCTAGAATAATTCTTTGAAATATACATGTCAGGGGTACCTCAGTATAGCTGAGATTTGGAAAAAAACCATTTTCTTTTCATTGTTTGAAACAATATGATAAAAAGTCAAATGGTGCCTAAGGAAAAAAAAAAAGGCTAAGGAAAAGAAAACAAAGTAAATATTTTTTGCCTAGGTCATCTCTAATTTTATTTACCTAGTTTATTTCTTATATTCCACACTGACATATTTTTTTTTCCATGTAGGACAAGATTATTGTGCTTTTCAGGATCATGGTTGTGAACAGGAATGTGTTAATACAGATGATTCCTATTTTTGTCAGTGCCAAGAAGGATTTAGACTTAATCCAGATAAGAAAACATGCAAAAGTGAGTAATTCTTTGGACATAATAAACTCTGTGTGCTTTTATTTCTTAAATCTGCTGTGAATTGTTTCCCTTCTGAAGAGATGGAACTTTTCTGTATAATTAAGTTTGAAACAAATGTTTCTTTATAGACCTGAATTTTCACTGTATTTTCATGGTGGGAAAATACACATTCTGCTGTTTTGTAGACTGCTTTGTATATTAGACATTTTCTGAAGAGTTCTATCCGTTAATATAGGAACCAAAGTGACTTAAAAAAATAAGTTCCTTACTTATTTGGAAATTTCTGACCTTGGCTTGTAGTGACACAAATAAAAAAATTAAATCACCTCTATTTGCCCAGTTGGTTTAGCCAAGGACAGATATATTTCATTAGCTTGGGAACATACTGGATAAGTAACATAGCAATCAAAATCACCTTAAAGTCACACGCAAAAATGTACAGTTTCCTAAAAAAAAGTGTAAAAATAGCCCGAGCAATGTCAGGGTTCTAAACCAAATAGACATTCTATTTACTTTAAAAAGACTTAAGTGTTACAGCTCTTCTTCAGTGGGGGCCTGGAGTTACAGCAAATATTTAATGTAATTTATTAAAGTTCAGAAAGAGTATATTCAGCAAAATGAAACAGCTTGATCTGGTGACTGAGTTGTTGGGGGGAAAATTGTACTGCGGGTATTTAATTTATGAATAATAACCTTGCTTGGAACAATCTAATTACATTTCTAGACACTCAATAAAATGTATCTGGATTTGAAATTATATTTGCTTTAAGTCTTAAAGAGGAGTTCTCATGAATCATTTTTGTTTGCACAGTCTTTTTTTTACAGCAATCCATGCTATTCTGTTTTTTATTATCTGTATTGTGTTTTAATGCATTCAGTTTTTATAGATTGGATAGCCTTGGTGAGCAAAAGAACAGCATTGTGTAGAATATTTATTGCCAAGGATGTAATTGCAAATTAAAGGGAAATTGTAATTCCCATTTGGGGTATTTTTCCTTAGGGGACTTTGGATTTGGCTGTAAATCTGGTGGTGCTTCCAGGATTAAGCTCCTAGTCCAAATCTGGTTATAACAAGGCTCACGTTAGCTGAGCTTGTAAAATCAAAGCAGAACATTTGCAGGTATGCCCTTTTCATAAATCAGGGAGAATAGGTCACTGGTGACTAGTACGAGGCATTCCTCCTTCACCATGATGTGTGACTTCTGATGGTTACAGGAGATCTGTGGGAGGCAAAACGAAGCCTTACATATTTGCAATCTGCTCTCAGATTATCTGCTCACTGTCAGCCTTGGTAGGTATTCAAAGCACACAATCCAATATTGTTCAAGAAAAGTGAGTTTTTCTAAGCTGTTTTACTTCAGAAACCCTTATGGCTGGCTTCAAGTCTTCACAGAAGTAAACTTCTGTGCTTTAGATCAGCATGACTGTGAACATGAATGTGCTAACATGGAAGAGTCATTTGTGTGCAGATGTCATCTGCATACACCCCAAAGCCGTGGCAATACGTGCAGCATTGAGTGTCTCATGAACTGCAGCGCCTCGTTTACTGCAAGAGCAAAGTGTGAACAGAATGAGAAAATACTCCTGGGTCCCTTTTGAAAGATTTCTGAGTCATGCAAACCTCTGTTACCATAAAGTCCACTGCGAGCCAGGCCTGGTGAAGTAATGCTATAGTGAGATCCCTGATCCAATAGAGAACTAAAGCATCATGTTCTCCAAACCAAGTAACTGGGAAAATGTGTCCAGCCAATGTGTCTGACACAAAGGCAGTGCTTGCTGTTGAATGTATGTCTCATTGCTATGGGCTGAGTAAACTGCAACACCTGATTCTGCTGTATGCTGGTATGTGGAGATATGCAGAGACCTACCTCTTTTACATGTTTATACTTCCAGTGATCTATTCAATAAAATGCCCTCTTAATAAGAATGTTGCTAAATGAAGGATCAGTGTTGCACACGTGGCATCACCTAGGTTTTAGAAGATGCTAGTTTTATTTCAGAAACCCATTTTGAATATCATCTAAAATATCAGCAGCATTTTTCCCTGATGTACCCGTGACATAATTTTCAAAAAGAAATACCCAGTCACTGAAATTTCAAAAAAAAGTTGATAGGACAGGGAATAATTATTTTTAAATAAACTATTTGTGATAAAGCCATACTTGAGGTAACTTGGATGTGTTGCAAGATCACAGAACTTTTTAACAGTTTTAGCCTGTCTCATGTTGAGTATCTAAAAATGAATATACGTATTCCAAGCCACTTCTTGGTTTTAGAACAGTGAACCTTCCCCAGTCCCTTCCCTTGCATACATTTTTTTTACACATGCAATAAGGCACACATGAGGACCAAATGTGCAGTTACAGGGATTCATATAGGATGGTAATTATAACTTTTGTGACTACTGCATGCTTTGAAAGAGTGTGCTAAAAGATTCTGCATGAGCACCTAATGTATTTAAATGTTAAAAATTCAAGTTAGTGTGGGTGTTTGTATTGTAAAAGACGGTGCCGAACAGATGCAATTTTTCACAGAGGATATGGGTATTTTCTTTTTTTGTTTTTTTTCCACATTTTTTTGTGTACTCTGAGAAGTTACACAAGCCTCTTCATGATGATGTGAGCTCTTGGAAAAAGGAGAATGTTCCAGCTGGAACTTGCTTTAGCTAGTAAAAACTGACACCTCAGCTTCATCTGTTCAAGCCCACGTTGTCTCTCTGTGTGTGATGGTAAATCTGGACCAATTACTGCAAACTTGTTGCTTAGTTAAATAAACTAATAAACAGAAATATTTAGAATTAAGTGATTTTACATTAAGTACAGATTTTTTTTTAATGTAAACAAATTGCTACAGACATGCCTGCTCACATCTGTAAATAATTTGCAAGTGGAGACATTCGAGATTGTGTTTGTGTCTGAGGGAACTTCACTACTTTTGATCAAATTAAGCTAAAGTAGTTTGGGCCTATATAATTAAACATAGCCATTAACAAATCAGTGGTAAAATATTATGAGGAAATTCAATGTTTCTTCCTAAAATCTCATTTTTTTCTATCTTCACAGAGTCAGCAAATTACATAGTACATCTGCAAGTGCACATATCTCACTTAACAGCCTGGCTGTCCAGTATGTGAGACTGTGTTTTTTAAATCCAATTCACACCTCTCTCTCCCTTCCCCACCTTTCATCTTTCATACAACCAGTTGCATACAAGACTTAAAAGAAGTATTCCATTTTATTTGACTTGGAATAGGAATAGGAAAATCAAAGAAATGGAACATATTAAGACACTCACATGGTTTGTATCTGTGCCCCACTAGGCTTAAACTGCTTGAACCTGTTGACAGGTTAAAGGTTTAAACTGGTGATTTCTCATCCTGTTGAAAAAAATGTCATGATTATGAAATAACCTGAAAGTTACACTTTCTGTTTCAAAAGTTACTAATATTCATATTTGCTGAGAAAATTGTATGGTGAACAAAAGAGAAAGTCTTGCTTTTTAGAAAGAAAGTGTGATACTGTGGGTAATACCAGACCAGGCTCCAGGGTCCCCCCTTCACTCCACTTTATGTTAGTTCAGTCATTGTGATTTCTGGCAACAGAGATCTGCACTTCACTAGAAGGCCGTTACCTGCCAAGTGGGGTGGTTGTATTAATTTCATTTAGGTGTTGTTAATTCACTCAGATTACTCAAATAGGTGAGGGTACTTGGGTAAGTAAAAAGCTGTACTGATCTTTTCCTCTTGCTCTGCAAAGGCACTGTGCACCAACTACGGTGTCATAGTTTATGTATCTAAGACGCTAATCTGATTTCTATAATCATTAACACCAATCAACAGGAGTGGACCACTGTGCTGAAAGCAATCATGGCTGTGAGCAACTGTGCCTAAATACTGATGACTCCTATGTTTGTCAGTGCTCTGAAGGATTCATCATCAATGAAGATCTCAAAACCTGCACACGTAAGTCTTGGAGAACCTCCTTTATCTCAGCTCACCTGGAAAAGGTTTCTGTTTTCATATAGGGATGAGGACACACGTGAAATTTATTCCTGCAGTCTGCATTTCAGTAACACTTTAATAATTATTTGAAAGCAGAAACAAGTATTCTTGTTGAGAGAACTGTTAATCCTCACATACTCAGAAAAGTTTTGGAAGACCTGTTCATCCCCAGATGTTGAGGATACTTTTTCAGTTAAATGACAAGTGTGTCTGACTGACAGGTCATCTAGAGAACAACGTCCCCCAGGCAAACTGCATCACCAGGGGCAGGAGGAGAACTGAGCTTTACATTTTTGCATGGGAACCCCCAATAAGTGAACAATGGTTGTGCTGTCAGCTCTTCACCCTTTATAAATCTAATGAACATTGAGAACTGTTGCAATTTCACAAATAGTTGGATTGCCTTCTTTACTTGAAAAATAATGCAAGGAAAGGGCCATGAAAATAGAAATGTGAATGCATTTTGCCTCTTGACTTTTCCTGGACCTCTTTGATGAGAGGGGTTTGGCCACTTTTCCCACAGTTTTGGAGGTATATTATTTTTCAAGCTTATTGAATGTCGAGCTCCTCTTCTTGCCAACATAACACTCTCCTCATATATAGTTAAGAGAGAGATTTATCCTGTTCCTGAGTTCTAGAAGAGTTGTGGAAACCTTGTGAACTTTTTTAGGCTACCATGAAGAGAGTTTTGGCACCTTGCAATTTCCTGAATGAGCAATTTAATGGAAGAGATCAGCACTGAACATATACCACTCCTAGTGGGAAAACATCTGGGACATTCTAAGTGCCATATACACTAGCACTAGAATCTTAAGAGAGCTGTGGGAACACCTAAATGGTAAACAAATCTGTACTCAGACAACTACTTACCAAAAAAATGAGTGTGTGTAGCCAATAGCAGCAAGTGCTGCCTGCAAGGTCCCAGGAGCCCTATGTCTTTATATTACAGAGAAGAAACACCCGGGAAATATGAGGTGAAAAGTGGACTGTATTTGACAGTACTTGTGGTTTGCAATTCTCTGCAAAAGCTTGAATAGTCCAGGCCAAATCCCACTGACATGTGAGAGGTTTTCTGCTTGCTGCCACAGGAACTGGGTCAGGTCCACAAGTGAGTTCTGGGCTCTGCCATCTTCCCATCAGGCCATTTAGAGGCTATTCAAAGGATGCTCATGAGGTCACTTTTATGTCTTTGCCAGTGTCTTATATAAAAACATTGCCGAAGTGTTTTAATTCACTTCCTAAGTGCTGAGACATGGGCTCTGTTTAGGTATATTAAGCATAAAACAGTATGATTTTTCAAGTCTGCTTAAAGCAAACAATGAAAGTACATCACTAGGCCCTCTTACATTTTATTGAAACTATATTACCACATGAGTAATTGAATTATCGTTTAAGCAGTTCAATATATTACTATTTACTTGCTTATATGGAATGAAAATACTAGAGGTGAAAAGTAATTGACTCATTATGGGTTAAGTTTGTTAATAATTTCAATTGCCCCTGCAGGAGTTGACTATTGTGCTCTGAGTGATCATGGCTGTGAACATTTGTGTGTAAATGGTGACAAATCTTACACTTGCCAGTGTTTTGAAGGATACAGGCTTCGTAATGATGGGAAAACATGTAAACGTAAGTTATTCAGCAACTCAGAGTCTAAAATTACACATGTAGAAGAATCTGTAAGGTAGGATTTGATTGCCTAAACATTGTGATCAATGGAATTTTAAATGTCCAAGAATCTCAAGATGTCATAATTTCACCTTTGGTATCATTTTTGCCAGCAGTCTGTCAGTTTCTTGGATATGCTGAGGCATCTAAAGTGGTACTGAATGCATATTTGAGGCTCCTGAATCACACCCTAATTGTTTGTGCCACAAACAGTAGCCCTGAAATTGGACACTTGTGAATCCAAAACTGTCCAAAGCTGGGACAACTGCAATTTTCTTCTAAATCAAGGCAAAAAATGTATAATGTTTCTAAAGTCTTACACAGTATGAAGCTTCCAACATTATTAATGGAAAGTTAATGGAAAGTTAATTTTGTCCAGCATGGGATAAGATGATTGCAAAAAAGATATTATACACATTTGCATTGCACAGTTTACATTTGACTACATTACACAGTTATGATGAGTGGGAGATATCAAGAAAAAAAGTCATAGCAGATTTTTCTCAACTTTTATAGTTTTAGTCACTAAGTGATCAAAGAAGAATCATGGATAATTCTCTGAAAAACACAAGACATTATGTATTTTGTAATTGAAATCCCAATAGTATCCATATATCTCATCAACATATGCTGTTAAAAAATGTTTACAGAAAATAAAAGTTAAAGATAGCCAGATATTACCATGACATCCCCTCGTGGGATGCACCAAACTCAGCATCACCAGCAGGTCACAGAGGGAACTGTCCCGCTCTGCACAGCGTTGGTGCGGCCTCACCTTTGGCACTGGGTGCTGTTCTGGGCCCCACAACTGAAGAATGTGAAGATACTTGAATGCACCCAAGAGGACAGCAACAAAGATTGTGAAATGGCTGAAAGGAATGTCCTGTGAGAAGTGGCTGAGGACTTTGGGCTTGTCTAGTTTGGAGAAAAGGAGGCTGAGGGGTGACTTCACTGCTCTTTAGGGCTTAATGAGGAGGGGAAGTGGAGAGGGAGGTGCTGAGCTTTTCTCCATGGTATTCAGTATGGGACACATGACAAGGGAGGTTTAGACTTGACATTAGGAAGCATTTCTTTATTGAGGGGGTGGTCAAATACTGGAACAGTCTTCCTAGAGAGAGAGAAGCCTATCAGGCTTAGACAATGCCCTTAATAACATGCTCTAACTTTTGGTCAGCACTGAACTAGTCAGGAAGTTAGACCAAGTCTTTGCAGGAAAATAAAGGGGGTGTGAATGAAAGTGAAAGCAAGATGCCACCTTATCTAATGCTAATTAATAGGTTGTGGTTTATTTTATTTCGACGTATTAATTGTGTCTAAATTCTCAACATCCACGTGCCCAATTATAGCTGATAATTTTCCAGAGTTTTACAGCAGGATCAGATAATTTGCCCTTCCTGCTACCCTTAAGTACTATATTAACCAAATTTTGTAATCTTAGTTTACAGAAAAAAAAGACGAACATCTTCCAAATGTAAGGACAAAGAAAACAAAGAATAACTGTTCAAAGTTTGAGCAGCTTCATTGCTGTAGATAAAAAGATGGTGATAGAAAAACCAGAAAGTTATTTGCAATGTGAATAAGAGATTTCTGTGCCTTTGGAAATCTGTGTGTCACTGATCTGCAGAAAAGCGACACATGAAATTTTACAAACTCTAAAACTGAAACAGTACACTTTTCACAGAATCACAGAATATTCTGAGCTGGAAGGGACTCAGGGATTATCAAGTCCAACTCCCAAGTGAATGCCCATATAGGGATTGAACTCACAACCCTGGTACCATGAGCACCATGTTCCATCCATCTGAGCCAATCTCAGGGTCATGTCATTTTTAATTTTTTTTTAATAACCAACCCCCCCATCACATCATCCCATTATCTAGACCATGTCAATGAGTTCCTCATTGTCTTTTCTTAAATAGCTCCATAATAGTAAGGCTGTAAAACTGGCAGGGCAATGATTTTTTGTTTTGTTACAACAAACAACCTAAGCAATTGCTATAAATGACTTTCAGGGTAAGTTAAGTGTACTAGGAAGGACAAGAACACTTGGTAGCTGGGAATTTTAAGACTTTGTACATTTTGCCCTTTACAAACACATTTTCTTATGTATTAAATTATTCCCAGGTAAAAATATCTGCAAATCAGTCAACCATGGCTGTGAGCATGTTTGTGTTAATGCTGACAATTCCTACATCTGCAAGTGTCGTGAGGGATTTGTATTGAGAGAAGATGGCAAGACGTGCAGAAGTGAGTGACGGGTACCTATTGAACATTTTTACATGTGCAGCAGGCAAGGAAAGAAAGGGGGTTTTCACTTTTTACTGGAAGAAAAAAAACAATACTTACTTTTGATATCTACTTTTCTTTAACGTGTTTTCATTCAAAACCTACATTTATATCAATCATTCCAGGACAGGACATCTGCAAATCAGTCAGCCATGGCTGTGAGCACATTTGTGTTAATGAAGATGACTCGTATGTTTGCAAGTGTCATGAGGGGTTTCTGCTGAGAGAAGATGGCAAAACATGCAGATGTAAGTATTCTGATCATTACTCATAGACTTTTATCTACAGTAGGTAGACCTGTAGAATCAAATGCAGCAACAGTTTACTGTTTTAATATAGGATTAGTATTGTTACACCTGTCAGAAGCTTATAAGAGACTCTGTGGACAAAACTAGTCTATTTTAATAGCTGAACCTATAGACTGGAAACAGAAAATACTCAGAATTTTTCAGGTACCAAGAGTTAAAAGTGTTTGCTGCCTAAAGTTTTGACTGTTTATTCCAGTGATATCAGTAGACCTAATAAAACCTGTTACTTTTCCCTGCATGATACTTCTCCTGTGGATGTGCTTTAACCGAATATCATCAACTATTCTCAGACAAAGACATTTGCAGCTCAGTTCACCATGGCTGTGAACATGTTTGTGTTAATGCTGATGAGTCATACATCTGCCAATGTTATGAGGGATTTGCACTAAAGGAAGATGGAAGAACATGTAGAAGTAAGTATCCTCATCTTTAATAGAAGAATTCCTTTATAATCTGCACACTTCTAGACATGTTTTAAATATGGCCACCTTATTTTTCTAACAGATAAAGATGTTTGCAATTCTGTTGACCATGCTTGTGAGCATATTTGCGTGAATACTGATAGCTCATACATTTGCCAGTGCTATGAGGGTTTTGTCTTGAGGGACGATAAGAAAACGTGTAAAAGTAAGTTATTTTATAGTATTACTATATTTTTTATATCCAGAGGTCTACTGAAGAAACATATTATTTAGGGGCAGGTCTTCTTATAGGAGATTTTGCCTGACAAAAATGAGAGTAAGTTCTTAATTTTATAAGAGATTATTGTCATTAGTCTTTAAAGTTTGGGAAATGTTCTTATTAATCAAACTGAAGTGAATAAAATCTTAACTGTTTCTAGATAAGGACATCTGTGAATCAGTCAGACACGGCTGTGAACATCTTTGTGTTAACAATGACGACTCATACACTTGCCAATGCCATGATGGATTTGTACTAAGGCAAGATGGGAAAACATGCCGAAGTAAGTTGTTTATGAATAAAGGAAGAAGCTTCATTTTACTTTTATTACAGAATTGTTTGCTGATTCATAGTGGCCAGAATGGAATATTTTCCTCTATAGTTCATAAGACTTGTATGAGTTAAGTAATGTTTGAACTAAAGATACATTTCAGCAACTCAGACAATTTTAAAGTGTTACTGGAGTAACTTACAAACTTTGTCAGTGATTATTTTGTATTTCCTTCTGGGCTGTCCATAAAAATATAAAGTATAGAAGAGGAGGGCAGATTCTCAGCAAGCAAGCCACTTCATGTTCCCCCATTTACAATTGATTCTGATGACCTCTCTAGCCAGTGTTAATTCATATAATATTGATTCTATAGTCTGTTTCCTTAATCAAAATAAGAAGCAAGGCTGCTGCCTTTCTCAATGGTTCATTATATGAACAGCATAAGCTTTATGAAACAACCTCATTGTCAAGACAATTATTTATTTAGTTTTCCAGGATCTATTTTACCATAATACCAAGTTGATTAATATGAATTCTCTTTCTTTGGTTTTACTTTGAATCAAGTTCCACATTATCTATTCCATTTTTTTAATGCAGATCAGCGTCAAGCTGACAGGCTTATAGTGAACTACTTGTCCTTTTAAACACTGGAACAAAAGCATTTTTTCAATGTGCATCCAGGGTGTTCTTCAGGTAGCTCTTTTACAACATTTTGCTACAAATCATTTGGAGTTACTTGTTCAAAAATGCGTATGTTCACTACATGCTGTGTGAAGTGATTCTCAGCTCATGAAGCTTTTTACTCCAACGGTATAATGAGTGGTCTATTTCATAACCTCAGATCTGAATACACTGAAATTTTTAACATTTCTGCATGAAGACAGGAAATTCTACTATTTCTGTCTATTAATTAACAATACATTGTTAGAATGCTTTTTGTTCCTGATAGTATCTAAATATACTCTAGTTGGTTGGGCCACACCCCCCCTTTTCCTTTTTATTTCAGTGTTTTCAAATTCCTAGTATTGTCATGTTCAGGGAATACTGTGTTCTTTCTTTCAGTCATTATTCAAATCTTGTAGCTGTTTTTAACCTCAATTTCTCAATTTTTTACCTATTCTGGCATTCTTTTTAGATTGTGAGACTACATTTTGCAATCATTGATATTTTTTACTACTGTTATTTCCCCCTCCGCCGCCTAACATCCCTAAATAGTCTGGCTCATGTTTGCTTTCAGATGTGTAAAATTCATGCTTTTGAAGTAATAGCCATGTCCGCTGCTGGCTTGTGTTTGATTCTGTTTATAAGCAATGGATGTGGCTAAGTTGCACACAGCTGTGTATAAGCGGATGCTAATTTTTATTTATATTATTTCTCTTTTTTTATCCATTAAGATAGTTTAGATTGCCATGCCGTAAATTGTCCTGGGTCAATTAAGATGAAGCAGGAATTAAATTTAGAAATACTTGAATTATACATTTAGAGAGAGAAATAAGAACTTTACTGGGAGAAAGAAAAAAATTTAATATAACAAATATATATATATATGTTTGAACAATAACAGAATATTAAAAGAAAAAAACCAAACCCCACACTGGAACAATGACAACTGTAAACAAATGGCAATATAGACCAGCACAACAGGGTGCCTAGTTCAAGGGAAGAACCAGGGCACCTCCAGGACTCCCGGGGCAGGGTAGGCAAACGAGTGGAGTAAACAGCCAGTGGTTCTTTCCCAAAATGTCCAAGGGACTGCAGGGAGATCCAATGGCCAGCAGGAGAGAAGCTGCACTGAGATGAGAAGTCAAAGGGCCACGTGGTCCTGGGCGAATTGGCAGAGGTGAAAAAACAAGGCGTCCTCAATTCAAAGGTCCAAATTAACCTCTCCTGCTGAGGCCCAGGAGCTGTAGTTATAGGGCCTCGGACCCCTCCCACATCACATGCCTTGTGGGCATGTCTTCACATGCCATTGGCAGTCACTCAGCCTGCCCTCAGGCCCTTCCCCATGTCACAGCCCTTTCCGGGAGGGGAAGATAAGAAAGGAATCCTCCATTGTTTGTCTTGGTAGAAAGGAGATAAAACCCCTCCCCTGCCATATGCCTTGCCAGGAAGGGGAGATAAGATAAGACACAGGGTCCTCCATGCCACATTCCTTTCAGGGGAGGGAAAGGGAGATAAGAAGAGATACCTATTGTCTGTTCCAGTAAAAAGGAGAAAAGTTTTACAGTAGAACAAAAGGCCTCTCCCCATGACATAAATGTAATTCATATTGAGTTAGAAGATTATGTAGTAGTTTCTGGAATTTTTATTTTAGCAATATGAGACCTCCAGGAAATTTGGCTCAGATTGAAGTTCTTGCAAAATACAAGGTTTTCTTCAATACATATTAAACCTGATGAGTGAATTTGAACCTGCTTGTCAATATTGTTCCACTTTTTGTGTAAAGGTAGTTCTCCATTAGAAATTGAGACTATTTTCCTCTGTTCTGCAGTAAAAAAGGGGATGCTGATAAATAGCTTCACTTTCTTCTGTACATTTTCCCTGTCTATTCTTCTTGAAGAGGTTTTAACCCACTGGTTCAACATTGCAGCCATACAAGTCCTCCCATCAGTTCTCAGGAGTACCAGTTAGATTCTATTTATTGTCTCCAATAAGTAGTTCCTATTCTTTTGGGGGTTTTCTGTGCAGCCTCTTGGCATTGATGTAAGAATGGTAAAGAATTATTGTTAAATCATGTCCCTTGGTGTTTTTCTTAATTTTGTGTCCACCAATGTGAATTTGTGCTAAACAACTGTACTTATTCCCTCCTTTCACTCTTACTGATCTTAATGTAGAGTCCTCCTCCTTAATCTAGTAAGATTAATCCTAAAATGATTTATTGTCAGTTGGAGGCCACCCAGAGCATGCAGTTCTTTCTGCTCAGATGGTCAAGAACTGATGCTCAGTGTGAGCTAAGATGTTTATCATGTAACTAGCAAGAGATTTGCTTTCACTTTGCAGGCTTCCTTCCATATTTTTTGCTCAGGGGATTACCTCTGCACTATTTGTACTTATAAAAACGTTTAACTAGCAAACCACATTAAATACTATTTAACTATTCCCAGGTGAGGATATTTGCAAATCAGTCAACCATGGCTGTGAACATTTGTGTGTTAATGCTGGTGATTCATTTGTTTGTAAATGTCAGGAGGGATTCCTGCTAAGAGAAGATGGAAAAACTTGCAAAAGTAAGTATTCTGATACTGATGAACATACTTTCTATCTGCAGCTCGTGCTTGTGTAGAAATGCATTAACCAGCCAAAGCTGTCATCTGTTTGCAGATAAAGATCTTTGCAAATCAGTCAACCATGGCTGTGAACATGATTGTGTTAATTCTGGTGATTCCTATACCTGCAAGTGCCATGATGGGTTCCTACTGAGAGATGATGGGAAAACCTGCAGAAGTAAGTAGCATGAGAACATGATTTGAAAAATTACACATATAACCAAGGCCTCTGCTGATGTGTGCTGACTACCAACCCTCCTGTTTGCAGATGAGGACGTTTGCAACTCAGTTGACCATGGCTGTGAACAAGTTTGTGTGAATACTAAAGATTCCTACATCTGCCAGTGTCATGAACAATTCATACTGAAGCAAGATGGAAAGACATGTAGATGTGAGTAGCCTGAGCTATAAAAGGATCCTTTTACTTGAGGCTTTTGAACATTGTGGCTTGCACATGTGTATGTCTGTGATTTCCAACTTTTGGGGCTGAGTAAGACACCATTTCTCCCTTATGAGCCTCACTTCACAAGCCTCATCCACTCTTCTCAGATAAAGATGTTTGCAACTCGACTGACCATGGCTGTGAACAAATCTGTGTTAATACTGATAATTCCTACATCTGCCAGTGTCATGAAGAATTCACACTGAGGGAAGATGGAAAAACTTGCAGGAGTAAGTATGTTTTCTACTTTCTGATCTGTTAATGTAACACACTATGCAACAGTTGTGTGTTATTTGCACCTTTAATATAGAGTCAACTTCATGGGAGTGAGCTCCTTCATGAAAAATTACTGCAGTCATTTATTTTTTGAAAGTTATTTACTTAGCTAACTGTGCTAAATACAATTTTCATTATTCCAAGGTAAAAATGTCTGCAAAACAGTCAACCATGGTTGTGAACATGTCTGTGTTCCAACTGACGATTCATACATGTGTCAGTGTCACCAGGGATTTATATTGAGGCGAGACAGAAAAACATGCAGGAGTGAGTAGCTGAAACTTTTATGGGAAATACGTTTTTCAGTCATAAAATAAATAACAGACTTAATTTCACTCAAAGTTTGTTCATGCCAGTTTTGCATTTGAAAAAAAGGGTCTAATAAGGAAATTCTCTTAACGATTCTCAGATAAAGACCTGTGTAAATCCATTTACCATGGCTGTGAACACGTGTGCATTAATAATAACAATTCATACAGTTGTCAGTGCCACGAGGGCTTTGTCCTGCGACAAGATGGGAAAACATGTCGAAGTAAGTAACTCATTATGTCTGTCAGCCACTCTTCTCTAGCATTGCTACATAAAAAAAGATTTTATACTGCTTTGTCATATGTTCTTCAAATATTATGTTTGTAGTCTCTGAATGTATAAATATGTTAAATAGAATAGAGATAAATATTTCCATTTTTCCTAGATAAAGATATCTGCAAATCAGTTAACCATGGTTGTGAACATATCTGTGTTAACAATGATGATTCATACATCTGCAAATGCCAGGAGGGATATGTACTAAAAGAGGATCAGAAAACATGCAGAAGTAAGTACATTTTATTTAGAAAGCATTTGTTTCTTTGATTTCTAAAATTAACTGACCTCACTTCAAAAAAAATCATAGAATTGTAGAATGGCCGGGGTTGGAAGAAACCTTAAAGATCATGTAGTTCCAACCCTCCTGCCATGGGTAGGGACACCTATCCAGCCTGTCCTTGAACACTGCCACAACTCCTCACTTCAACCATGATACAATACATGAAAGCCCAAACCACGTGTCTGGTATCAAATGTCTCAAACAATTAACTTGATGCTCTCATAAGCCAAAAACTATCAAATTGGAACAGTTGTTTTGGTATAGCGTCCAGTACAATAATACTCCTTTCAAAACATCAGGAAAAAGCCAAAGTGGGATATTATTATCAAGGAATGTGCACTTCAATCAGATTCATATACTGTGAACCTTTTATCTTTACATGCTGTATTTTAAAATGCCATTAATTTTATTTGCTTGTCTTCCAATATGATGTGCATTTATCTTATCTCATCATTTGTTAATACTTGGAGGACAAATTCTTTTACTGGAACTCAGCAAAAATATTTATTCTACTGAAAATGGATGCCTTAGTTGAGAGGACTGATTACTGAAAGAATGGTAACCTGATTGTGACTGTCCTTCATCCTAAAACCATGAACTGCTGCCCTATCTTGACTTGCACAATGATATTGAGGTGGTTCTGATATTCATATTCATTGCATTTGCATCACCTAAGTACATGTGAGGCATCTTTTTCTGAGATGACTGCAGAAAGGAATTCTTGGGCAGTTTTAAAATACCTATTTTCTAGGAAGCAAAGTCCAAGCTTTACAATTGAAAATTCCTTATTCCTTCATTGACTTGGTGACAGACTTCTTCAGTAATTTCAGCAGTCAAGAGTAATTTCTGCTGTACAATTCTCTTTTGTATCGTGCTCACAGCATTCTTTTTCTACAATGATCAGGGATGAGTGGAGTTCAAAGTTTATTTGATGCAGACTAGGAAGCAAATCTTACATTCCTTAGTATGGAAAATTCTCCCTGGAAGCTACATGGATCAAATAGGAGCTAAGCACCTCTGCAGCTAGCAAAGCACACTAGTCTGTGCCTGCTGAAGGCAATTGCTTTCCAGAATAAAAAATAATAATAAAAAAAAACCTGGCAGAAGCAGTCTGCAGCTTTGAAGACATTCCCCAGTCCCTAAATTCCTTAACAGCAGCATGGATGCACAGTGTCTACAAATTGTTTTGATTTTCACATGTGCACTTGCAAAAAAGTACAAGAACTTCAAACTTTTCAGTCTTCTAACAAACTCCCAGCTTTAAGGAGTAAACCAAAAAGGTTAATTGCAGCAATACCTAAGCCTTCTAATTACAAGATGGTTAGACAGCAAAAAAAAACCCTTTTCTAGCCAATTCTGAGTCTCCCACCTATACTTTTTAAACTATTTTTTAACTTCTGCAGTACAAGTGCAGTTTCAATGATTCTCTTCCACGTCTCAGTGCTGCTCATCTACACAATTGCAAAGTTAGGATACTGGCTTATGCCTGGAAGAAAATGATGGTAATTCTGTTTTTTTATCCTAGCTGTGCTCTTCAGGTCTCTCCACTTAACTGTCATTCTTAAAATTTGCTGATTGTTGTTGCATTTTTAAGAATTGTAGCACATATTCTGCAAAGCAGTATATCTTAGTAAATATTCACTGTGATTATATTTTTCGTAAGCCCTCAGTCAAAGGCACACTCTTCACTTTTGATATAGACTGTACACAGCATCTTCAGACACGCTGGCAAAATTGGATGAGCCAGGAACAAGGTAGTTTAGGTGATCTCTGTGTTCATGCAGTCCTTGGGTATCTAGATCCCTTTCCCAGCTCGGTGGAGTTTTTTCATGGTCTGACCACTCTGCTGCTCATTTCACAGGGTGCACTGAAGGCCCAATTGACCTGGTGTTTGTGATTGATGGATCAAAAAGTCTCGGAGAGGATAATTTTGAAATTGTAAAAGAATTTGTCTCAGGAATTGTGGATACACTTGAGATTTCACCCAAAGCTGCTCGAGTTGGTTTGCTTCAGTACTCCACTGAGGTTCGCACAGAGTTTACATTAAAGCAGTTCAGCTCAGCCAAAGACATGAAGAAAGCTATATCACAAATGAAATACATGGGCCGAGGTTCCATGACAGGGCTGGCCCTGAAGCAAATGTCTGAGAGAACCTTCACAGAAACAGAAGGAGCAAGACCATTTTCAGCAAATGTCCCTCGAATCTCCATTGTGTTTACGGATGGAAGAGCCCAAGATGAAGTTTCTGAGTGGGCTACCAGAGCAAAGCGAAATGGTAAGTGGAGACGTTTAATTCTAAAAGGCAAATAGAAATAAGATGTAGTAATTGTTTGGATGTGCTACAGAAAGTGCTAATCAAGAGAGAGTTTGCCATGGGAATCTGGCTAGCCCAGTGACCCCTGTAGCAGCACATCAGATCTTTGGTGTTCATGGGAGCCTGTGGTGCCAGGCACGTATTGCATTCCTGGAGTGGGACTCAGGCTGAGGGTGTCACCACTGCGGTTGCGTGCCTTGCCCAGGGTGGTACTATCAACCTCTGGCCATGCACTGCTCTGAATATATCCACTAAGCGTGTATATATGTTTTTTTCCTGTTCTTGTTTTATTGTCTTGATGTATCAATCAGAATTTGATACATGATTAGTATAGCAGTGGTCAGAACCGGTACCTCTTTGCAAGGAGAAAAAGGGGAAAATGTCCAAGGACACGAGAAGAGTATGTGCCAACAAGGGTGCCACTGCAATGAACTATAAACAAAGGGGTTTTTTAAATGTATTGAAAAAACCACCTCAATATTTATGGGCTAATTGGTGAGATGTGTGAAATTACATGGAGGTTTTATAGAAAAAGGGAAGAAGTCTAAGTCAATTTTCTTGTTGATGAAATCTGAACTCTGGACTGCTGACAGTGATACTGTAATGGTACAAGCCAAACCCAACCCTTGGGTAATTGCAGCATAGCCAATGTAGTGTAATGTTGAATATGAAACTGACCTCGAATACTTTATCACTGATATTCCCAAATTTTTAAAAAACTTCAAATCCCAGCATGTCTACTGAATTTATTAAATTGAATCAGCTTCTGGTAAACATTTTTCTTTCCTGGCTTAAGTGCAATGGTGAATAAAAGCAAGGAGATGCTTATATTAAACGTTAAAAATTTGAAAATGCGCATTTTATGATGTTATCAGGCCCATGATTCTTCAGCAAAAAGGTTAAAGTTGCAATTCAGTAAGTGTGCAGCAGTTACTGCCCTATGATAACAAAGATATCAAACTTTCTCATCCCAATTTTTATCTGAAACCAATCAACTGAGAAGGCAGCTTCTTTTGAATCGTATTAAAGAGCCATACTGTGAATCACACCATCGGTACAAGCTGTGGACACTTCCTAAACCAAACTGATGTGGAGAAATGTTGTGCCAGAGCATATGTTCACGAAAATGAAAAAAAGGATAGTAAAGGTCTCTATATTGTGGAGTCGTGACTTGTTTAAAATCTGTGTCTGCTGAGAGGGCTCTGAACCACTTCCTCCTTCCCTGCTTTCACAGTTAAGAGAACTACAAATCCTCATTTACTTTCTTCCTAGAACCTCTGCTGGGGAAATACTTGTTCTGAGCATCCCTCTCGTAAGGCTCTTTCTTTCCTAGCCCCACAAATTGTTTTCCCATTCTTACCCTTCTGAGTGGGTATTATTGTGATTATCGAGGTCGTCAGAGACTTGCTGAGTGGCTTGGACCCTCACAAGTCTATGGGACCGGATGGCATCCACCCGAGGGTCATGAAAGAACTAGCAGATGAACTCGCCAAGCCACTTTCCATAATTTACCAACAGTCCTGGCTTACTGGGGTTGTGCCACAAGACTGGAAATTGGCCAATGTGACACCCATCCACAAGAAGGGTAGGAAAGATGATCCTAACAACTATAGACCAGTC